>CM077166.1:26315346-26655015 GCA_039583875.1 Platanthera guangdongensis | reverse complement strand
AAACCCCTCATGCGCAAGCCACACCGCTTGAAATCGAAAGGGACACCAATGACGATCATGACACTGAAGGGGTGCAAATTGCAGCAAAACAGGGCAGCTATAACATAAATAAAGATTTGATATGGAGAAAGTAACTTACTCCAACTTCACAAACACTGAATATGTAGAAGAAAATAGACTTCGTGGAGGAATGGAATAGAGTGGAAGACAAATAAAAAAAGATAAAAACAAAATCTAATCACTAGCAACCTGAAAGCTATAAGCTTACTTTATGAATGTCCTTCACCATGAAACAAAATTCCATGCACATGAAATCAAGTGGGAGATAACATATTTTCTTTGATAATATTCGTACCAAAAGATGAAATCAAGATACTCCCATGAGTGATCTTTGTTGTGAAAGCTCTAATTACTGAAAAGGAGTTGATGGTCATCTTTAGCTAGTTGAAAAAGGGAAGCATGAGTAATTGCAACGGATGTACTCCAATAGTGAGAAAATTCAACAATCACAACTTCCAATGATTGGATCGATGACCACTACATAAACAAAGAAGGCATGAATCCTTAGTGATCCATAAGTGTCATTTATGCAGTTTTAAAGAAAAGGTTAAGGGAGGAGTGGCTTGAAGGTCAATCTGAAAAGCAAGGCTCGCAGCTCTAGCGACTCGGAAAGAAGGTAGTCAAGGAGCAGAGTTTTTTATGTTTAAATAAGACGAGGTTGTAGGGTATAGTAAGAGGAGGCGAACAAAGATAAGAGGAACCCGTGGCCGTCATTTTGTGAATGGGAATGGAGAGAGAGGTCCGCGGCCTCACAAATGAGGAAGGTGAGCGAAGGTATAAATGCAATCAGTGGATGGAAAAGAGTCGGCAAGTTTGCAAAGAAGAAAATGAGTAAGCAATTATGGCAACTGCTTTGATACCACATTGAACTAAATGTTATACAAATTAGAAACTAAGCTACAAATAGAAGAAACATTCTAACATCGAAGAACACTCCAATCAATAGTTGTTCACATGAGCTAGGGATTTTGGAAAATTTCGCAAGTCTTGTTTAAAATAGCAGAGTTAGGATACTCAAATCTATTAGACGGACTTAGGGTGCATGCCCAAGCAGAGCGTCTAGCATATTTTGTTACATAAATATGTAATTCAACTAGCCTCAACACCCTCTAGTCGGACACATCACATCGTACGTATAAGGATGGAGAAAACTAAAACTATTTAGGGGAGGCGGTCCGATAGCAAAATATGGGAAAATTAGACTATTCAGGGGTGGTACTCATCCCCAAACATCGGCGACTCTGATCTGTCAGAGGAGGCCAGACGACTTGCTAAGGGATTATTCTAGAGACACAACTACTCTATGTCATATCCTCCAATGCATAGCCTCCTCAAACAAGCTCGCTACACCGAGTTCTCATGAAGTATGAGCTCTCCAAGCGAAGCTCTGACCAATCAACCTTCTTTTAGTTAACTTTGGCAATTCGCACAGACCTTGTCTTGGCCAGTTGGCCTTCCTCCATTTGTCCCCACCAACTCCGATGATTACTCAAAACTCCTTGCATAGTGAATAGTCTCTCTATGACACCTCTCGAGCTCCATTGACCTCTTCCATGGAGGCTTTCCCATTGAGTTCTTCACGACTCTACCAAGCTCAACCATGGAAGCATCAACAAGCTCCTCCATGGTGGATTTTCTTCCACGATGACACCAGACTGAGGGCATGAGCTAGTTAAGCACCTCTCCACCTCGAATGATCAATGCCCAATGCCTCTGATCAAGATTTTCCTCCTAACAATGGCTCCATCGAACTCCTCTTTGTATGCATTCAATCAGTGTCGGGAACTCCCATAATGGATCCCCAGCTCCTTCAGTCACTACACTAAGCTTCAATAATACAAGATCCCTCATGTTGGCCTTTGGACCATGCATTAAGCCACCAGACTCCTACGGCTGTCATTTCTCCATAGTCATTAGATGAGATTCAGTATCTCCCACAACGATAGATAACAAATTATTATGTGTACGTGTGTGCACTTATGCATGGATGTTCGAATATCTCTTGGCAGTCCGCCGACATTTCATCTGACCATCACTGATGATGGCCAGGCTACAACTAGGTAAGTTTCATAAACTCAATTGTCTTTATCACTATCAACTTTCCCAATGATCATCAAATCAAGACAAGATGACTAACAAGAACTTCATTATTATTAATCCTTTATAATCCAATTCCTCTATTAATTGTCATTTGCCTCATTAATCATACTATTCATATATACTTCTCGTAGTGTACGTTCTCCACCGGTTTTGTACTAAGTCTTCCTCGAATAGACGAGGGCAAAATCGAATCGAACAATGGGCTTATGCCTAAACCAAACAAACCCTAAGATTAATATTTAAAGACAAACTAAATGTGAGGCCCCAGTTCAGATCCCACAAGATTTTTGTATCTAAGCTTAATTTCAAGTTATTCTCCCCAGGATGAAGTAAGGATAGTGAGTACAAAATAAAAACACATAATAAAAACTAAACCCATACCTTGGGACTTTCCGCTGCGAATTTTCATTCTTAACTTTTATTTACGCATTCAGAGTCGCCTCAATTACCTAAATAAAATAGACGAGGGGCTTAAGTGAGTAACATACCTCTTTAACTGTTGAACAGACCGACAATAAACATCATTAGCAATACGTATTTCATTTTGGTTATATAAAAGTGCAATAAGAAAGTGTTCATGCAATATTCTTCTAGTTATATTCAGTAACACCCGTATTTTTGACTCGAAAACATAATTAAACTGCAAGGCCCGATCGCGAGCGGAATTGATCGAGCAAGTATTGTGTCGAGGTATGGCGGTCGTTTATTCTTTGTCACACATTAATAAATATTTTAGTTGTCCGTACTACTATGGTGTGGCGCGTTCCAACGCAAGTGTGTAACTCAAATTTTAGGTATTAAGTGTAGTGGAGTAGCAATTTAGTAATAGATAGAAAATAATTGATTTTCTCCTTGGTGTAGTGAAGGGGCACGATTGTCTCTTCTTCCCCATCAGCAACTATCGTCGACACAGTAAGGGGATTTCCGTCCCGTTTGAGTGCAAAGGACCGCCGATTTAAGCACCTTCCCCTTCTTAGTCCGTGGCTTTCAGGTAGCGGTCCGTACTCTCCTTCCCTTTGATTACTGTGTGGTCAGTTTTTCCTTTTCAATTTCGGAAAGGAGGTATCTAGATTTACTTTCTCCTCACTCAGATTTTTGAATTTTGAGGCTTACATTTTGCCTTCCACAGCAACCACAGTGGAGGTTGGAGTTTTTGGTCACGTTCTATTTTCCTCCGACACATTATTTCTCTTCAGGTAATATCAAACCCAGTTGGAAGTTTCAAATTTCACATGTTTGTTGGGTGTAGAATATTATTCGATGAAACCCTAGAATGTTTAAGTTGTTTTGGCTAGTGTGTAGTAATTTTGGAACTTAAACGATACGCAGGTGCAAGTGAATGTAAGTTGGAGAATTTGGGTTATCAGGATAAGTTAGAGGGAATCATGCCACCGCGTCAGGTGTACAAACGCGACAACCCAACGGTAAAAAACCTTTATTCTTTCTAGCTAAACATATCAAATATCTTGTATAGTAGTGTATTGTATAATTCAGTAAAAAATTAATATCGATGCATGGAACTGCTACTGTTGTTACAGATTGGTAGTTCTACTATCACCTAGTTAGAATATATGGTTCAAAATTAAATTATAAACATCCCAAACAGTTAGACCATACAAACCTCATCATAAGAATGATTGTATAGATGTACGAACATAAGTTACTGACTTCAGGAATATATTTTCTAGTTGAATTAATCAATATGATGAACTGCCATTATCATGCATATATGTTCCCAAGCAAAGTAGCAGAACATGGAATAAGTGGACATGATTGAGGCCTCCTCCCGTGTTTGATAAAGGCGCACTATTTTCTCATGGATTGTAGTGTACCTTATGAGTTTCATTGTTTGGGAGATATTATCCCGTTTTAGCAGATTAGTAGATTCGAGTCTGTATTCGTGTGACACTAGAATGCTAGAGTTCGTTAGTAGGACTCAGATCGTTTAATTAATATTGCGTGATAGAAGCTACTTTGCCTAGAGTCGTATTGAAGGACAACCATAAGTAAATTTAGAACTCAAGTTTAGACCGAACCTTATAAATTTCTAGTTAACCACATTATTCGGAACTTGAGTAAAATGATCACAATATGCTTAATTAGAACAATTATTTATCTTGCTAGTCTTATTTTAGAAAATTATGCATAGTACCCTAGCACATAATTTTTCTATAGCACACAAAAAATATATTGGTGAAAGCACGCATACATTTCTTTCAAAACAATTTTAGTGTCACCAGTAGGAATAATTTTTCTTACTCTCCCTTTGCACTGACTCATGTTTGAGCATGTTTTTACAGGGGACCCAGGTGAGAAACTGCGCCTATGATGAACGTGTTATTGGAGTTGCTCTTATATTTTGTTTCTCTTTCAGTTGTTTTATTTTGAGTACTTTACTGTTTAGTTCATAGACAATTGTAATATTAATGTTTAAGAGTTTTTTCTTGTATCAGACAGTTTATAGTACTTCAAATGTTCAGTTGTTTGGTCCTTATTTCTTTTCTAGCGGCTCTGTGAATTCAGCTTGTTGAGGTACAATTTTACCCTTATTTGTACTTTAACTTCCGCTGTAAGCTTATTTTCAGATCTTTTCAATTATACTTGTTATATACTAGTTTTAATACGGTTTCTTAGTTTACTGTTTATCACTAGACCCGGCCGGACTGTTGATGTGTGGTTAAAACTAGTATGGAGCGTTACATATTCATTGTATTCCTTAATTCTGAGGTTCTTCAAGACGTTTTGTTTTTATATTCATGTTCGTTCTTTAGTCATATTCCTTTAATTCATTTTCGCATTCAGTCTATTGATAACTTATTCAACTCATTTTCAACATAGGAACTTACTTTTCTATTCAACTTGTTTTTGTATTACTGTTCATATACAATCATCTTCCATATGACATTCATATCCATTCATATCGTTAGATATATTTCTTCATAGTCATTCACGTCTGTGATTCACTTTCAATAATCAAACTCGTTCTTCATATTTGTTAGAGAATATAGGAAAAAACAATGTAAAGGCTCAATAAATTGGCTCATTTAGTGTCTTTCTATTTAGTCCCACATCTTCTATATAAGATATTTTCTCTCTCTTCTCTCCTATATATTTGTACTTTTACTTGTATTTTAGATATTCAAGAATGATATACAAGGTTTGAACCTTTTTCTACATAGTATCAGAGAGAACGGTCCGGCCTATTTTTTTCTAACCGCCCGGTCCTCCTGTTAACCGGGCGGCTTGTTCTCCTGTTTAAACCGCGTTGTCCTGCGGTCTACTCTCTTTCTAACAGCGACTTCCCGCGCGGTTACGTTTTTTAACTGCTTCTCTTCCTCTCTCGTGGCTTCCACCTCCTCTTCCCCTCTTGCCCCCTCTCTCCCTTTTATAAATCTCTCCATCAGGTGGGGCCCTCTCCCTCTATTAGCGCGGTTTCTTCCCGGCTAATCCGCTTCCTGCCTAATCGCCGCGGTCTCTTTGCTACCCGCCTTCTCGCCTCTCTTCTCTCTTCTCGCGTGACTTCTTCTTTTAGTCGTTGCGACTTCTCTTCTCGCTGCGACTTCCCTAACCGATGTGAGCACCGCATCTTGGTCGCGACAACTTTCCTTGCTGGTGTGCTCACCGTGACCGTGCGGTCTTCCTTGCTTAGTCGTTGTGGCTTCCCTTCCCGTCACAACTTCCCTACCCGCTGCGGTTTCACCAGTCGTTGCGGGCTTCTCGCGCAGACTTCTCTTAGCTGATGCGGCCTCTCTTCCCGCCCCGGGCTCCGCATCTTGGTTGCGGCCTCTTGTTGCTGGTGTGTTGACACCGTGATCGTGCTTCTCTTGTTCTCTTGTCCAGATGACTTCTCTTATCTAACCGCTCAGGGTTTTGGGTTGCGGTCTGCCTCTAACTGCCGCGGCTTGTTTCTCTTCCTTGCCGCTTGGCCACTTGGTGTCTGTTCGCAGCGGATTGTTCTGTTCGCCGCGGTTTGATCTGCTTCCCGCGCGGTTTGCCGTTGTTGGTTCTGCGATATCTCTTTGTCTCGTGACCGCGGCGGTCTGTCACTCGGACTGTTTCTACCGATCTTGTTGCGGCTTGCTTCTAACCGCACGGTCTGATGCCTGATCGTCGCTTTTTTTAATCTTGGCGCGGTCTCTCCTCGTCACTGCTTCTTGCTGACCGCTGCGGTTTCTCCTTTCCGCGCAGCTTGGTCGCAAGTCCTTGCCGCACGGTCTCTTCATTTGCCGATGTGGGCAGTATTGCCTTATTGTGCTTGTCGGCCTTCTATTCTCGTCCGGCCTTCTTACCGAGACTCGCACACAGTTTTCCACGTGTTAAAATTATTCGTATTGATAACGCTCGTGAGTATACCGGTCGAACCTTCTTCAATCTGTGCGCCGAGTTTGGTATTATCCATCAGACTTCGTGTGTGTATACCCCTCAACAAAATGGCGTCACAGAACAAAAAAATGTCACTTTCTTGATGTTGCTCGCTCTCTTATGATTCAAATACAGGTTTCCCCTCTCCATTGAAACTTTGTTGTCTCCACAGCATGTCATCTTATCAATTACATGCCCTCATCTATCCTCCACTTTGTGGCCCCCATGCCTCTCCTATACCCATCCAGGCAATTCTTCTCTCTCACACCTCGTGTGTTTGGATGTACCTGTTATGTCCACACGCTTGGCCCCTCAAATGACAAGTTTGACCCTCGTGCTACTAAGACTATGTTTGTTGGATACTCTCGCACTCATAAAGGGTATGTCTGTTATTATCCTGCAACTGGTAAGGTGGTTGTCTCTGCTGATGTCTCTTTTCATGAGGACCATCCTATCACACCGCTCCTATTGATCCTCTTCTTCCCGCCGCTCCACCTCGGCCCATAATTCCAGTTACATCTCCGCTTCCATCTCTTCTTCCCACACCTACTCCAGTTCCAGTTACATCTCCTCTGCCACCGCTTCTTCCCACACCTTCGTTGTTAGTCCCCTCCAAACCACCCGTCATTCGGGTTTTCACTCGTCGTACTCCACGTTCTGATGCCCTGCAGCATCTTCCCGCAATCGGTGTGGTCTCGCGGCCTGTTGATTTAACATCAACCTCTAAGGCTCATCCCTTGGCCAATTATGTATCTTTACATCGCCTCTCCCCATCACTTCTTACATTTGTCCTCTCTCTATCTTCTATTTCTATACTTAACTCTGTGCAGGAAGCTCTTCAGCATTCGGGGTGGCGTGCTGTCATGGATGAGGAAATGACTGCTCTATGGGGCAATCAGACTTGGGATCTTGTCGCTCTCCTTGCTGGTCATAGCTGTGTTGGTTGCAAGTGGATTTTTACAGTCAAGCAGACGGCGGATGAAAAAATTGATCGCTTGAAAGCTTGGCTTATGGCACGGGGGTTCACTCAACAATACGGTCTTGAATATGATGAGACTTTCTCCCTTGTCGCCAAGTTAAACTCGGTTCATGTTCTGCTCTCCTTAGCTGTTCATCGTCAATGACCCTCCATAAACTTGATATCAAAAATGCCTTCCTGAATTGTGACTTTACTGAAACTGTTTACATGCAACAACCGCCCGGGTTTGAGACCACCGGGGATCTCGTGTATGTTTGCTTTGGAAATCTATCTATGGTCTCAAACAGTCTCCTCGGGCGTGGTTTGAGAAGTTCAGTAACGTTATTTGTGAGGTTGGTTTCAAGAGAAGCTTGGTTGATTTCTCTCTTCACTCGTCATCAGTCAACTGGGACGATTATACTTCTTGTCTATGTAGATGACATTTTGATTACTGGTGACGACTTCGCAGGAATACAACATGTTAAGCAACACTTAAATTCTGTATTTCAAATAAGAGATCTGGGAAATCTTCGATAATTCCCTGGCCTTGAGGTAGCAAGGCGACCTGATGGCCTTATCTTATCTCAACAAAAGTATTCCACTGACCTTCTGCAAGATGCTGGACTCTCAGGATGCAAAACCTGCGGAAATCCCGATGGATGTCAACCACAAGTTATGTGCTCAGGGATCCGAGTCTAACTCTCTACTTTCAAATCCAGAGTACTAACGACGTCTTGTAGGAAAATTAATATACATAACGGTTACAAGACCCGATATCTCATTTGCAGTTGGAGTGGTCAGCCGATTTATGCACACTTTACGGGTTTCTTATCTTTAGGCAGTCAAACGCATTCTCAGGTATCTGAATACTGCTCCTGGATAAGAACTCGTGTATACGCTATCCTCGTTTCTTTCTCATGTTGCCTACTCCGATGAGGATTATGCGGGTTCTCTTGACGATCAACGGTCCACGACTGGCTTCTGTACTTACTTTGGAGGAAATCTCATCACTCGGCGTAGCAAGAAACAATCAGTGGTTGCTCGCTCATCTGCTGAGGTTGAATATCGTGTGATGACGTCTGTTGTATCAGAACTCATATGCCTTGAGAATCTCCTTGGGGATCTGGGAGTTGAATTATCCTCACCATCGGTTTTGTTATGCGACAGTCAGGCTGCAATCCACATTGCAAAAAATCTTGTGTTCCATGAGCGGACCAAACACATTGAAGTCGACTGCCACTTTGTTCGAGAAAAGGTTCAATTGAAGAAGTTGAAGCTAGAGAATGTTCTCACCTCTGATCAAGTTGTTGGCATTCTCACCAAGGCATTATCACGAAAATTGTACCATCAATTCTTGTCCAAGTTTGGTGCCTACGACTTGTACGCTCCAGCTTGCAGGAGAGTGTTAGAGAATATAGGGAAAAACAATGTAAAGGCATAATAAGTTGGCCCATTTAGTATCTTTCTGCTTAGTACCATATCTTTTGTCTTTTGTATAGGATGTTTTATCTCTCTTCTCTCCTATATATTGTACTCTTGTATTTTAGATATTCAAGAAGGATATACAAGGTTTGGACCTTTTTCTACAATATTCAATCATCTGGTTAAAATTTCTCGTTTATAATTTTATTCATGTGGGAAATCATAAGGGTAAGTTGAAATGCATCATGGTCTTCAACGACCTCTGGGCCTTCAACGATCTCTGTCCTTCAACGACAACAAATAAATTTTAGAAGTATTCTACCAAGGGTATCCCCCCCCCCTAGCACTGGGTTAACCCTTATCATTTTCCCTCTACATATTCTTTTATTCTTGTCCTTTCTTTCCTGTCATGATGCTTTTAATATTCATCGTTTTATCGGATTGCACGTCGGATTTATTTATTTCTATTTCTTATTATTTCACCTTTACCATCTTTTAATGAAACAAATTTATCATCTTTTCGCGTAACAAATTATCATCTTGTCATGAAGTTTATTTTCTTATCGGTGACTCAAAAATTCAACGATTGAGGTTTCATGTTAATACACAATCACTAACCTACTTTATCTGGCATGAAAAAATTATACAATTTGTATTCTGAAAATAATTGAAAACTATGCATAATTAAAGAGATAAGAACTCACTTTGTTTTTCTCTTCTTTTTCTCATTTTTTGAACTCTTCATCGTATCGACCAACTATTGTTATCCATCGTGATATTTGTTATTCAGACGAATTAGTCATCATGCATCAAACATTAACTATTTTTTGAGAATGAAATCTTTACATGACTCAAGAACATTAAATGTATGAATTGATGATCCAAATTTCACCCACTCATTAATTCCCAAATTTCAAATCAAATTCACTACAATGTTAACTTTCTACCCTTTAACCAATCACCAACCATGAATAAACAAATTCCCACACATGGTATATTTTCAACTCAATCATACATTCTTTCCTTTCTAATTGCAACCACAACAACCTTCAACAACAAAACTAGAAGCACGTGTATGAACCATTCTAATCATTCATAAAATCCATAAAATCTAGCAAACGATCATCCATAAAATCCCATTTAAGCATAATCTGAAATCATTATTTTAAACCCCTTTCACCAAGCCATACGTCTCAAATATCATCAATTTCTTTTTATCAACATACTGAAACCACCACCTTAAGAATTGATGAACTTAAACTACAAACCAACAAGAACCTAGGAACTCTCCCCATATCATAAAATTCATCCACAAGAATGTATTGGCGTGTTATTTAGTATTGACATATTATTCTATATGTGCCTATTGTATATATATAAACCTTACTCCCCTTTGAGGATGTATGAATCTCATTTTTCTCTCATCTAATTTGGTATCAGAGCCAGCAGGAATCCCAACCCCGCTTCGCCCTAATCCCGACCCGCTTCGCCGACGCAGCTTCGCCGATCCGCCCTAATCCCGACGCCGCTTCGCCGATCCGCCAGTTCCCTGCGCGATGTGAGGGCATCGCAGTTCACTGCTGCTTCCTCCGTCTGTCTTCTTCCCGCGTGATGTGAGAACGTCGTCGTTCTCCAGCTGCTCACCGTTCTCCCACTGCTATGCCTTTTTGGATCTTCTCCCGCTGTTACGTCTGATCTTCTCCCGCTGTTACGTCTGATCTTCTCCCACTGTTCTCCTCTGCTACAGCCACTATTCTTCCTCTTTTCTTTTTCTTCGATTATTTCTTCCACCGCCGATTTGGTTGGTGTTTACCGCTCCTTCCCTCACTTCTTTTCTTCTCATGACCAAGATCTGTGATCTACGGTCTTCCTTCCTTTTCTTTAGAATGGGTTTTTCCTCTTCTGTTTAAGGGTTTCTCTTCTTATCATCCCATGAATTCCTCCATCTTTGGATCGAATGATGGATTTGATCGGCGGATTACTACCGCCCTTCTCAATGGAAAAAAACTTTATCGCTTGGTTCAACTCTGTGC
Organism: Platanthera guangdongensis; assembly: GCA_039583875.1. Classification (NCBI taxonomy): domain Eukaryota; kingdom Viridiplantae; phylum Streptophyta; class Magnoliopsida; order Asparagales; family Orchidaceae; genus Platanthera; species Platanthera guangdongensis. The sequence continues at coordinate 26,644,080 of CM077166.1, read as the reverse complement.
GAGTCCATCTTGCCGGACATGACAAGCTTGATTGGTTTGAACCTAATGGTATTCCCAAGCCTTCTGACGAAAAGGCTATCCGTTAATGGCGCACAAAAAATTTCAAGATTCCCGAGTGGCTTCGGTGCTCCATGAAACCCCGCAATTACAAGCAGTTCATGCGATTCGATTCAGTGTCGTCTCTTTGGGCTGTCTTGACGCGTACCTACGGTCACACACGCGTTGATACGCGGATTTATTCTGTTTTCCAGGAGATTTCTACTGCTCGTCAGGGGGACCGTTCTGTGCACGAGTACTTTACCTTCCTCTGAAGGAGATTCCAGGAGCTTTCTGACATTAAGCCGCTCAGTGCTTTTCCACATCCAGAGGATCTTCTTATTGCCAATCGGCGGCAGGAGAAGCGGGAGACCTATCAGTTCCTGATGGGCTTGAGGCCCGAATTTGAGCAGATTAGGGTTCAGATTTGTTAGAAAGTAGCGAAAAGAAGCGAAAAGTAGAGAACAAGCGAATAAACTTTTGAATAATTGAAATTTTATTATCCAAAAAATATATCATTTACAAAGGTATGACCTCCCTTATATAGAATGGAGGAGATAAGAAAGAGAGTATACAAACAATGTGGGACTAAACATTTACAGTACTGAGCGGCTAGAATAATGGAGACCGCATAGGCCGCGCGGTTAGACAGATGGGTTAACCGCTCGGCAACTCCAGCAGGATAGAACAAGCCGCAGAGGTAGACCGATAGACCGCCCGGTCTCCAGGCTCCAGAGAGACCGCCAGACCGCTCGGTCAACAAACCGCTGGATCAGACCGCTAAGCCGCCCGGTCTAATACTTCAACACTCCCCCTCAAGCTGGAGCATAGATATCAATCATGCCCAGCTTGTCACAAATGCGGAAGAAGGAAGTAGAAACCGGCTTGGTGAAGATATCTGCCAACTCCTTGTCAGAGGTGACAAAAGGAGTACAAATCTGTTTCTTCAAAATCTCTTCCCGAATGAAGTGACAGTCAACCTCTATATGCTTCGTTCTCTCATGCAAGACCGGATTTCTGGATATGTGTATAGCGGCCTTGTTGTCACAGAACATAGGGAGAGGACAGTCATATACCTCGCCCAGGTCAAGCATGAGAGCACGCAACCACTTTAACTCACACGTAGTTGACGCCATACTCCGGTATTCTGCTTCGGCACTGGATCTGGAAACAACATACTGTTTCTTGCTCTTCCAACTCACGAGATTACCTCCAACAAAGGTACAAAAACCTGACGTGGATTTACGATCGCCTTTGTCATCCGCATAACTTGAATCTGAGTAGGCCTCAACCCTCAGATGGTCATTCTTCTGAAAGAGTAACCCTTTGCCCGGTGCTGCTTTGATATACTCTAAAATCTTCAGGGCGGACTGAAGATGACACTCCCTGGGAGCTTGCATAAACTGACTGACCTTGCCTACAGCGTAGGCGATGTCGGGTCTAGTCACCGTGAGATAGATGAGTTTGTCTACCAAACGTCTGTACCGTGTGACATCAGATAGAAGAGGCGAATCATTCGTCCACGTTTTGTCTTCTCCAACAGCCATGGGAAAACGAGCTGGTTTGGCACCTGTCAAGCCTGCTTCTCGAAGAAGATCAAGGGCATACTTCCGTTGAGAGAGAACCAAGGAGTCAAGTTTCCGAGAGATTTCTATCCCAAAAAGTATTTTGGGGAGCCCATATCCTTCGTGACCAAGTGCTGACGGAGGTGCTTCTTCGTCAAGTCCACCCCATCTCGGTCATCGCCAGTAAGGAGAATATCATCCACATATACGGCCAAAACCACCAGTCCCGAGGCCGTTTTGCGAATGAATAAGGAGTGATCGGCCGAACTCTTTTGAAAGCCGATGGTAGCCACAATACCACTGAATTTGTCGAACCATGCCCGAGGGCTCTGCTTTAGGCCATAAATGGCCTTCTTCAAATGATAGACATGTGTCTCCCCCTGAGCAACATACCCAGGAGGTTGCTCCATATAGACGTCCTCCTGAAGATCGCCATAGAGAAAGGCATTCTTCACATCAAGCTGGGAAATAGCCCAAGCCCGGTTAACAGCCACAGAAAAGAGAACCCGGATGGTGCTGAGGCGAGCAACCGGAGAGAAGGTATCAAAGTAATCAACGTCATAAGTCTGAGTAAAGCCCTTGGCCACCAGCCGGGCTTTGTAGCGATCCACAGTGCCGTCGGGGCGAAACTTCACAACGAAGACCCAGCGACAGCCAACCACATCAGTGCCCACGGGAGGAGGAACCAGGGTCCAGGTACCCCGTTCAGTAAGAGTAGTCATCTCCTCATCCATGGCAGACTTCCAATAAGGGAGAGCGAGAGCCTCCTGGTAGGTACGGGGAGTAGAAGTAGCAGAGATAGCCAAGGCAAAACACCTGCGAGAAGGAGAAAGCTGATCATAAGAAACAACAGCCGTGAGCGGGTGTTGAGTACATGCCCGCACCCCTTTGCGAAGGGCAATGGGAACATCCAGGTCAACGGGAGCGTCGGCGACGGGAGCGTCAGCGACCGGAGCGTCCGTGGCGGAGAAGGCTGGCCCGGTACTAGAGAGAGACGGCAGCGGAGAGGAGGGTGGAGGGGTGGGTGGGGAGACGGACTGGGAAGGAGTGGGTGGAGGAGGAGACGAAGGTGGGAAAATGTGGAGAGGTGTGGAAGGAACGGAGATATCAGAAGGAAGAGAAGGAAGAGAAGAGGAAGGAGAGAAATAGGAAGCATTTTCGAAAAAAGTCACATCTGCGGAGACAAACTGCTTGCGGAGAAGGGGGTCAAAGCAGCAATAGCCTTTTTGAGTGGTAGAGTACCCCAAAAAGACACACTTGGTGGAACGGAGGGAAAGCTTGTCGCGGGTAGCGGAGGGAGCGTGAACAAAGGCCGTACAGCCAAAGACACGGAGAGGAAGAGGAAAAGGTTCCTGGCGGGGGTAGAGAAGGGAGAAGGGAGTCTGGCCGTGGAGAACCGCGGAGGGAAGGCGATTGATGAGATAGCAGGCGAGGAGCACAGCGTAGCCCCAGTAGGAGCGAGGGACGTGCATCTGCGTCATGAGAGTACGCGCAACATCAAGCAGATGACGGTTTTTACGCTCCGCCACCCCATTCTGCTGGGAGGTGTAAACACAAGTCGTTTGATGAATGAGGCCATGTTTGTGAAAGAACGCGGAGAACTCATGAGTCAGATACTCCTTGCCATTATCAGAACGTAAGACTTTAATAGAAATAGCAAATTGAGTCTTAATCATAAAGTAAAATGATTGCCAAACAGAAAATAGTTCAGAGCGATCTTTTAATAGATACACTCAGGTACATCGAGTAAAATCATCGATAAAAGTGACAAAATAGGAACTGCCCCGACCAACTGTGAGGGTAGGAGCAGGACCCCATACATCAGAGTGAATAAGATCAAAAATGCGAGAGGAGCCACGGCCTTGCTTCGGTGGGAAGGAGGAGCGATGATGTTTGCCAAGCTGACACGCATCACAGTTGAGCGGAAGAAAACCCTAGGTTCATTTCATACCATCTCATCTCTACTCTGTATCACCATAGAAGGAAGAAAAAAGAGGTAAAACAACAAAAAAGAAGGCTTACAGTGAGAGCAAAAGAGCAAACTACTTGATCGACCCTTCCAGAGCCATACACTTCAGGGAGAAGAAGAACAACACACAGCCAGACGAGCTCTGTGCAAGCCCTAGAGAACACCAAGAGGCATTGATGTCATCCTCTGAAAGGGGGAAAAACTCATCGTCGAGCCCTCGCCGAGCGTTTCAGACTCCGCACCAGCTCTTCCTGCTCAGGCGTTTCCTGCCTCCTCGTCATTCTCGCTGACTTCAGCGTCTGCGTCAGGTACCCCAAGGTCTTTCATGTCACTCAAGAGGGGTCCTCGTCTACCTGGGTGATTGACTCTGGGGCCAGTGATCACATGACTGGAGAGACACGCTTGTTCTCTTCTCTTGAGTCTCAAAGCGTCCATCGGCAGGTTCGCCTTGTCGATGGCTCTGTGACCCCAAATCTTCACCGGGGCACAGTTCCTCTGACTCCCTCCTTCTCCTTGGGTCCAGTTCTTCATGTTCTCAAACTTGCTTTAAATCTTCTTTCTGTTAGTCAATTGACTCGTTCGTTGCACTACTCGGTGACAGTTTTTCCTTCTGACTGTGTTTTTCAGAACCTGGCCACGAGGACTTTTGGTTACGGTCGTGACGCGATGGGATATACCAGCTAGGGGTGTGCATGAAAAACCGAAAACCGACCAAACCGCCCCGAACCGCCCAAACCGAACCGATTTTACACCGAACCGAACGACTCGGTTCGGTTTTGGTTTTCCTCTCTGAAAAACCGAACCGCGCCGACTAATAATACATGTAAAAATATTACCAATAATGATCTTTGAACTATTTTTATTAACTAAATAATGTACACAAATTATATCAACTTAATAATTTTTATATCATTTGAAAAAAAATAAATTTTTGTAATGCATATTTTATGCATCAAGAAGAATTAAACATTTTGTTTAAGTGATTTTATTTATATCTTTTTATATTTATTACTCGATTTTCTAATAAAAATATTCAATCATAATTTTTTTAATGTAACATGAGCTATTAGCCGTAATATATCATATGTAAATAAAACATGATGATATTTATTTTTTACTTATCATACTATTTTTTAAATTTTCTTGAGATATTTAAGTACAAAATTATTTAAAATAGTATAACTGAAAAACCGAAAACCGAACCGAGTAAACCGACCAAAAAACCGAACCGAACCGATAAACATCGGTTTGGTTTCGGTTTGAGTCCAAACCGACCCAAACCGAACCGCTTGCACCCCTAATACCAGCTGGATCTTCCACCTCCTTCGCCCTGTCTCTCACCCCCATCCATCGCTACTGCTACTACTTCACCTGCTCTTTGGAATGCTAGACTGGGGCATGCGAGTCCTTAAATCTTCTTTCTGTTATTTAGCATTGACGTATTATTCTATATGCGTCTATTGTATATATACAAACCTTGTTCCCCTTTGAGGATGTATGAATCTCAATTTTCCTCATCTAATTGAATGAACAACATAACTGGCCCTAACTACTAGCAGTTATCTCATCATATTCCAATGCAGAAAACTAAAACTAAGTGAAGGTTATCCCAATTCAACAATCCACACGGCCAATAAAACCATCCAACGACCATAGAAGGAAGAAAACCCTAGGTTCATTTCATACCATCTCATCTCTACTCTGTATCACCATAGAAGGAAGAAAAAAGAGGTAAAACAACAAAAAAGAAGGCTTACAGTGAGAGCAAAAGAGCAAACTACTTGATCGACCCTTCCAGAGCCATACACTTCAGGGAGAAGAAGAACAACACACAGCCAGACGAGCTCTGTGCAAGCCCTAGAGAACACCAAGAGGCATTGATGTCATCCTCTGAAAGGGGGAAAAACTCATCGTCGAGCCCTCGCCGAGCGTTTCAGACTCCGCGCCAGCTCTTCCTGCTCAGTCGTTTCCTGCCTCCTCGTCATTCTCGCTGACTTCAGCGTCTGCGTCAGGTACCCCGATGGCCTTTCATGTCACTCAAGAGGGGTCCTCGTCTACCTGGGTGATTGACTCTGGGGCCAGTGATCACATGACTGGAGAGACACGCTTGTTCTCTTCTCTTGAGTCTCAAAGCGTCCATCGGCAGGTTCGCCTTGTCGATGGCTCTGTGACCCCAAATCTTCACCGGGGCACAGTTCCTCTGACTCCCTCCTTCTCCTTGGGTCCAGTTCTTCATGTTCTCAAACTTGCTTTAAATCTTCTTTCTGTTAGTCAATTGACTCGTTCGTTGCACTACTCGGTGACAGTTTTTCCTTCTGACTGTGTTTTTCAGAACCTGGCCACGAGGACTTTTGGTTACGGTCGTGACGCGATGGGATATACCAGCTGGATCTTCCACCTCCTTCGCCCTGTCTCTCACCCCCATCCATCGTTACTGCTACTACTTCACCTGCTCTTTGGAATGCTAGACTGGGGCATGCGAGTCCTTAAATCTTCTTTCTGTTATTTAGCATTGACGTATTATTCTATATGCGTCTATTGTATATATACAAACCTTGTTCCCCTTTGAGGATGTATGAATCTCAATTTTCCTCATCTAATTGAATGAACAACATAGCTGGCCCTAACTACTAGCAGTTATCTCATCATATTCCAATGCAGAAAACTAAAACTAAGTGAAGGTTATCCCAATTCAACAATCCACACGGCCAATAAAACCATCCAACGACCATAGAAGGAAGAAAACCCTAGGTTCATTTCATACCATCTCATCTCTACTCTGTATCACCATAGAAGGAAGAAAAAAGAGGTAAAACAACAAAAAAGAAGGCTTACAGTGAGAGCAAAAGAGCAAACTACTTGATCGACCCTTCCAGAGCCATACACTTCAGGGAGAAGAAGAACAACACACAGCCAGACGAGCTCTGTGCAAGCCCTAGAGAACACCAAGAGGCATTGATGTCATCCTCTGAAAGGGGGGAAAAACTCATCGTCGAGCCCTCGCCGAGCCCTAGCAAAGCAGAATCTTCTGTCGAGACGAATTGGGATTGCGCGGCTATTAATCACAAAAGGCAAAGGCGGTGCGGGTGCGGGGAAGTCAACAAGTGTGTGGGTTTCCTTTATCTCCCATTGAACCGGTCCAAAAACCCACGCCGAACCTAATTGAGTTAAGATTAAGTTTGAATACTTTTTTTCAGTATCTTTATATTGCTCTTCACACATCAAAATTCTTATTGACACACCAATTTTGTTATTTGCAACCCAATTTCATATATTTCATATTCATTTTTTAAATGGCACCCACACACTCTTTACATGAATGAATAATTAAATCAATCCAGAGCAACATAATCAAGAGAAGTATCACAAAAATCCTCCAGAAGTATCTTCAATTACTTTAAATCGCAAGCAAATTGAGTTATGCTTTTATACTTAGCTTACGCACTTGACCAAAACATCATTGTTTGTGTTTTACTTCTCCAAGTGATAAAATTCCCTCCTACATAAGTGCAATATCTAAAGTGAATTTTTCATCTCTCTTATCATATGCATAGCTTGTGTATGAAAATGCTTCTTACGTGATTATTTTTTCTAAACATAAGTCCTTTGTCAGGAAATCCGTTGATATGTTCCAATATTTTTAATGCAGTTTCAAGTGGACGCTTCTGGAAGCCTGCATAAACAACCAACTTTTCCAAGAGTGAAATAGATGTCAGGCCTGGTCACAATGAGATAAATGAGCTTATCGATTAAATGCATGTATGAGTAATATCTTCGAAAAGAGATACTTCATCCCAAGGTCTGTCAGTACTCATAGGCATTGGATTTCGAGTAGGCTTCATGCTAAAAAGATCTATTTTTTCAAGTACATCTAGGGCATACTTTTGTTGGAAAGGATCACATCATTATTGCGTCTCACAATTTCAATCCTAAAAAAAATCAGGGAGTACCCATATCTTGCTTACAAAATATGCCTAGGATGTTTTTTATTTTTATGCTAAAAGAGTCATCTCTCATATGAAGAATGCCACCCACATAGAAAACACTAATAACAAGCACCTTGTCAGTCTTCTATATGAAGACATTAATTTGCATTGCTTCAAGAAAAAATAATGGTAGAAACAACACAACTGAACTTGTTAAACCACACTCTGCGACATTGTTTAAGATCATAAGTGACCTTCCAGCTTGCATATTTGAGACTCCTTCATAGCAACATAATCAGAAGATTGCTCCATATAGACTGTTTTGTGAATCATCATAATCGGTTGACAACAACGAAAAATAGTACCCAAATAGTGTTGATAAAGGCAACTAGATAGACTGTGTCAAAGAAATCAACATCATATGTCTAGGTGAACCCCTTAGTAACCAAACAAGCTTTATATCTATCCACAATGCCGTCATGTAGAAATTTGATGATGAAGACTGGTCGACAACCAACAATCTCGCCACCGGGTGGAATAAGAACAAGAGTCCAAATACCGCGTGATGTTAAAGAAGATATTTCCTCATCGATGTCTGTTTTCAAGCAAGGTATACAAAGAGCGTCGTGATATATTGAAGGGATATTGGTGGCAAATAATGTAAAGAAGAACCTGATGCAAGGACTAAGTTGACATAAGAAATCACATTAGCAATAGGATGTTGTGTACACATCCATACCCCTTTTTGTAGAGCAATAAGAACGTCCTGATCCGAGGCTTTTGATGTGTTTAACCTTATGAAGAGGAAAGAGCTGGGCTAGAAGCTATCATGGGGTTAGCCAGAGTGGAAGGAACAATGAGAATTGGAAGAGCATGGTTTCTTTCATAATGATAAAGGTAAAAATAAGAAAGGAGGATGAGGCATTTATTCATGAAGTGGTGAAGTAGATGTGACATCACGTGAAGGAGCATGAATGATAGGAAGAGATAACACAGAGTCGGTAGAAGGGAGGCGGTGTAATGGCCCAAATTTATATTTGTTTGTATTAATTATATGTATGATCGAGTTGATTAGAGGAAAATTTAACATTAAAATACTATTGAAATTTGGTGTGTCAATAGTAAGAAAATAAATGAAATTTGGGATGTTTATAGCCAAGAGGATGTGAATAGTTATTAATTGGTGGTGGTGGTAACATAAACATTGATGTGGATTGCTATTAGCCGTTTATAAAAGGCTGAATAGGTGGTTTGAGTTGGTTGAATCGTATTAATTGACACATGACATGGACATGTGTTGCCCAGTGACTTGAGTTAAGGATTTGGTCTTAATTACATGACACCTACCTCATTTTAAGCGGTGCATACCGCTTGCCCTGTTATTAAAACCCCTGAGCCCCTTCCCATCTTCCACTATTTTCATTTTCCCCAGACGTTTTTCGCTCCCGGCTCTGCGTGTGTCTCTGTTTTCTCTTCTCGGCTCCTTTCCCTCCCAGTTCCTGCAAGCTCTCTGATGCGAAGCAGAGACGAATACGAGCTTTGGGCCCATTCGGTGCTGATTTGGCGACTTACCATATATGGCGTCCCCGAATCGACGATCCGACTCCGTACATGCGTCCGGATTCGCGTTGCGAATCATTTTCATATATAGCTTTGTAATTTTCAGTTTTTATTTCATGTACTTTTTGCTCCGCGACCAACGATAAATCATAGTTGTTGATTCTGGGTACCCTAATTTTACTTCTTATAAATATAAGATTTAGGGTTGCTGTCATTCCAATTGCTGAATGTTTGGAGAGCTTCTTCCTTCATTCCTGTGATCTCCGCGATGCTGACTCCGTGGAACTCCTTGGTGACGACTCCTTCGGTAAGTGTTTTGTATCCGTGTTTTCCTCCTTCCCCACCCTTCCACCTTGTTGTCCAGCCGGCCTCCTCCCTGAAAAAACCTCTGTCCAGTTGTTGTCCAGTCAGCCGCATCCCTCCTGAAGCCCCCTTCCAGCCAGCCTCCCTTCAAACCGCCAGCCTCCGCTCCCCAGGAAGCCGCCCCTCCACATCAAGCCGCCTCCCCTGCCCCCTTTCCACCGCCCTTTCCAAAACAGGCTGACGACCATTCTCAGCCCAAATCCGGCCAGCAGCCGCCCCTCCCTTGTTTCCAGCCCTGCCGCTCAATCCTAGCAGCCCACTGCCCCTCCATAGCTGCCTCCACCTTCCAACCTTGCTGCCACCATCCCCCACCACGTGGAACCACTTCAAAACAGCCACCCCACGTCATATTTGTAAAGATCTGGGCAAACCAGCCCCTATCCAGCCCTCTCAATCCCCGACCAGCCTTCTCCTTACCCGATCCGGTCCACCAACCACCAGAATCCCTCTTTGAGCCCCCAAACGTTAAGATCTACCATTATTACAGCAGCCCTACTATTCGTATTGGTTTGTTCGATTGTAAACATTGTTATGATTTGGATTATTACATGTTTTCATGGATGTTCAATTTATTGTAGTTATTTGTGTCTGAATTAATCTCTAATTGCAACAAGAATCGATTCACCGCGCGCTATCGCTTTGGCCCTCCACGCGGAGGAAAGCCTAAGTTTGACTCGCTTAAATAAATTATTTTGTCTTATTGTGAATTTATTTGGACATGATGTAAACATTTATTATTTAATTTGTGATCTAACTGTTGTACTTTACATAACATGTAGAGTTAGGTCATCGAGTTTCCCGTCGCTTATAGATTTGTTCTGCGTCAATTGGTATCGAAGCGAGGTTGCGCGCACTTTTCGATACACAGTCGCAAAGTCTGTAAGTTTTTCATCATGTCTACGGCTCTGTTTGACACAACTTATGCTGATGAATAAACTGGTGATTGAAAAGTGATGATTGAATATAAATTTTATAAAAACAGTAATGAATAAGCAGTAGACTGTTTGGATAATTTGTCCATAAATGATGATTTAAAGTTTCATTCATTCATAATGGTTCGTTCATCTAGACGCGTTTTTTTCCTGACGCAAACTTTTTGCCCGAGCGTGAATTTTTTGCCTGGGCGCATTTTTTTCGCTCGGGTGCGAAATTTTCGCACGAGGCGAAATTTTGCTCGGGCTCGAATTTTTCGCCCGGCCGTGAATTTTTCGTCTGACCGCGAATCTTTCGTCCGGGCGCAAATTTTTCCAGCCGCCTGTAGATTTGTCTTGCGTTACTCTCTCCCCCTTTCTTCTTCTCTTTAATTGTCACTGCCTCCTGTGTCATGAGTGTCGTGTCGCTGCTTCCTATACCGTGGAATTAGGGCTTCCTTGCCGCTTTACCGCCAGATTCCAGTTTCTGTAGTTGTTTCTATTAGGTCACCGACTCCTCTTCGGTTGCACAATCACTTCAGCGCCTTCATCTTCCCTCCAATGTGAGCTTTTTTTTCCTTTTGTCTTCTTTATGGTTGCTGAACTATGGATGAAGTAGCGGTTCTTAGATTTGGCTTTTTATAGATTTTTTACTTTATTTTAATATTGGTAGCTAGTTTTGTATGGAATTTAGTGGTGATGGCCATTTGTTATAATCATTTTAAGGCCTTTTACATCTTATGATAAGTTTAGGGTTAATTGTGATAAATTTTGGGAGACATGCTTCAAATAATAGCTATTCATAATACACATATTTTAATTCGGAACGTTTACTAAAATTTGTAGGTTGGTTAGTGATGGTTGGCTATCCTGAATTGTTGCTTGGTTAGTTTGTCCTTAGTTTTGTATGGGTGTATTTGGGAAATTGAGTCTTTAATAAGCCTTGTGTTTGTCGGCTGTTTGATTAGAGTTTTACCTTGGGCTTAAAACTTTTGTTGGTTGTTATGTTGTCGTAAAATTATGCATGATTGGCTACTTTTTGAGCTATTATTGATAGCTTTTGTGGGTTTTGAGAATTGTTATTGATTGCCTTCTTCCCTACCTTTTTAAGGTTATTTTAGTAGCAATTAGTATCTAAATTTTTTTGGGTATCAGTGGGGGAAGTTTGGGTCATGGAATTGATTTTGATCGTCTTAGGAGTCGATATTAACTATTTTAGGAATGCAACCCAATTAAAAGATATATCAAAATTACAGATATGTTCGTAGATGATGTTTCATGATATATTTGATGATAATTCCATGTAATTGAAGGGAAAGAAGATATCAAAGGTGAGCATTTATCACTTTAATTATGCATAGTTTTAATGTAATTTCAGAATATAAATTGTGAAATGCATTTCGTGCCTGTGCATTAACATGGAAAGTGAGAAAATCATTAAAATATGTTGAAAAAAAAACTTCAGATTAAAAATCTAAAAATACAATACAAGATGTTATAAGAATCCATAATACGAGAACTTCATGGAATTACTGATATGAAATGCGTGGTTGAACGAAAGATGATAGACTGTAACGTACTAGGAAAAGATAAAAGATACTTACAAAATTTGCATTGAAAAATGTTAAGGATTAAATCCTACGATGTAGGGAGGTACCTACTAATGGATTACCCACGTAGGGGGTGTTTCCAACGACTGATTACCCCGGAAGGGGTTAGGCCATTCAAGTTGCATGTCTTAATATTTCCTGAGATATATAATTAAATTAGGGGATTATTATTCGCAGACCATGAATAGCTATTCGCAGACCGAAAAAAACTTTTTTGGGGTTCAAAGGCTCAGGCGGTTTCCTATTTTTTTTATTCTCAAACCAAAGCCCTAGTTTCTTCTCCCCTGATACCTGCTCTCTCTGGAAGGAGGCGATCTACCGCTCGCGATCCGTCGATCGCTCCGCTCGCCATCCGCCACTCGCCCCGCTCGCCGGCGAAGAAGAATCGATCGCCCCGCCGCTCGCCGCTGTGTGTACTTCGTCGGCGAAGAAGAATCGATCGCCATTCGCCGCTCGCCCCGCCCAATGTACTTCACTTTTTTCGCATCAAGGATCTTGGTGGATCTTTAGGTAGAGATGCAGCCACTGGAAGAGGAGTACTATTTGTCACACAAGCTCTGCTTGAAGAGTATGAGAAGAGCATCTCAGATCAACGTTTCGTCATACAAGTTTGTAAACTAGTTCTTAGTAATAATCATTTGATCTTGTTTAAATCTCTGCCTCCTCATCAATGTAGGGGATTTCTAGGTGAATTGTTGGCGTAGTTCTTGAAGATCAATGGATATCAACCCAACTACAGATACCAACAAAGAAAATGTCTCCGCGTATGGTAATGATCTAAATGTTTTCTCCAAATATTTATGTGAGTTAGGAGAAAATATTTATACTCTGTTTTGCATATATATGACTGCACACTTTCAGTCCAATGTTGTATTTGGGTCAAGAGATGAGTTAATTGCGTGGGTACGAAATGTTGGCAGAACACTTAGTTTTGTTGTCACCATACAGAGTTCTGATAAATTGGATGGTAGAACACGCCCTCGTGTTATTCTGGGATGTGATAGAGCGGGATATGTTCGTGAAAGTTAGAATAAAAAGGGATGGGTTAAGAAAAATTTGAGAAAAACCGGATGACATATCTGTTGAATTTGAAGGGATAAGCCGGAGATTCTATGCTGCAAGCTCCAAACAAAGAGAAGAAATAAAAAGAAAACTTCGTGAGATTATGGATCCAACCTCCTCTCAAACAGTTTGGCCTAAAATACCTTTAAAGTTAAAAGGCCGGCCGAAGGGAGCCTACAAAAAACTAAGTGAGGACCCAAGGTCTACTAAAAGAAATCCTTCACACTTTGAGCACGTTTTAATGAATGAGGAAGAGAAGACAAAACAACAACACAAGGCAAAAATGACGGCTAGAAAAAGAACATGTTACTCATTTCGGAAGCCTACGCTTACTACCACCCAACAATTTTTTGTTGATGTATGTAGACAAATGCCGGTATATATAGCAGATCATATAACAGAAGTGATCAATGTTCTTGGTGTCGGACATTGCGGCTTTCGAGTGATAAGCCGAGCTATGGATTTGGGGGAGAATTGGGCCCAAGTGAGATTGGACCTTTCTAGGGAACTACAGATTAAGGAAAACATGTACAATAATATTTATGGTGTATCGAGATTCGAGTGTTTATTAGCATCCCTTGATTGTGCTCAAATACCAGCACCGCAAGAGAAATGGATGTCAATGCCGGATATGGGCCTTGTGGTGTCATCTTGCTACAATATTGCATTGATCCAGCTTTCAACATTTCAAAGTCTAACATTTCTTCCCTTAAATTCTGGACCACCGGCTACACCAAGGCTAGTATGTATGGGCTTTATAGATGATAATCATTTTGTACACTTGATGTTGCGCGACGGGTGTCCATTGCCACGTCTTGTCTCGTCGTGGAGAAGGTATCGGGATCCTATTGCTGAATCATGTGAAGATATATTTATTTCAAGATTGGAGACTACTAAAATGCAAGAGAATACACAAGAGGAGATAGTCAATTTGGATGGTTAGTACTTTTGAGGTATATTAATACTCATTATAATATTGAGTTTAGTTTCTTATTGCAATTACTGATTAGTACCAACATGAGTGTTAATAATTTAAAGATATTTCTTTTACAGGTCAGTGGCAAGGTGTTGGTATTGTTGAGCACTTGTGGTTTTGAGGTACATATTATATATTTTGATGGACTTGATATTTTTTGAGCACTTGGGGTGCTAGTGCTTCATATTTTTGATGTAGGTTATATATATTATGATGGACTTGATATTTTGTGTGCACTTGTGGTGTTAGTGCTTCATATTTTTTGATGCAGGTTATGTATACTTTTATGTAGGCTCGAATTTTGGTGGTACTTGTGGTGCTGGTGCACATCTTGATCTTTTTTTTACTTTTAATGTTGGTCTGCGAATAACAATTTTAAGAGTCTTTGGGTCTGCGAATAGTAATAATCTGTGAATAGCCATTTTTGATCTGCGGAGAACAATCCCCTTAAATTAATGATTAATGGATATGTTTCATAACTTAACACTTGAGGGATATGTTTGGTAAATTAATTCTTAACAGATTAACGCTAGAAGTATATGTTTGCAATTCTGAATAAAAGGAATGATGCAAAGATTGAACTCGTCATTGAAGCACATTCAAGTGAGAAATTAACATCAAGAAAACGAGAGAATAAATTGCATACCATAATAAGAAAAAGAACATAATGTTGGAAACATGATTGTTTTGTCGATTGATGCGGATATTGTATGTTGATAAGAATCAAACCTTATGCATATTGATACTAATTCTTGGTTGCGTGTATAGCAATTAAAGATGCATGTTTTTCACTTAGTCATATTTTTATGACTAACCCTGTCATCATTTTTTTAGGTAACTGAGGTGTGTCTAAGTGCGCAAAGAAAAAGCTATGTTGACTACTGAAATGACAAGGTATGAGTTAAGTTTTTATTATGTGTTTATTTTGTACTCACTCTCCATACTTCACCCTGGAGAGAATAATTCAAGTGTAGCTTAGATACAGAATTCTTGTGGGGTCCGGGTTGGGTCCTCACAAAGTGGTATCAGAGCTAGATGAAGTTCGGCTGAAGTGAGTACGTAATAAGTACACAGAATATAAACTTAAGGGTCGTCGAATTGTGAATTGAGTGGAAGGGTTTGAGAAGAAGTTCAAGAAACGTAAGTTGTCATTTGTCTTCAGAGTGCAATAATAGGTAACAAGACAAATTAATTATAGACGAAGATACGGTGAGATGAATTAGATGCTCATAAGATTACCATGTAAGGGGAATACATTCGGAAATTGATTACCATGTAATTGTTACGACATCAAATTTCCATTTCATTGCTTTGATGTATGTTAGAATAAAAGCTAAAATACACATTACGAAATTGAAAGGATGATGTAATAAGAATTGTAATTCCACTTTCATATTATATACCGTATTTTCGATTTTGGCCAAATCCTTTATATATTAGGTAGTTCTGAAGGAGGTGTTATAAATGATGTAAGAATTGAAAATCTGAATTACGAATTTCAAGATTTGAACATAGGAAAGAAAGATAATTTGTCAAAGAAAATGAAGTCAATGAATATCAAGTAAAGTTCATTTTGGAAGGTTGATATGTTGGAGAATTCAGTTCAGAATTGAAATTACGCAAGATTTTTGAGGACAAAAATTGCTATGAGAGGGGAAGAGTTTGTAATGGCCCAAATTTATATTTGTTTGTATTAATTATATTTATGATCGAGTTAATTAGAGAAAAATTTAACATTAAAATACTATTGAAATTTGGTGTGCCGGTAGTAAGAAATTAATGAAATTTGGGGTGTTTATAGCCAAGGGGATGTGAATAGTTATTAATTGGTGGTGTGGTAACAAAAACATTGATGTGGGTTGCTATTAGCTGTTTATAAAAGGTTGAATAGGTGGTTTGAGTTGGCTGAATTGTTTTAATTTGGACACATGGCATGGCCATGTGTTGGCTAGTGACTTGAGTTAAGTATTTGGGCTTAATTACATGACACCTAGCTCATTTTAAGCGGTGCATACTGCTTACCCCACTATTAAAAACCCCGAGCCCCTTCCCATCTTCAGCTATTTTCATTTTCCCCCGACGTTTTCCGCTCCCGGCTCTGCGTGCCCGCTGCTTCCTCTCCCCGGCTCCTCCTCCCAGTTCCTCCCAGCTCTCTCTCCCTCTCTTCTTCTCTTTAATTGCCACTGCCTCCTGGGTCGTGAGTGTCGTGTCGCTGCTTCCTGTGCCGTGGAATTTGGGCTTCCTTGCCGCTTTTCCGCCAAATTCCAGTTTTTGTTGCTGCTTCTATTAGGTCATTGACTCCTCTTTGGTTGCACAACCACTTCAATGCCTTCATCTTCCCTCCAATGTGAGCTTCTTTTTCCTTTTGTCTTCTTTGTGGTTGCTGAACTATGGTTGGAGTTAGGGTTCTTAGAATTGGATTTTTACTGATTTTTGCTTTGTTTTAATATTGGTAGCTGGTTTTGTAGGGAATTTAGTGGTGACTGTAAGACCCGAACTCAAGTTTCATATTATAACATATTATAATTATGAATCTATTTTGATACAAAAAGAATTAATGAATATCCCCTATGACGAGAACGAGAGAGTCAGTGTCGACTCGACGTCGCACAGTTAATATTTATGTTTGAAGTTTTCTGAATATGTCGCGACGCTTGTTTCGCTTTTGATTATAGTTGGACGGTTCGTTTGGATGTACATGATCGTACCTTGGAAGGGGGATTAAATTGTTAAGTGACTTGGCCGGTTTTTGATTTGGTTTTATCGGTGTTGGCTTACTGACCGACTAAAGTCCCGACTATTGCTCGTTAATAGCTTTTTATCGATTTCATCTTTTTCATATTCATTTCAATTCTGGGGCGATATCATTCAAATAAGTTGCTCAGAGTAAAAGAGTGCAAAACAAAATATACGTAATCAACGTAATAAGGACTCACCCCAAGTTTTCCATTACCCTTGTCTCTCATAGGATTCTCGTCGCGTCTATCGCCGAACGTCATCCTCTGCAGTATCAAAAAATTATTTACTTTAGGATTGCGCCAAAAATAAACACGAGCGGACTCCTAAAACGATCACAATTGTGACCTCTAGGAGTTGCCTAGGGAAGGAGTAACTTCGGTGACACAACAAACATTAAGTCAACTCAATACTGATATCAATCAACTATGCAACTTGACATTTAAATGATTAATAATGAAAAGAATAAGAAGAGATATTTCTGTTTTACCTTACCTTTCTTGCTTAGATGTATGCCTATTTTGATATAAATTTGAATAACTGATTATTACTGCTGACTTTCTTGCCTAATTGTAGAGCAGTTGAAAAGGTAAGGAACACACTTAGTTTTCTAAACTAATTGATTGTTGTTGTTTCTTTTTAGGATCAGACTGTCAACTTACCAGGCCCCGCTAGGAGAATACCAGCGGAGGCAGATCGAAGTCAGAGAGAAGACGTGGTTCGTCCACGGATTAGCTAGTGTTTTAGATCTACTATCTTTTTAGTATTTGTTTCTCCTTATATTATGGTAGACATGATGTATATTACCTGTATAAAATAAAAAGTTAGTGATATTTCTCCTGGTACCATTCTTGTGCTTTACTTTTTATATTTGTTGCATTAACTTCGTTGTGAAAAACCACTCAGAATATAGATTTAAATTGTGGCGGACTTCAGGCCGTTACAGTGATGGCCATTTGTTATAATCATTTTAGGGCATTTTACATCTTATGATCAGTTTAGGGTTAATTGTGATAAAATTTGGGAGACATGCTTCAAATAATAGCTATTCATAATACAAATATTTTAATTCGGAACCTTTACTAAAATTTGAAGGTTTGTTGGTGATGGTTGGCTATCATGAACTGTTGCTTGGTTAGTTTGTCCTTAGTTTTGTATGGGTGTATTTGTGAAATTGAGTCTCTAATAAGCCTTCTGGTGTCGGCTGTTTGATTAGAGTTTTACCTTGGACTTAGTACTTTTTGTTAGTTGTCTTGTTGTCGTAAAATTATTCTACGATTGGCTACTTTTTGAGCCATTATTGCTAGCATTTGTGGGCTTTTGAGAATTGTTATTGATTTCCCTCTTCCCTACCTTTTAAGATTATTTTAGTAGCAATTAGTAGCTAAATTTTATATCGGCAGTGGAAGTTTTGAGTCATGGAATTGATTTTGATTGTCTTAGTGGTTCGATTTTAACTATTTTAGAAAAGCAACCCAATTAAAAGATATTTCAAAATTACAGATATGTTCGTAGATGATGTTTCATGATATGTTTGATGATAATTCCAAGTAATTGAAGAGAAAGAAGATATCAAAGGTGATCACTTATCGCTTTAATTATGCATAGTTTTAATGTAATTTCAGAATATAAATTGTAGTCCTTCTTAAAGGAATGCATTTCATGCTTGTGCATTAGCATGGAAAGTGAGAAAATCACTAAAAGATGTTGAAAATAATAAAAGACTTCAGATTGGAAATCTAGAAATACAAGATAAGATGTTATAAGAATCCATAATACGAGAACTCCATGGAATTATTGATATGGAATGTGCGGTTGAACGAAAGATAATAAACCGTAACGTACTAGAAAAGGATAAAAGATACTTAAAAATTTTGCATTGGGAAATGTTAAGGATTAAATCCTACGATGTAGGGAGGTACCCACTAATGGATTACCCACGTAGGGGGTGTTTCCTATGGTTGATTACCCTGAAAGGGGTGGGACCCATTCAAGTTACATGCCTTAACATTTCCTGAGATATGTAATTAAATTAACGCTTAACAGATATGTAATTAAATTAACGCTTAACATATATGTTTGGTAATAATGCTATAGGCCCAGAATTAGCTTTCGTTGATTAAGGTACTATATAAACTATTTTATCTCAATGATAACGCAAAAATGGAATATTTGATCTAGTATATGCACATGTTGCATAAATTTAAATTCAGAATAACAAGAAATAGTCAACATGGCATTCATATAATAACTTGACTAGTTAACCGTAATTTCTAAACAAGCTATATGCTACCAAATTTGAATTCCCACTCCAACGCTGTTCATGAATCAAAGACCTCAAGTATAACGATTATAATGGCATAAGTTAAGCATTCTGAAGCTGCATAAGACATGAACTATTATACTCCAAACCAACACTGACCTCTCATCCATTTCCCAATGACAGTGGTCATGTGCAGGAAAATCATCAAGCCTAACTTTTAAATAAATATAATAATGCCAACACTCAATGGCCAAATAACTGATCCAGCGGACACAATAAAAGCATGTTTCTGGTGACATACTCATTAAATTTACAAGAGTTAAAATATGCCCAACACCATCGCAACATTCAAATGAGACTCTTGTTTAGCTTCCTTTAGTTCAAAATTAAATAAAAAATAACAAGCAACAAAGGGTAAGCACTCTAAAAAAAGTATCCCATGAAAACAATCAAACAACAATAGGTGCAACAAGATTAATAAAAATAACAATCAGAACCAAGTAAAAGCGTAGAGCCTATTTTCTGGATATTATCCTAATATAGGTACGGCTTTACCATGGATACTTACTTATCCAGCTCAATATTTTCAGAGGGAGATAAATAAAGATTATTAGCACTTTCCAAGGACAATAAGTAAGCAATCCCAACCTGTTCATGAAGAGGTGGATTCAATACTGCAAGGTGTTCAAAATTTATATAAATAAATTAAATAATAATTACCAAGAATATACTAGCCAAACTAGAACTACAGTACGGCAATTGATTTAAAAATCCCCACGATTTGTTTTACATAAACTACTAAGACAGTTTTAGAAATAAGAAACCATGGCTTTTTTATTATCATTCTGACGCTCCAGTTGAACATATATTTCAATTTCAAAGAAATCAAAAAAGTTTACTGAAAATTAATATCAGTGTAAAGTCCCCAGCTGATGGATCAAAGCTCGACAACAAAATTTCCAAAATAATTGCAAGATATTTGAATTCTGCTTGCAAAGAAAAGAATTAATAAAATAAAATAAGCATCTCTTGTCAATAAATGTTCTACATGTTAGACACGTTCTTGAAAGAAAACATCAACTTTTCCAAAAATTCCTCCAGATAGTTCAATATGCAGAAAAATACCTTGCCTGAAAAAAAAACTTTGATTACAACACCTAAATCAAATGCTTCATAACAAACAGTATGTGCATCCAGCCGGTTAAGAGAACATAAACGTGTGCCAAATCTGAAAATAAGACTCATGAAATCTGTCAAACACTTTCAAAAGTTACGCCTTGCTGAAACTCACTGAAAAACAGCTCCAATTGCCTTCCTACACTCCTGTCAATCCACGACCAATAGATATACCTCAATATGTCTTCCACGTAGATCAGTGGAAATCAATGCAAATACAATTATATTGAAGCACTGGATCCGGAAAAAACTGCTCTTAAAGTAGCCAAATGCCAACATATCTCCATACAATTTAACCTACAAATCGGGTCCTTAAGATAAAAAAGCGGTCAAATCTAAGAATCCTTTAAAGCAGCATCCTTGAAAACATTCGACAACAAACCCATGAAAGATGCGAGAAAATAGGAGAGATGGATGGTGTTGAAAGAACTCGAAACTTGTATGTATTGCCGATGTATCAGAGAATACAAATATATAGGAGGGAGAAGGTGAGAAGAAATCTTATACAAGATGTGGGACTAAGAAGAGAAGAAGGAAATATAATAAAAAGGGGGCCAAATAATGGGCTCTTTACATGAGCTTTTCTAACACTCCCCCGCAAGCTGGAGCGTACAAATCGTATGCGCCAAGCTTGGACAAGCACTAATAGAAGAGGGTACTGGAAAGAGCCTTTGTGAGCACATCCGCAACTTGTTCAGTCCCCGGAACATGCTTCAGGTCGAGCTTCTTCATTTGAACCTTTTCCCGGATGAAATGGCAGTCGACTTCAATATGCTTTGTTCTCTCGTGGAAGACCGGGTTCTTGGCTATATGTATAACAGCTTGGCTGTCACAGAGAAGTAGAGCTGGGGAAGGGAGCTTTACACCCGGATCAGTAAGAATACTTTCAAGCCACGTAAGTTTTGAAACCACCGATGTCATTACCCGGTATTCTACCTCAGCTGATGATCGAGCAACGACCGCTTGTTACTTGCTGCGTCAGGTAATCAAATGTTCTCCAAAATATGTGAAAACGTCACTGGTTGACCGTCGATCATCAAGAGAACCAACATAATCAGCATCAGCATATGTCATCAATGTTGGAGCTGAGGATGAGGTTTTGTATATCAATCCTTGACCAGGAGCCGTTTTAAGTCATCTGAGAATGCGTTCAACGGCCTGAAGATGAGATATTCGAGGGGAATGCATATACCGACTGACAATACCAACAGCGAAGGAAATATCTAGTCTGGTTACCGTGAGGTAGATCAATTTCCCAACGAGATGACGACAGTATTTTGGATTCTGGAGTAGGAGATCTGAGTCAGAAGCCTGAGCGCACAAATTGTGATTTACATCCATTGGGGTGTCAATAGGCATACAACCTAAATAGTATGCATCATGAAGGAGGTCGAGGCAGTACTTCCGCTGAGAGAGTACAAGACCATTTGGCTGTCTGACAACCTCAAGACCCAAGAAGTACCGAAGGGACCCCAGATCTTTTGTTTGAAATACGGAGCTCAAATGTAGTTTGACATCTTGTATTCCTTTCGAGTCGTCTTCTGTAATTATGATATCATCAACGTACACTAACAGAAGAATCGTTCTCGTTGTTCGGTGACAAGTGAACAACGAGAAATCTGCTGAGCTCCGAGTAAAACCAACCTCCCGAAGGGTCTTACTGAACTTGTCAAACCACGCACGTGGTGATTGTTTGAGACCAAACATTGCCTTCATAAGACGACAGACCTGAGACTCCTCCGTGATCTCAAACTCGGGAGGTTGCTGCATATAAACTGTTTCCTGGAGATCACCATTCAGAAAGACATTCTTAATATCCAGTTGGAATAAGGGCCACCGACGATGGACAGCCACAGAGACGAGGACTCGAACGGTGTTGAGTTTGGACACCGGAGAAAAAGTTTCTTCATAGTCGATCCCCTGTTGTTGGGTGAATCCACGATCCACCAGACGAGTTTTCAGCTAGTCAATCGTCTCATCAGCAGCATGTTTGACGACAAAGACCCACTTAGACCTAACCGGTTTCTGACCCGGAGGAAGGGGTATGAGATTCCATGTCTGGTTGGCCCAGAGAGCAGTCATTTCCTCCTCCATGGCGGCCCACCAGCCAGGATGTTGAAGCACCTCCTGCACTGAGTTAGGAACCGAAATCGAGGAAAGAGAAGTAGCAAATGTGTGAAGGTGGGGAGAAAGGCGATGCAAGGAGACACAGTTTGCCAGAGGATGAGCAGTGGAGGCTGGTACCTGATCAACAGGGCGCGGAGTAGCCGAGGTCGAGGCCAACTGCAGAGGGGCAACGGAACCGGAAGGGCGACGAGTGTAGACCCGGATAATAGGCGGCCTGAAGGGAGCAGGAGCCAGAGCAGGTGGGACCGGAGGCAGAGGTGTAGTAACGAGGATAACAGGTAGTGGGATGAATGGCGGGAGAGGGATCGGTCTGAGAGGAGTGGGTAAAGGAGCAGAGAAGAATGGTTGATCCTCCCGGAAGGTAACATCAGCAGAAACGGAGACCTTGCGGGTAGCGGGAGAATAACACATAGCCTTTTTGCGTGCGCGAATAGCCGACGAAAATATGTTTAGCCGCCCGGCGATCCAACTTGTTCGAGGACGGACCCAGTCGGTGGACGTAGAAGGTGCAGCCAAATATGCGAGGCAGGAGAGGGAAGGTGGGAGTAGAGGGAAACAGTAGGCTGAACGGAGTAGCATAGTGGAGAACGGAGGAAGGGAGATGGTTGATAAGAAAGCAGACAGTGGAGAGCGCAAAGTTCCAGTAAATTTTGAGAACATGCATTTGAAGCATGAGCGAGCGGGCAACATCAAGCAAGTACCGGTTCTTTCGTTCGGCAACGCCGTTTTGCTGGGGTGTGTAAGCTTCGGTCTTTCCACAGTAGGAACACTTCGGCCGACCCCGACCACCGCACCCTCGGCTCCTAGATCCCGAACGCTCACCACGAGCGGAGGTGGGTGGGGGAAGTAAGGGGGAGGGTCTGCTGAATAAGGGTCGAGCGGGAAGGCGCAGAAGTATCCGGAAGAGGTGAAACACGGAGGAGCATGAAGCACACATCAGATAAGGACGGTATGGTGGAGGAAGCCAGAACCTGAGTTTAAATACACTGAAGGTGAGGCGGAACACGACCCATCATTATGGCAATGCAGACGACCTCCTTCAGAGCTCGCTGAGTAGCATGATCATTGGTAGTTGGTTGATGTTGGATCCAGGCCTCAGCAAGAGTCTTGGCGCGAGCGACAAAAGAGGTCATGTCCGTAGCCCCCCCCCCCCCCCCAAATGTAGAGAGCCAGAAGATTAGTGAGGATGTCATAGAGATGCTGGAGACTGTCTTTGCCCAAGTACAAGGAATACAGCTCATCCCACATAGACTTGGCTGTTTCGTGATACATGGACATCTGATAAGGTTCGCCATCCAGGGAATTGAGGAGTCATGTCTGAACACGGCCATCATTTCTGAGCCAGTCGTCGGTAGGAGGAGGAGCCTGAATAAGGTGAGGCAAAAGGCGCTTGGCCTGAAGAACCCGTCGAATAGAATGCACCTAAGGAATAAAATTCTTCTTCCCATAGAGGAAAATGGTGGTGATCCGCAGCTCATCTCGGATGTCAGCAGGATAAGTCGAGCGGTCTGCAGGCGGAGTAGCCTCCTGGCCGGTAGAGTCAATGAAAGAGCCCATAGAAACAGAAGGCAAGCCGTAGCAACTAGGGAAGAGACTGCTGCGAGAAGAGACAGATCGCTGCGAGAAGAGACCGTTCAGCAGGCAGGCCGGGAACTCTTGCACGACAAGGCCGCATCGGACCAGAATACACAGCGGGCAGTCACAGCGACAAGAGCAGCGACCAAGGAGAGATAGGCCGCGAGGAAGAGAAACCGCGACCAACAAGGAAGAGAAACCGCGACCAAAAAAGACAGACCGCGGCCAAAATGCGGGAGAAAAAGACAGACCGCGCGGTCTCAGTGAGCAGACCAGCGGTCAGAGAAGAGAGACAGGAGAAGGTGGTGCGAACAAGAGGAGAGAAAGACCGCAGCGGAGAGGGAAGCGGGTAGGCGGGTAGACCACGCGAGTAGAACCCGTTCAGCAGTGTGCCTTTACCAATGGTAGTCCGCATCTGCCGATCCTGGATGAAAAATGAAGTGGATGTGAATATGACAGAGCAATCTAGATCATTAGTAAGGCGAACAACAGAAAGTAAATTGAACGGGGAGCTCGGAACATGAAGAGCCGAGCAAAGAGAGATTGATGGGTTGAGAGAAAGGTCAGTCGAGCCGGAGACTGGAACCGTCTCCCCATTTGCCACAGTGATACACTTCGGATGTGGAGAATCCGAGTGCTGGGGTGGCCGTAGCGAGGTAATGTGATGAGTGGCACCCGAGTCCACAATCCAGCGCGGACTAATGGATAAACAAACAGTACTTGTGTTGGATATGGAGGCAGAGGGCGGGTTGAGCAGCCCTTGGAGTTGCTGGAGCTGGAGACGAACGACCTCAAGGTCAGGAAGGGAAGCAGAGGTGTCAGCAGCAACAGAGGACGTTGGACGAGGAGGATAACCATTCTTCCTGTAGAAGGTCGCCTCAAGATGATCGTCCTTTCCGCAGTAAGAACACTTCGGCTGACCCCGACCACCGCGCCCTCGGCCCCTAGATCCCGAACGTTCACCACGAGTGGAGGTGGGTGGGGAAAGTAAGGGGGGAGGGGTCTGCTGAATAAGGGTCGAGGGGGAAGGCGCAGAAGTATCCGGAAGAGGTGAAACACGGAGGAGCATGAAGCACACATCAGATAAGGACGGTATGGTGGAGGAAGCCAGAACCAGAGTTTAAATACACTGAAGGTGAGGCGGAACACGACCCATCATTATGGCAATGCAGACGACCTCCTTCAGAGCTCGCTGAGTAGCATGATCATTGGTAGATGGCTGATGTTGGATTCAGGCCTCAGCAAGAGTCTTGGTGCGAGCGACAAAAGAGGTCATGTCCGTACCCCCCCCCCCCCAATGTAGAGAGCGAGAAGATCAGTGAGGATGTCATAGAGATGTTGGAGACTGTCTTTGCCCAAGTACAAGGAATACAGCTCATCCCACATAGCCTTGGCCGTTTGGTGATACATGGCCATCTGATAAGGTTCGCCATCCAGGGAATTGAGGAGTCATGTCTGAACACGGCCATCATTTCTGAGCCAGTCGTCGGTAGGAGGAGGAGCCTGAATGAGGTGAGGCAAAAGGCGCTTGGCCTGAAGAACCCGTCGAATAGAATGCACCTAAGGAATAAAATTCTTCTTCCCATAGAGGAAAATGGTGGTGATCCGCAGCTCATCTCGGATGTCAGCAGGATAAGTCGAGCGGTCTGCAGGCGGAGTAGCCTCCTGGCCGGTAGAGTCAATGAAAGAGCCCATAGAAACAGAAGGCAGGCCGTAGCAACTAGGGAAGAGATTGCTGCGAGAAGAGACAGACCGTTGCGAGAAGAGACCGTTCAGCAGGCAGGCCGGGAACTCTTGCACGACAAGGCCGCGCCGGACCAGAATACACAGCGGGCAGTCACAGCGACAAGAGCAGCGACCAAGGAGAGATAGGCCGCGAGGAAGAGAAACCGTGACCAACAAGGAAGAGAAACCGCGACCAAAAAAGACAGACCGCGGCCAAAATGCGGGAGAAAAAGACAGAGCACGGTCTCAGTGAGCACACCAGCGGTCAGAGAAGAAAGACAGGAGAAGGTGGTGCGAACAAGAGGAGAGAAAGACCGCAGCGGAGAGGGAAGCTGGTAGGCGGGTAGACCGGGGAGTAGAACCGGAAGCCGCGAGGATGAGAGCTCGTGCGGTAAGAAAAAGAAGCCGCGAGTAAGAGGACTCGAGCGGGACGAGGCCGCGAGTTGGAGAACTCGAGCGGCAAGAGGGATAGATCCCGCGAATATCAGAGCAAGCCGAGAAACGAGAAACGCCAAGGCGATCGGCAAGAGAAGAGCGACCTTCGTGCGATAAGAGCAATAGGAACCGTGCGACAAGGTCCGTCTGGTTAAGCAGAACCAGAATGGTAAGGTTGAACAACACAAGGTCCGTCTGGTTGCTCAGGGTTACACTCAAACTCAGGGTGTTGACTACCAGGAGACTTTTGCTCTTGTAGCAAAGATGGACTCCAATCGGGTGTTGTTTTCGTGCACTGCATGCATGAACTTGGACCTTCACCAACTCGATGTGAAGAATGTGTCTCTCCAAGGTGAACTTGATGAGGAAGCGTACATAAAATTCCCTCTTGGATTTACAAAAAAAGGGGATGAAGGTCTTGTCTGTCGCCTAAGGAGATCTCCATACAGCTTAAAACAATCTCCTAGGGCGTGATTTGGAAGGTTCCACGCGGCTATGCTCAAGTTTGGTTACAAGCAGGCTCAGCCTGATCACACCATGTTTGTCTGTCGTTGTGATCAGAGGGTTGTGGTCCTCATTATCTACGTAGATGATATTGTGATCACTGGAAACGACACAAAGGAGATTGCAAACCTATAGTCCCTCCTATCTGCTGAATTCGAGGTAAAGGATTTGGGAAGGTTACGTTACTTTCTTTATTTGAGGTCGCCAGATCAACTCAAGAAATTTTCATATCTCAACGCAAGTATATTCTAGATCTCTTGAAGGAGACTGAGATGCTTGGTTGTGTTCCTGCGAACACCCTTATGGAAGAAAATCATAGAATTGGAGAAGATGGTGATGGTAACCAAACCGATGTTTCACACTATCAGAGATTGGTTGGGAAACTCATATATCTATCTCACACTCGTATAGATATCACCTATGCAGCTGGTATTTTAAGTAGATACATGCACGCTCTGGGATCAGACATCATGAGGCAACATATCATGTGTTACGTTATTTGAAAAAAGCCCCGAGTCGTGGCCTCTTGTTCTCTAAAAATAATCACTTGAAGATCGAAGTATTCGCGGATGCTGACTGGCCTGAATGTAGGGATGATCGCAAGTCCACCACCGGATAATGTTCGTTTGTAGGAAGAAACCAAGTGATTTAGTGTAGTAAGAAGCAGAATGTGGTGGTCAGATCCAATGCTGAGGCAGAGTATTGTGCTATGTCACAAGGCCTTTATGAGGGTTTATGGTTACGTACTGTATTACCAGATCTGGGTTTCTCCGGGAGTAGCCCGTTTTCCTTATTCTGTGATAATAAAGCAACTATTAGTATAACTCATAATCCAGTCCAGCACGACAGGACAAAGCATGTGGAGGTTGATCGACACTTTATTAAAGACCGCAATCACTGTTTGTCTAGTCCAAAGATCAAATGGTGGATGTGTTCACTAAAAGCTTGGGAAGTGACGTGTTTTCTGATGATATTCAAAATCTTGGGATGACCGACATCTTCCGTCCAACTTGAGGGGGAGAGTTGAACTTAGTCTTATTTTATATTTTGTATTTTTGGTTCAAGTGTTCTTGCATTTACTGTCTTAGTCGTAGTCCCGATTCGTGTTATTTTTCGGCTTCTATATAAGCCTTGTAAGGTCTGTTTTTTGCCTCAACAATAATGTGATATTCTACAAAGACCTCTTGATAAGCTTATAAAGAGTTGACCATACTCCCAAAAGGAGTATATGGATTAGTAGTAATACCTCACCTAAATCTTATGGACCTTTCAGATACCCAAACTTAACTGAAAATAAAAGGACGTGTACAAAAAAATACAAATATAAATCCAAATAAGTTTTCTATTGATTCACAGTCTCCAAATATAGCGATGGAAAATAAATTGAAACAAATACTATGGTAATAGTCCCATTTCATAAATCGCAGCCACTACAGATCCCAAATACAAAGATCAATACAATTAAGCTACACAAAGGCAATAAATGAGATATTCAACATAAGAAGTGATTATGTCAACTATCATCTTAAGCTCCTCTCCCTACATACATGTTAGATGATGATGGTCGGTCATTTTTGACCTTGTATCTCCTCCATCCCTTCAAACACCCTAATGAGTCTCTAAGAGGTTTACTACAAACAACAATACTCAAGCCATTATCCCACTATAGTGGGGTCGGCTATATGGATCTTTTGTCGTCATTATGCCCTATCTTTAGTCATAATCTCGGATTCTCACTAATGCCTAAGTACATCATGTTTTTTCTTAGTATTGGTCTACCTCTCCCCCATTTAACATGCCTAGTGACTAAACTTCACGACGCCTAATAGGTGTTGCTAATGGTGTAACGTCTTATTTCGTGCTAGACCCCTCGCACGTGTTTTGAGTCAGGAGAGTTGACTCAGGTTTGTGGTGCACTGACAATAAGTGTCGAGTGCATTGGCTGGAGGGCTGGGGTTGAGTGATACTCAACGAATCGTGGGAGAGGGGACTTCACATAAAAACAATCAAGGGAAATTCATCGGATATCGTCAACGATATGTGACGATATCCGACGAATTCGTCGAGTATGATGGGGTAGTTCGTAGAGGACAAGTACTATACGTCGAGTATCGCTGGGTGATACTCGACGCACTCGGCGCTTGATCGGGGAAAACGGCTAAGTGAAATTCGCCGGATATCGTCAATGATATCCGACGAATCCGTCAAATATGGCTGAGAAGAATTCGGCGGGACAAAACTTGGAAGATTCGGCTAAGAGAAATTCGTCGGATATCGCCAAGGATATCCGGCGAATTCGTCGGGGATCACTTAGACAATTCGGCGAAATAAGTGAAGTGTTCGTCGAGAATACAATGATACATTCGACGATTTGTCGAGTATGAAGGAGGATACTCGACGAATTTGACTTGGTGCATTTTGCGGCCCAGGCGGAATTCGTTGTCTTGTACATACGGGCTAAACAGGATCTCGGGATGAGTGTGGGTTGGTTCGTTGTTCCGATCTCTTCAATAGGACTTAATTTGGGTAATAATGAGCGGTCCAATGAGGAGGTGACAAATGGCGAGGTGACATAATCCTAATACGTTATTATAAAAAGGAAGAGATGAACCCTAGTCATCACGCTAATTCCTTCTTGTCGAGCCGTTACTTGTCGATCCCGACGGAGAAGGAGATCGCTGGAGTCGGATTTTCTGGAGAACAGACTTCTCCTTTTCAGTGAAGAACACAACCAACGAGTAAGAAGATGGCGCCAAGGAGGATAACGAGATCCATGGCCGAAAACGGGGTGTAATTCCTACCCTCTTCATTGGTGCTAGATCTGTAGTTATTATTTAGGAGAGATGTCGACTCAAAAGAGTTTGACTTGCGAGATGAAGATTTTCTAGGAAGAGACGATGTTGGGACCTTGTCCTAGGGATTTGATGTCTTCAACCTCTCATCTCTTCTTTGTGAAGATGATGGACTAGGTTTTGTGAAGAGGAATGGTCTATTGAGGGTGAATAAGGGAGGAGGAAAATCTGTGAGTGGTTTTGAACAAATAACTAAAGAAAGAAGATGAATCGATGTCATTCATCTTGCTTTAAGATGCGTACAGAAGTCTGTTTTTTGTGTGCAGCGAACTTCAAGACTGTGCGCTTGAAAAGACCTTTCCAACGGATGGTTACACGTTTTCATATGAGTTTTGTAGCCTCAGGAAAGTTCAGTCGAAGTTGTTGTACAGTCATGACTTAAGTACATGTTGTTCTCGATTTGTGTAGAACCGGGTTTGGTTTTGGTAGAGAAATTGTAGCAAAATAATGTTGAGGTTTGGTAAACTTAATCTATATGTAATCGTGATAAACAAATGGTTTGGTGAAACATGATTGTGCAAACGATTTGAAGGAGTTTGATAAACAAAGGGTTTGGGTAACTTAGTGAACAAATGAATTGATACGTTTGATCGTGCAGTTGATATTTTCGTGAAATCTGATAGGGATGTGCATGATTATAATCCGAAGAATGAAATGGGTTTTGGAAAAAAGGTGTGATGCCCGACAACTGAATACATAACCCATAACTGTCACATGCTTGATGTGTATGTGAAGCATTATTATATTGTTGTGGTTTTCATATGGTGTTCCACTTGTTGTGAACGTTTGATCATGTGGAAAGGAATTGGATGTGATTAATGCATGACCATGTGATTTGATGATTAATGGGATGTGATTAGAAGTCCATTGCTTAGAGTTGTGTCTCCCTACGGGTAGCAGTGTGGGATTGGTGTATTGTATAAGGTGGCTTGCCACCTGTGTGAATGATGAACCTTTATGTTGTGTGGTAATGTGGAAGGGTTGAGGTGCGTGTGTATCTGTCGCACTAGAATGATGTGTTGATAAGGGACTCGGTGTGGAGCTCTTGCGTGCTGTTGAGCACGGGATGTGAATAATAAAAAAGGACTCAGTGTGGAGCCCTTAAATGTGAAATTGCATACAGTGTGAGTTGACATGCGGTGTCATAATCCTGTGTTAAGGATAGTGTGGCAGGTCTACGGACTCGTCACTCGCCACACCGATGGGAGTTGACAGGTAGAATTTGGGCAGTTGGGCTTGGTCATCGGTGCTCATTCTCGGGGCTCCTTCCGTGCCAAGTGGACGGATCGGTTGTGTCCTTGGTGCTCATTCTCGAGGCCCTTTTTGTACCACACTGGTAGGCCAGTTTGGGTTGTGTTCTTGGTGCACATCTACCCAAGACCCCTCTGAGTCGTAGTACGCATGTGAGCTTCGTTGTTGTGTTCTTAGAGTTGAGACGTACGGAGGCCTAGTCCAGATAGTTGGAGACCAGCCTAGTAGTAGAAAGCCCGTTCCACTATCACCATCTGGCCACGACGGATGGCGCCTGGGAGGTTAGCAACCTGCACGAAAAGTGGGAACTACAAGTCTGTGTCGACATAGCAGTGTGCATTGTGTGAGCATGGGTGAGTCATCGCATTGCATTCATAACATTGCATTGCATTACATACACAAGATCCTTATCATATAAGTTTGTATGGGCACTCGTATATGATGAGTTATTTTACTGTTAAGCCGATCCTTAACTTATATGTCTGTATGAGCATTCATATAAGTTGAGTTATTTTCTTGTTGTAGCATCATACTTGTATATGTTGTTGATAGTAGAACTGCTGGTGTAGATTGATATACTCACTTGTTTTACATGTTGGATACTCTGATATTGATTACTCTTATACCACCTGCTTGTACTACTGCTTACATATATATATTGTATCCTTTTTCTTTCTCCGCCCGGTGCCTAAGAGTCACCGAAAGAGCGGATGTGATAGTCACTTAGTCTTTATGACTAACGGTTGTTACGACTTTCTTTTTAGGAGGAAACCCAGCAGATAGAGCAGCAAGAGGGCAGCCAGGTCAGGGTGACAGGGCCTGAAGTGACGATATCATCGCTGTCGTCAGTTACTGATGTGAGTTTTTGAGAGATTCTAATTGTAGCCCTTTGGGCAAAGTTTTACGTACTCTGATATTATAGAAGACTGTGATACTTCTTATTATTGATGTACTTGTGGACTTATTAATTATGTGAATTTTGTCTTTTGTTTTCTTATTTATGTTGGGTTGGCATGAATGATATTGGTTTTAGCCGGCAGGATAAACGTCTTGTAATATCGGTCAATCCGTGTGTTGGCGTTACCGCAAGGCGCCCGTTTTGGGCATAAGACTCCCCTCAGTCGTGTCTTGTGTTCCAGGAGTGGGGTCTTACAAATGATCTCCTTTATATGTGTCCAAACCATCTTAGTCGAGCTTCTTGCATCTTCTTTGCAATTGGTGTCACTCATGTCTTATCCCTGATACACTCATTCCTAATTTTATCCAGTTTTGTGTGTCCACACATCCATATTCATAAAGGTGACTAAATTTTAGCAGTGCTAGAAGGATGAATGACTTTACTATTAAGTTGAGTGATCAAGATATTTCTTGTAATGAGTGTTTTAAATATTTTGGATCGATAGTTCAAATAGATAGAGGTATTGATAAAGATGTGACACAAAATCCAAGTGGGTTGGTTGAAGTGGAGAGGCGCGCCAGGGATCTTATGTGATCGTAAACTACCATTACAACCTAAAAGGCAAGTTTTATCGTACTACAATTAGACTCATGATCCTCTGAGTGTTGGGCAGTGAATTGTGCACATGAGCAAAAAATAAAAGTTACATAGATGAGAATGCTCAGGTAGATGTGTGGACACACGAGACTGGATAAAATTATGAATGAATATATCAAGGATAAGATAGGAGTTGCACCAATTGTAGAGTAATGCGAGAAGCTCGACTAAGATGATTTGGAGACGTACAAAGGAGACCATTAGAAGCACCTATTAGGCGTTGTGAGAGTCTAGTCACTAGGCATGTTAAATGAGGGAGGTGTAGACCAATAAAGACTTGGAATGAAACTATAAGGAAATACATTATGTACTTAGGCATTGGTGAAATTATAACTAAAGATAAGGCACAATGGCGAAAAAGAATCCATATAGCTGACCTCACTATAGTGGGATAAAGGCTTGAGTGTTGTGTCGTGTGTCCACATATCCACCTAAGCATTATCATCTCTGGAATTCCTATTTTGCTTATGTACACAATTCACTGCCCAACACTCAGAACCATAGAGCATCGTGGGTAGGGCTGCAAACGAGTCGAGCTCATCGAAAATGGCCGGCTCGAGCTCGAGCTCGAGCTTTTTTTTTTTTGAGCTCGAGCTCGACGAGCCTGTGTTCAATGGGCTCGAGCTCGAGCTCGGCAGAGCTCGACGAGCTCGGCAGAGCTCGACGAGCACGGCAGAGCTCGACGAGCACGGCAGAGCCGACGAGCACGGCAGAGCTCGACGAGCACGGCAGAGCTCGACGAGCACGGCAGAGCTCGACGAGCACGGCAGAGCTCGACGAGCACGGCAGAGCTCGACGAGCACGGCAGAGCTCGACGAGCACGGCAGAGCTCGACGAGCACGGCAGAGCTCGACGAGCACGGCAGAGCTCGACGAGCACGGCAGAGCTCGACGAGCACGACAGAGCTCGACGAAGCACGACAGAGCTCGACGAAGCTCGACGAGCTCGGTCAGCTCCATGAACGAAGCATGAAAGAGGAGATGGCCATCGTCGTCCACCGTCCGCTGCTCGTCAGTCGTCGTCCTCCGGCTCACCGCTAAAGAGAAAGACGATGGCGTGAAGCTCAACAAATGAAATGAATATATTTACGCCACTCGTCCTCCACCGTCCGCAGTTCGTCGTCGACCACTCCACCGTCCGCCAGCTCGATAAGAAAGATGATGGCGTGGATATGAAATGATTATATTAATAATATTTACTCATATTATAATATGAGATGGGACTTGGGAGGTGGCATGAAGCTCGGGGAAGGAAATGGCAGGCCGACATGATTAAATATAAATTATATAATATAATATATATATATATTATAATATAATAATATATATATATATTAAATATATATATATATATATAAAAGGATACAGCAGCAGAGTCAGTAGAAAAGACAGGTTTAAACGTTTAATATAATATAATATTATTTAAATACATATATGATATATTATTTTTATATTTATATATATATATATAATTATATATATATATAAGCTCGCGAGCCCGTGAACAAGCTTTATTGGGCTCGAGGCTCGAGCTCGGCTCAAAAGCAAGCTCGAGCTCGTCGAGCTCGAGCTCGAGCTCGGCATGCTCGAGCTCGAGTCGAGTTTTTTCGAGCCAACTCGCTGAGTTCTCGAGCCGGCCCAACTCAACTTGCACCCCTAATCGTGGGTCTAATTGCAGCACGGTAAAACTTGGCTTTAAGTTTTAATAGCACTTTACAATCACATAAGATCCCTAACGCGCCTCTCCACTTCAACCAACCTGCTTGGATTCAATGTATCACATCTTTATCAACACCTCCATCTTTTGAACTATCGATCTAAGATATTTAAAGCTCTCACTGTGGGAAATATCTTGATCACCCAACTTAATAACAAAGTCATGTCCTTCTTGCACTACTAAATTTAAGCTCTATATACTCCGCCTTTGCCCTGCTCAACCTAAAATCCTTCTTTTCTAAATTGGCTAGCCAAGATTCAAGTTATGCATTTACACCCTCGCGCATCTCATCGACCAAAACAATATCATCCGCAAACAATAAACATTAAGATGTTGCTTGTTGGATATGTTAGGTGAGCTCATCTAATATAAGAGTAAAGAGATAAAGGCTTAAAACTGAACCTTGATGTAAGTCAATAGTGGTAGAGAATTCTTGTATTAATCCTTCTGATGTCCTCACTCTCGTCAATGAATTTGTATACAAATTTTTGATTATGTCAATTCAATGTATGATAACTTTACACCTTTCTTTCTAAGACTTTCCATAAGATCTCTCTTGGAACCCGATCATAAGCCTTCTCAAGATCGGTAAATAGCATATGCAAATCTTGTTTTCTTTCTCAATAGTTGTTAATGAGTCTCATCAAGAGATGTATTGCTTCCATGGTCGACCGCCCTGGCATGAATCCAAATTGATTCTCTGAGATGCTAGCCTCTCGTCTTACTCTTCTTTCTATTACTCATTCTCATAGTTTCATGGTATAACTCAATAATCTAATCCCTATGTAATTAACACAATTTTGTATATCTAATTTGTTCTTATACAAAAGTACCAAGATACTTTATATCCATTGGTCTGACATTCTATTTAACTTTGGTATCTTATTGAAAAAACATGTAACCCGCAAAATTCTTTCTTTCCCTAGACATTTGCATACTTTATGGGTATATCCTTTGACTGAACCGTATTTTCATTTTTTATCTTTTTTAGAGCATCATTTATCTCTGATACTTGAATTTTATAATAAAGCGTATGTTTTTATGCTTTCCCAATTTATTTACTTTTTCAAGTTCAATTCATTATCTTTTATTTCATTATACAGTTGATAAAAGTATTTTTTTCATCGTTCTTTAATAATCACATCATTTGTTAAAATTATATCTGTTTCATCATTTATGCATTTAACTTGACTTAAATCTCTTGTATTTCTCTCTACCTCAAACAATTTTATATATGTAACGTTCTGCATCTTTAGTATCTAAGAGGTCTACTGATGTGATTAAAATATATAATCATAATAACATCAAATTTCTAAGTAGTTTACTCTCGTTTATATGTTTTTGCCTTTTTATTTATATCATAGATAGGAACCCAAAGATAAGAGTTGGAGAAAAGGCTGAAGTTCAAATTATCTTTAATATGTCTGGTATTTGTGCCCAACCTTGTTGCTCATAATTATAGGCAGAGCACCACACGCTATTTCTGAAATAGTAGAAATTCCGAATTGGAATTTCATTTTTGGAACCTTTGCTGATTTAAAGTTTCAAATACGAATATTTTAGAACCAAAATAATTGCATATTTCCATAAACATTATAAATTGCATTTACAATGAATTAAGAAAGGGGAAACAAACTAAGAAATATTGTATGCAAGAATTTGGACATAGTCAAGAAAGATTGAGAAAAAGTTTGGCTTGGGATGGACTAATAATAAGATGGTTTATGAAATTTGAGAGAGAGTCATTCTATATCAACCTCCCAACACTCCTATTGTCACTCTCTTAATCATCTTTCATCTTCTTCCTCAGAGAGACATAAACAAACATCAATCATCATTTATCCATCCATATGTAAGTCTTGTTCAAGGAGGATGTAACAACCCAACACATAGTACCTGAGATATTACCTGTTTTAGTTAAACCCAACAGATACTAAGCTGAAACTCATAGTTTTATTCTTTGTATGAGGTGGCATGCAAGTATTTCCCAAAAGGTCACAGTCCTAGTATTATTTCTGCACAGAGCCCACTTAATTGTATAATCACTAACAAAACTTCATCACTTGCTTTAAAAAGGCATATTTGATATTATGAAGTATACATTATTACTTTAGTAACATTTTCTTTGATTCTGATATGAGATTCAATTCATTTTTGCATCTCCTTTCACCTAGAAGTCTATAATCATAAAAGTCTATCTGGAGCTGCCTTTATCTAGGCTTCAATGCCCCAAAGCCACTACTCACCCTCATCGGACTGCCCTCATCAAATTCAAAATGTTGCAGGCCCGCCAACATCTACTTGGTTCGTCCGCAAAACACATCGTACTGCATGAAATCCGGCTCTGATACCATTTATATTGACCAAACCCAAAACATCTAAGGTACTATTTCTTTGGTTCGATTCAGGCCATACTAATCTAAAGCTCACAATCTTATCATTTTCCTCAGGTGTCCTATGAGTAGTTACCATGAGATCACTCATCCCATAATGAATACCACTCGAAGGTCACTTAACTGTGAAATTCTTAGCACACCTCTATTGCTTTCTCTGAAAAGGGTCAATCGACACCTCTGATATTTTGAGATTTAAATTACAAAAGTTAAATGTGAACGGGTTTTGGGTACTTTGTTAAATGTGTATTTTGATTGGTTTTATTTAATGATAATAAAACCTATGAGTGGTGGAAACTACTAACAAGCCCGGTTAATGCTTAAGCAAGGTACTTTAAACCATATGAAACCATATGGTGCATGGAAATACAGTTAGCAAATTATTCTTCCTTATATCAAAGCTCTTGGAAGGTTTCTTGCGCCAACAAAAGACTTCGAATTATATTTATACACAGTTCCATCGCTTCACGGGGGAAAGACTTAACTACTCTAGATAATTTGGTGACTACATATAACAATATGAATGTCTTGGTTGAAAAGATAGACATTTGTAAAAACTAACGTGCGCAACTCTTTATGGGGAGAACTAAGAAACTTATCAGGAAAATAGAAGACGTTACAACACTTGGTGATGTAATTATAGTAATTGTAGAAATGGAGAAAGCCAACCTTGTATATATATTCACTTGGTAATAGTTACAAGTATACATACCCTTATATAGAAGAAGAAGGAAGGAAAAATCCTAATACATGATGTGGGACTAATACAAGAGAGAGAATAAATAAGGAACAACATGGGCCTTTAAATGGGCTTTTCTAACACTCCCCCGCAAGCTGGAGCGTACAAGTCGTAGGCGCCAAGCTTGGATAAGAACTGATAGTATAGCGGCTTGGAGAGAGCTTTCGTCAGGATGTCCGCAACTTGGTCGGTAGCAGGAACATGCGTCAAATCTATCTTCTTTGACTGTACCTTTTCCCGGATAAAGTGACAGTCAACTTCGATATGCTTTGTTCGTTCGTGAAAAACCGGATTCTTGGCAATATGAATTGCTGCCTGACTGTCGCAAAATAAGGTTGCCGGAGATGAGAGACGAACACCTAAGTCTCTCAGAAGGCCTTCAAGCCAGGTTAGCTCAGAAACGACAGCAGCCATAGCCCGGTACTCGGCTTCGGCAGAGGAACGCGCAACCACATTCTGTTTCTTGCTACGCCAAGTTATGAGGTGTCCACCAAAGTAAGTACAGAATCCAGTTGTGGAGCGCCTATCATCAATAGATCCTGCGTAGTCAGCGTCAGAATACGCGACAAGAGATAGAGATGTGGATGACTTGTACACGAGTCCTTGTCCGGGGGCGATCTTGAGATATCGAAGGATGCGCTCGACAGCTTGAAGATGAGATGTCCGAGGAGCGTGCATGAAACGGCTCACAACTCCCACAGCAAATGAGATGTCTGGTCGAGTCACCGTAAGGTAGATCAGCTTCCCAACCAAGCGTCTGTAATATTCCGGATTTGTAAGTAGCTTGTCAGAGTCAGAGCTATGGGCCGAGAGCTTGTGATTTGCGTCCATAGGAGTCTCTGCAGGTTTGCACCCAGAATAACCTGCATCACGAAGGAGGTCTATACAGTACTTCCTTTGAGATAACACAAGACCATCAGGGCGGCGGGCGACCTCGAGCCCAAGAAAGTACCGAAGGTTGCCCAGGTCTTTGGTTTGAAAGGCAGAATTCAACTGTACCTTGATCTGTTGTATTCCTGTCGTGTCGTCGCCAGTAATCAGGATATCATCAACATAGACCAGAAGAATCACAGTCCCGGTTGACCGATGTCGGGTGAAGAGAGAAAAGTCAGCCGAGCTCCGAGTGAAGCCACTAGCACAGACCACCTTACTGAACTTTTCAAACCATGCACGCGGGGACTGTTTGAGACCATAAATGGATTTCCGAAGGTGGCATACCAAACACACCCGAAGATCCGTGGTGTGAGAGAGGTGAGGGGGATGGAGGGATAGAGGAGTTGGATAGGCGAGGCAAAATTAAGGACAGAGGAGGGAAGGCGGTTGATGAGATGACAGGCGGTGGAAACAGCAAAGTTCCAATATTTGGTGGGAACATGCATTTGGAACATAAGAGAGCGGGCAACATCGAGAAGATGACGATTTTTTCGTTCGGCCACCCCGTTTTGCTGAGGGGTATACGCACAGGAAGTTTGATGGATGACACCAAAGTCTGTGCAGAGATCGGAGAAGGCACGACCCGTATACTCCCGAGCATTATCAGTGCGAATGACTTTGAGAGGAGTGGCGAACTGCGTACGCATCGCAAGTAAAAAGGCACGAAAGACAGAGGGAAGTCCAGTGCGATCATGTAGGAAATAGAGCCACGTGGTACGGGAGTAATCGTCAATGAACGTGACAAAATACCGAAAGCCAAAGATACTAGGGAGCCGATAAGGACCCCAAATATCAGAATGAACTAACGACAAGGGAGTAGGACTCCTGGTACAGGCAGGGGGGAAAGAGGAACGGTGTTGTTTGCCGTAGACACAAGATTCACAGGAGAATTCTTGTAAAGAGATATCAGGAAGAGCCCGCTTGAGAATCGAAAGGGGAGCATGTCCAAGGCGGCAATGCCAATCAACAGTAGAGATGGTGGAGAGAAGAGTTGGTGGGATATCCAAGATGTACAACCCATTCACCAGCTGCCCCTGACCAATGGTACTCCGGGTGCGGCGATCCTGCATAAGAAAAGAAGAGGGTGAAAATGTAATACAACAGTCAAGGTCGTGTGTGAGACGACTAACTGATAATAAATTGAAGGGAGAACCCGGAACGTGAAGAACCGAGGAAAGAGAAAGGGTTGGCGTAAGCTGAAGATCAGCGGAGCCAAAGACAGGGAGGGTGTCACCGTTGGCCACAGTGATGCGAGCAGGATGAGGCATTTGGAGATATACTGGGGGCTTCTGAGAGGAGATATGGTGAGTAGCGCCAGAATCAACGATCCAACAAGGATGATGAGAGAGGCAGGTGATACCCTCCGTAGAGAAGGACACAACAGAGGTGACAGCTGAAGCAGCAGGCGCCATGCGGTGACAGAGACGAGGCCGGGCGACTAGCAAAAGGGAGGCCGGCAGCGAGCAGGAACAGTCCGCGGCGGACGGGAGGCGGCCGAGGCGAGTAGGGCAGACCACAGCTGCAGAGAGAGGCCACGGAAACAGAAAGAGGCCGCAGCGGGAAAGAGAGATGAGGTCGCGGCGGAGCTAGGCCGCGGCGAGTACAGGCTCAGCAGAGGAGGCCGCGGAAACAGAAAGAGGCCGCGGCGGACTGGATCAGACCGCGGCGGACTCAGACCGCGGCGGACTGGAGCAGACCGCGGCGGACTGGTTCTGGCCGTGGCAAGCAGAGCACAACAGCGGCCGAGAAGAGAGGGCAAGCTGGGGGAGCTTGGCAAGTCGCGGGAACGGGGAAGTCGCGGCGAGCAGCGGGTAGAGAGGCCGCGCGGACAGAGACGGAGGCCGCGACGAGCAGAAAAGAGGCCGCAGGCAAGACAGGCTGCGATCAAACAAAGAGCGCAGGAGCGGGCTGACGAGAGGCCGCGACTAGGAGAGAGGCCGCAGCGGACGGGTAAGAAGGTGTCCTACGGAGAGAGAAAAGGTTATAAAAGAGAGCGTCCGCAGCAGAGAGAAGGCAGGTCCGCAGCGGACAGGAGCAATCCGCAAGAGATTGCGGAGTCGGTTGAGGGAGTCCGCGAGGGAGCGCGCACGGACAAGAGGAGAGTCCGCGCCGGACAGAGAAGGAGTCCGCGCCGGACAGAGAAGGAGTCCGCAAGAGATTGCAGATAGGGAGTCCGCGAGCAAAGAGGCTCGAGAGGACAGAAGCAGAGCGAGCTAGAGTGGAGCAGTCCGCGAGCAAAAGAGACTCGAGCGGACACAAGAGAGCGGTCAGCGAACAGAAAGGAAACCAAGAGGGTGAGGTCGCCGAGGTCGCGCCGGACAAGAGGAGGCCGCAGCAAAAAGGGAAGCAGTGGACCCCACAGGATGGCTATAAATAGGGGCCAGAGGAGGAAGGAGAAGGCGGGGAGGAGAGGTGGTGCCACGGGAGGAGATGCTGCGGACTGGACAAGGAAGGCCGCAGGACTGAAGCGGCTAGAAGATGCGGACACACTTTCGCAGGCCGCAGAGGAGAGGTGGTTCCACGGAGGGAGAGGCAGCGGACAGGAAAAAAAGGGAGGCCGCAGGAGGTCGCAGGCCGCAGGGCGGACAGAAAGAGGAGTCCGCAGGAGTCAGCAACCTGGCTCTGATACCATGTAGAAATGGAGAAAGCCAACCTTGTATATATATTCACTTGGTAATAGTTACAAGTATACATACCCTTATATAGGAGAAGAAGGAAGGAAAAATCCTAATACATGATGTGGGACTAATACAAGAGAGAGAATAAATAAGGAACAACATGGGCCTTTAAATGGGCTTTTCTAACAGTAATGATCAATGAGGCTTCCATTATCATTATAAATAGAGTGCAGAAAATGGAAAGAAAGAAGATAGTGTTCTGACATACAGCTGCTGAAGAACTAAGCCCGGAACTGTCAAGGCCATCCGATCCAGAAATGAAGCCAATGATGCCCTGCCAAATTTTGCATAATAAGAGAAGCGTGAAGATTACTGCAGTCCAAAATCACAATACAGTTTCAAAAAGATGATCTATGACAATGCACGAAATATGAATGACAATTTCAATGGAACAAGTCTCAGCCTCAAGAAAAAAATAATATGAACTTCACACGATGCAAAAGCCTACTGAAAAAAATGAAAGAAATAAGTACCAAATCATAAATATTTATACGCTACAATTTTAATTAAAATCTATTTAAATGTAATGATTATTTGATAGGCGATAAAACACACCTATAATTAGCTCATTTTTATATTTTTTATGAATTCAATAACCATGTAGCTGATTTATTTATAGTTGGGATTAATAATATATTTACGCATGATGATTGTCAAGAATTTTCATCAATATTTTGAGTCAGCGAACATGGAGTTCATTACCTTAAAATTTATTTTGAAAAACTTCACCATATTCCTCTTGCTAATGCGATTATTGAAAAAGCTTTTCAATAATTCTTAGTTTTTCATTGCAAGGGTCATTTTCAAGTTAATTTAGATCTTGATGAAAACATTGGCACATATAATGTGTTAAAACTGAAAAGGGTAAGTTAAATCATAGTAAAAGAAGATTTTCATTGACTTTCCAATATTTGAACTTTCATGGTAATGTATGCACAAGCTTTGGCCACAGGTTTCTTAAGCCCATAAATCATGCGAGGTCTTTCATGTTTGCAATTTTACACTAAATCACCTTTGAATTAACAAAAACGGGAGATAAATAACAAATTGAACATCGGAAAATAGATGAAAAGAATATAATCTTTCATGATCATACTCAAAACTGTCAAGGACATAACTCTACTATGGTCCACAAAAAGTTTTCATTTTTAAGGAAAATCCTCTTTAATAATTGTCTTCAGTACAAAATCAAACACAGTAAATGTGAGTCGTAAAATTTCATAAAATGTTGTTAGCATTCTACCATAGAAAAGCGTTCTCTAAATCTTCACCGCGACAAGAACATGAAAAGTTTTCTTTCTTAAATATCAAAAACTCGCCTCAAACCTCAAAAATTAAAATTAAAAAAAGGTGATATTCACCTTGCTCAACTTATTTCCACTCTTTTGCAAAGCATAAAGAGCTCCTTTTGCATAGCATCCCCAATCAGAATTTTTCTCTTTAACACTCGCAGAAATTCTTGGAACTGTTCTTCATCAACCCTGTAGTAAATACAAAAGTATCAGTTAGCACATTCGCATTTATAGGAAAAAAGGATGTACTATTCAGAAATAAAATGACAGATCAAAATGAGGTGTCCAGAAAGAAAGAAATGTTATTGATGAGTAAAAATAACAAAATAGAAGGGTAAATTGCGTGAAAGTTCGTAAGGCATAAGATATTTCATGTTGGGCCATGTATCTTAAAAATACTTCATTGAAGTCACTAGAGCTTTTAAATGCAATAGTCCTTAACATAAATTGCTAGTCTTTGTGAAGAATATTTACCTCTAACAATATCAATATTTTATGTTAAACTCAGTCACTAAAACAACATTTTGTTTGAACTGCAAATTCTGAAAAATTACTTTGAAGAAAGAAACCGACGCAAAAAAGGAGGATAGGTTGTGAAAAACAGCATTCTGATTTCTAACAATAGCGAAGCAGTAATCGGCTTAGAATTTATTTGATGCAGGACATGCGTCACACGATCAGTTGGTGATGGGAGCTTGCCTGAGAACTTTTTATCAAGAAGGTCGGGGGATCGAGCCCCGGCCCCAACAACCTATCGGCCATGTTGTGGGACCGGGGATGGGTTGGGGTGTACGGGCCGCAGCCCTGATAAACCCCCATTGGTGGACTCCAGGGTGGCGGACAAGTGGACTCATGCTCCTACATTAGTATTTAAGTAATAAACGACAAATATTGTACGCCTCTTTGTATCCCTTCTTGCTCCCGCTTATCTTGATGCATCCAATGGTGCATTCTGTGGTGAGCAGGTCCGACTGGCAACTACATCGGGATTCTCCCAAAAGTCCTTCACATACATTTTATAATATCCTAGGTTTCTATGAATAAACATGATGTTTTAATTCAGTAAGTGGTATTTTAAAGCTAGTTCAAAGAAATTTTGAGATTTTATCTCGAGTGAGAAAAACTGTCGGACGTTGATAGAAAAGAGTTAGGGAGCGGGGCAGGCGGTGAGGCCGGCGGTGAGGTTGCCGAGCGGGGAGGCGCGGGGCTGGTCGAACGCGAGGGAGAGCAAGCGGGAGAGAAAGGGGCGGCTAGGGCAAACGGGAATCGCTGGGTCGGTTTCCTTTTTTTCTTAATTTCCAAATCACAATCCAAATCCATGCATACAAAAGCAGATTGCATTACTCCCTTATATAGAGAGAGACCAACAAGGCCGATCGGCCAAACAACACAATCCAACGCTACAAAATAAAATACGCAAAGATAAATAGATATTTGACTCGCCAAGTGTCGCACGGGCTCAAGCCATCTGCGACCCTCGCGCGCGCCTAGTACAGACGAGCGCAAAACATTTTCCTACGACCAGATCCGCCCCGTCCGTATCAACTACCCCAGGGTTCTCAATGACCTTGTCCTCAAGGTCAAAATCTGGAAAATGGGCCTTCACTTCTTCCGTCAATATCCATATTGCCTCGTCCTTGGCTTGTCCTTCCACTAAATGAGAACCTGCCTGACGGGTTGGCCTTGAACATGCTCAGTGCGGTCGCCCAACACCGCCTCAGGCTCATAACGTG
This sequence comes from Platanthera guangdongensis, assembly GCA_039583875.1. Classification (NCBI taxonomy): domain Eukaryota; kingdom Viridiplantae; phylum Streptophyta; class Magnoliopsida; order Asparagales; family Orchidaceae; genus Platanthera; species Platanthera guangdongensis. Next base: position 26,600,419 of record CM077166.1, on the reverse strand, counting down.
GGCTTCACTACTCAGGTCTTCGGGCATGGTATCCTGGAGGGGGTGATTCCCCAACGCCTGCTTCAACTGCGACACGTGGAATACCTGATGAATTTGACTGTCGGTAGAAAGCTGCAAGCCGTATGCCACCTCGCCTATCTTTTCCACGACCAGGAAACGGCCAAAATACCACACAGAGAGCTTGGGATGGAGGCGACCGGTCAAGGAACTTTGGCGATGCGGCCGCAACTTGACGAACGCATGCTCGCCCGGTGAGAGGAGAACTTCGCGGCGGTGTCGGTTGGCCTGCTGGATCATTCTCTCCTGGGCGCGGCGGAGATGTTGCTTCAACTGTCGTAGGGCCTCATCCCGATCTTGAAGGTCCTCTGCTGAAGCTTGAACCTGACATTCCCCGGCGAGACCGACCGGAATAGTCGAGGGAGGCCATCCATAGACTATCTGGAAGGGGGTGACACCTGTCGCTGATTGGTAGGTGGTGTTGTACCATAGTTTTGCCCATGCTACCCACTGGGTCCACTGACGGGTCTGCTCTGTAGTAAAGCAGCGAAGGTAGGTGCCCACGCAGTAGTTGAGAACATCCGTCTGTCCGTCAAACTGAGGGTGATATGTCGTACTGAATCGTACCTTCTTCCCAGATGAATCTGCTATTTGCCTATTTGTAATGTTTTTCAGACTCATCTGGCCTAGTTTTCACTCACGTGCACTACACTTTTGGGTTGTTATTGCTCATATTTCTTTTTTCCTGTAATTGTACACAGAGTGCACTCTTAGGCTCGTTGTGATGCGCAAGTGCACTCATTGTCGCTGGGAGTAAGCACATGGTGCTCTCCATTTCTTTTTTTGTTGTTTTATTAGTGTTGGCGTTGTATTCCCAGCTTTGGTTTTATCGTGCAGGTGGGCAGATCTTCATTGTTGTCCAGATTTTTCCCCGTAGCAATCGCACGGTCGTGCGTTTTTCTTCACGCACGATCGGTGTGATCGTGTGATGCCTACACTCCGTTTTTTTGGTGATCTACCCCGGGCCGTGCGATTTACTCGCGCAGGGGCTGTTTTACCCGTGCGTGACCAAATCACACGACCTTGTCTTTTTTGTCTAAAAGTTTATGTTTTATTGTCTGTGTGTTTTCTTCACGCACAGTTGGACTCAACCGCGCGCGAAGGAAAACGCATGATCCTCTGATTTTGCCTGGTTTTCAGTGTTCTGTTACTAACCGTGCGATTTGTTCTCGCACGGGCTGTTTTGCCCGTGCGTGATCAATAACACACGGTCTTTTGCTGCATCAAGCTGGGGGAGTTTTGCGTTGTTAATAGCGCACGATTCACGCACGATCGTGCGTTTGACCATTTGTGATCATTTTTTGACTGGTTACTATTTAAGCTGTAGGACTCCGCCCCTTCGAGGAAATAATCTTTTTCATGCCCAAGGGTTCCAACTCGCCCCCATTCCGCCGCGCCACCTCCAGCCATCATCTCAAGGAGCTCCGACCACGCTTCTCTCTCAAAACTCAAGCTAGATCCTCCTCTCGGCCTCCATCATCTGCAAGCTTCCAAGCTCCATTTCTAGGGATTTCTTACCGCATTCGGAGAGTTCTCCGGCGAAGGTCGTGATTGAATGTTATTGACGAAGAAGACGAGTATAGTGGAAGAAGGTGACAGCTCTTCTGGACCCCGGACGGCAGTCGAAGTCCGAGCTTGGACGAGGCTTGACAACCCTCGATTCCGGCCATGAAACTTGGATGAGTTTTCGTGCAACGGTTGTATTCTTCCCTCTTCGTTTGTAGTACATTTCCCTTTGAATATTTGGTTGTTTGTGTGTGGGTGTGTAAACCCTAATTTCGTTTTAATGCAATCTTTCACGTCTATGTGATTGTCTTGTGGTTTATGCTTGTGAGCAGCGCCCCCATCTCATCTCGTCACCCAAACCATCGTGAGAGTGCCGCACTAGCAATTGCTAGTGGCGTGCTTTGTGAGGAGGTGCTTACGACCCTCATTCCGCCTATTTGAGTCATTCCCCTTGCTAGACTTCTCATCCATCCGCCTATCGAAGCAGTGCATTGCGTCCTGCATAACTTCCATCCAACTTGCAAAGCGGTGAAGGCGACCCGCACTAGTAATTTAGTTGTTTGTTATCTTTGCTCAAACCAAAACCAAGCCTCGTTTTCTTTTTGCCCTTACAATTAATTTTCTAAACAATTGAATCACGAACCACAACCTGCGTTCCTTGAGAAATCGATATTTTGTGAATTACTCCACATTTTATATTACTTGAGCGACCGGTGCATTTCCCGAACGCGCATCAAGTGTTTGACACCGTTGTCGGGGAACGAAGTGGTGTCGTGAATCTTCTGTTTAGGAAGTTATTTGTAGGTTGTTTTCTTAATCGTTTTTATCAATGGATGACGTTAGACCATCTGTCTCGATGCATAATCTTTTATCACCATCGCTTTTTGGTACAACTAATGATAATTTTGAAATCTCAGATGAGCTCGTTGACTTATCTCTCAAAATAGTATATTTCATGGGGTTCTTGGTGAGGATGCAATATAACATATTGAACACTTCCTTGCGCTTTGTAACACCTTCCAGTACCAGGATGGTGACCAAGACTGGGCCAAGCTGCAGCTCTTTTCGTTTTCCCTTGTAGGAAAGGCACGAGCATGGTACCGAGATGTTTATCTAGGAGCAATAACCTCATGGGGTCAAGTTGAAGATCAGTTTTTAAAGAAATATTGTTCGCGTAAACTCCTGTCAAAGAAGCACGTGCAGTTTGTCACGTTCTCTCAGGCTAGGGAGAGCCTCTTGTGGAGGCTTGGGAAAGGTTCCACCTCTTGAAATCATGGACCGTCCACACAACCTATGTGAGGTTCTGTGTCTCCAGACATTTTATTTTGGTATTCAGGAGCAGTTCCGCCATTTGTTTAACATGGCTGCTGGTGGGACACTATTTGGGAGAACTATTCCTGAAGCTTGGCGAATTGTGGATGAAGTTGTTTGCGTCGGTGGAATGTGGGGCAGATCTCTAGAGCTCAGTGCGACGGTGGGATCCAACTGTTATGTTGACTTTGTTAATATTACTTTGCATGTTGAGGCTGAAGGGGAGAAATTCCATCAATTCGTGCTTTGGTTCAATGGGTGGTGGCAATCCCAGGCTCTCGTTTTCCAGAGATTGCACATTTTATGCTCTACTCTCATTGCCATCATTCAATCCATGGATTGTTTTTTGACGGAGACCCTGAATGCGATGAATCTCAGAAGTGGAAAAACAACTGGTGATTGTGACCGTCCTCGAGGGTAGTCGGATTTGTCAAGCGTGGATGAACCTATTGTAGAGTCGTCCATCCCTGAAACAAGGGAAGTCATGCCACGTGAGCCTACAGTGGCTAAACCTCTGTTTCCTCATAGATTGTGGAATCCGAGAAAGGAAAAACAACAACAGAAGTTTTTGGATATAATGAGAGATGTGCAGGTATGCATCCCTCTTGTTGACTTGCTTACGCAGGTCCCGAATTATACAAATTACTTGAAAGATCTGCTGGCCAAGTCAAAGACCATGGAAGCCATTGGTGCAATTTCGGTTCATGGGGAGAGCCCTATTTTGGCAGTGAGGCATTGTCCAGTGAAGCAAAAGGATTTGGGTAGTTTCACAATCATGTGCACTATTGGTCGTTCAACTCATCATCAGGTATTATGTGACTCAGGTGCTTCAATTAATCTCATGTCGCTCTCTATCTTTTGAGAACTTGGCACTAGAATCTTTTGTCCCACAAACATCACTCTGGCTGACCGCTCGACCAAAAAACCAATTGGTGTAGTGGAGGATCTCGCAGTGGCCGTCAAAGGCCTTATTTTCCCTGCCGATTTTGTGATCTTAGACGTTGGAAATGACGAGAGCACTCCAATTATTTTGGGACGACCATTTCTAGCTACTGTTAGGGCTTTGATTGATGCTAAGAAAGGACTGTTAACACTCCGCCTTGGGAAGGAAATAACTACATTTGACATGTATAGGACACCTCCTGTGAGTGGTTGCGATAGATCTCAGTTGTTTGAGTCCAATGTGTTGGAAACTGATGATAGCACATCATTCCTGCTTGATGGTTATGAGTATACGATAGACGAGGATAGTGGTGATAATTGTGGCATGGCTGATGTTTTGCCGAAAGTTATTTCAGATCATGCTCCCGCTTCATATTTTTTAGCAGCTGAGACGCCTTCGCTCAAGCCTCTCCCTGCGACAATAAAGTATGTATTTTTGGGTGATAACATGACCAACCCCGTCATCATTTCAGAATTACTCCCTGAAGATCACGAATATCAATTAGTTGAGTTGTTGAAAGTGCACAAAGGTGCAATTGGGTGGGGGATTCAAATATCAAGGGGATCAGCCCCACAATTTGCATGCACAAAATTCTCTTGGAGGAGAGTTTAAAACCCACTACTCAACCTCAACGTCGGTTGAACCCCAAGCTGCAGGAGATTGTTAAAGATGAAATTATCAAGCTTCTTGATGTCGGTATCATTTACCACAACAGCGATAGCAAAAGGGTGAGCCCGGTGCAGCTAGTTCTGAAAAAAGGAGGGGTTACTGTCATCTCCAATGAAAATAATGAGTTGCTCCCAACTCGGATGATCACAGGATGGAGGGTCTAGATCGATTATAGAAAGCTCAATTTAGCAACCCGTAACGACCATTTTCCATTGTCATTTATTGACCAAATGTTGGAGAAGCTGGCAGAACATGATTATTATTGTTTTCTCGACGAATATTCTGGTTACAACCAAATACTGATGGATCTTGTGGATCAAGAAAAAACCACATTCACATGCCCCTCTGGCACGCATGTCGTTCGGACTTTGTAATGCCCCGACGTTGTATGTTAGCAAATATTTCATGACATGGTGGGTGGTTTTCTTGAGGTTTTCATGGATGATTTTACATTGTTTGGGACGAGCTTTGACGTCGGGTTTGAAAACCTTGGCCTTGGTTATGCAGCGTTGCGAAGACACCAATCATGTCCTGAACTAGGAAAAGTGTCACTTTATGGTTCAGGAAGGGGTTGTGTTGGGACATAAAGTTTCTAGCAAGGGATTGGAGGTGGAACAGGCAAAGATCGACACCATCAAAAAACTCCCACCCCCATGACTGTACGTGGAATTCGAAGTTTTTTGGATTATGCGGAGTTTTATCGGCGCTTCACTAAGAACTTCTCTGCAATCACAAAGCCACTTTCAAATTTGCTTGGGAAGGATGCTAAGTTTGATTTTGATAAAGATTGTCTTCGTGCATTCAACATTTTGAAAGTGTTTAACTTCACCAGATTGGAGTCTTCCGTTTGAGCTGATGTACGATGCTAGTGATGTTGTTGGTGTTGTATTTGGGCGGCGGCGGAATAAAGTTTTCAACACCATTCATTATGCCAGCGGACCCTCAATGACGCGCAGCTCAACTATACCACGACTGAAAAGGAATTATTAGCTGTCATCTTTGCGTTCAAGAAATTTCCCTCTTATCTAGTTCTTTCTAAAGTGGTGGTGCACATTGACCATGCTGCCTTATGATATCTCATGCAAAAGAAGGATGCAAAGCCGCGGCTCATTCGATGGATTTTGATGTTGCAGGAGTATGATATCGAGGTTCGCGATCGCCAAGGTGTTGAGAATGTGATTGTTGATCATCTATCCAAACTTGAGTGTAGTGGGCCTTCTCAAGCGGGTGCTTCGCTGATTTTTGACTCCTTCCCTGATGAGGCGCTCTTCGTTGTTGACCCGATCCCGTCATCTCCTTGGTTTGCGAATCTCGCTAATTATCTTGCATGTGGTGAACTGCACCCAAACCTGTCATTTCAGCAAAGAAAGAAGTTCATCTCTGATGCGAAGTATTATTTCTGGGAGAATCCCTTGTTTTTTCGCACCTGTGCCGATGGAAATGTACGCTGATGCGTCCCTGAAGCCGAGGCGGGTGGTCACATAGGTGCTACCAGAACAGCGCATAAGGTTCTCCAATGTGGGTTCTACTGGCCTACTTTGTTCCGGGATTCTTATATGCATGTCAAGGAATGTAATGGGTGTCAGCGAACAAGGAATATTTCGCAGAGGGATGAGATGTCCCTCAACAACATGCTAGTTTGTGAACCGTTTGATGTATGGGGCATCGACTTCATGGGGCCCTTCCCTATGTCATACGGCAAGAATTATATTATTGTGGTTGTGGATTATATGTCAAAGTGGGCGGAAGTCGAAGTTGTCGCTGCTAATGATGCACGAACTGCATTGAACTTTTTGCACAAAAATATTTTTGCCAGATTTGGGACTCCGCGGACTATCCTTAGGAATGATGGAAGTCATTTCTGCAATCGACAGTTCGCGCAGGTGTTAAAGTGTATGGGGGTTCATCATCGGGTGGCGCTGGCGTACCATCCACAAACGTGCGGGCAGATTGAGGTTTATAATCGCGAGCTGAAGCGTATTCTTGAGAAGTCAATCCACGTGAATAGAAAGGACTGGCGAGGAAAGTCGACGAGGTGTTGTGGGCCTACCGGCCTGCTTATAAAACTCCCATTGGGATGTCTCATTTCCAGTTGGTTTTCGGGAAGTCATGCCATTTACCTGTGGAGTTGGAGCGCAAGGCCCTTTGGGCGACAAAGCTTCTTAATTTGGATTTCACCGCCGTCGCTAGCAAGCGACTGTTGTAACTCAACGAGCTGGATGAGTTTAGGTTATTAGCCTATGAGAATGCTCGAATTTACAAAGAGCGAACCAAACGTTGGCATGACCGTCACATTGTGTCAAAAGAATATCGGCCAGGCGACCGAGTGACGAGTACTGTTGTACAACTCCAGGCTGAAGTTGCTCTCTGGGAAGCTTAAGTCAAGGTGGAGTGGCCCGTTTATGGTGACTGGTGTGATCCCTTTTGGTGCAAGTGAAATTCATACGGACAAGTTGGGAACTTTAAAGGTGAATGGGCGAAGATTGAAGCACTTTGAAGGAGGGGAGATTGTTGAGGCTGCACACTAACTTGATCTAAGGGTGCCAGATGAAGTTAGTTTTGAATGCATGTCGTTTATTCCCTAAACTTGGCTTTTGGTGTTTGGTGCTATTCTTTTTGTTGTCTTCCTTTTGGTTTAGTAGTTTTTTCTTCGCTTTCTCTTAATTTGAGTGAACTCCTTTTGTAACTAATAATACAGGTATTTGGTCCACCTTAAGGACGGTAAACAAAAGGGTTTTTGGGAGACAACCCAGTGCTGATTTTTCTTTGTTGAGTCTCATAATCTGTTAGTAAATGTTATGGTAGTCTAGCTCTGTGTAGTTATTTTTTAGTTATTATATTGTGTTTGCTTGGAGGTATCTTTCCACAAGTGGCGCGAATGTTTTGAATTTAAATCTTCTTTGGTGTGGTGGCAAATGGTATTTATTTTCACTGCGCACTTCTAGTGTGCTCATTTCTGAGCATGGGTAACTCCTCTTCCACAACTCTTTTATTTATTCTCAATGCTTATCAATTGCTCGCATACTGGAAGTACTTTTTATTTCATTTTTATAATATCATATTCATATTCACCGCACACTACAACACTCATTCGAGTGTGTGCTTAATCATTAGCACGTCACGAGCTTGCTCATTCTTTCGTGTGTGATTTAAAAATCACAGTACTGGCTTAGAATTGTGAGGTGAAGTAAAATGTTGACTCTTATAGTGCTCCTAGTCGAGTGTTCATGTCTCATGTAGAAATTTGTGTAGATGCAATTTTTTTAGTGGATTGTTAACCACAGACCGAAAATGACTATTCGCAAATCAAAAATAGCACTTTTTAAAGGCGTTAAATATTCCCCTTGTTATTTCAAACTCCTTATTCACAAACCAAACCCTAAATCCTTTTCCCCTTCCCAGCCATCTGTCCGATCCCGCACTTCGCATCTTCCCCCCACTCGTTCTCGCTGACGTCTCACGCCCGTTCGCCTACGTCGCCCGCCCGCTCGCCGACGTTGCCCGCCCACTCGCCGACGTCACCCGCCCGCTCGCTTCTTCACTTTGTTCGAAGGAGCCAACTGTTAGCTGCGCCTCCCCCGCTATGAGTACATTCAGCTTCTTCACTTTGTTCGAAGTACCCAACCATTTCTTTTGGATTGCAGCGAGTATTGAGCTTCTTCACTAAGTCAGAATAAAAAGGGATATGTTCGTGAAAGTCAGAATAAAAAGGGATGTGTTAAGAAAAATTTGAGAAAAACCACCACTACGAAATGTGGGTGTCCCTTCTCTATTAAAGGGTAAAACGAGGTTAATGTTGAGAAACGGAGAGTAGAAGTTTTAAACGGTACTCATAACCATAGAGTCGTTCATTTGAAGGCGCATCCATATGTTGGTGCTTCATATTTTTTATGCAGGTTATGTATATTTTGATGTACTTGATATTTTTTTGAGCACTTGTGGTGCTAGTGCTTCATATTTTTTGATGCAGGTTTTATATATTTTGATGTACGCTTCAATTTTGATGGTAATGAACTATGTTCTTGTTGGTACTTATAGTGCTGGTATACTTTTTGATATTTTTTACTTTTAATGTTTGTCTGCGAATAACAATAAGTTCTGTGAATAACAATTTTAAGTATCTTTGGATCTGCGAATAGTAATAATCTGCGAATAGCAATTTTTGGTCTGCAGATAACAATCCCTTTTTTATGCTTTTAGTTTATATTCTTTCTATTAGCATAGATATTGTTTACTCTACTTAAAATTGGTGAATCCGGTTGTGAATCAAACGGTGGCGTACGATTGTGGGTAGACGTTTAGTAGCCTCGTATTGCTCAAGTCGGGAGGAAGTATAGTCTTTCTCGGTGGCTAAAACTTTCCCCAAACTACCCTCGAAGCATGGGTACACGGTTAGTCAAACGCGCGAGTGTGATGTAGGCTATCATTTTGGCCCGGTTGAGTTTTTGTACCGCTCCTATCGTCTTACCCCCATTAGCCTCATTGTGCCTGCCCATCCGTTGATTCAGCTTCATCATTATCTCACCAAAGCCAAAAAAGTCAATCCTGGTCGCACACCCAAATTCGAGCTTTAGTCGCATTTTTATCATTATGTTTGGGATGTGATGTGGTGATGTTATTGTGGATATGAGGATGTGTTGCAAAGAAAATCTATGCTGAAAAGTTGTTGGAAAAAAAAGAGAAAAAGAAAATTGTAAAAAAAAAATTATTATGTAAAGAAAGAAAAGTTTATTTGAAAATTCTTTATATGTGAAATTTTTGTGCAGTAGGCGGTGCAAACGCCCACGTAGTCAAGTCTAAGTTTGGGGGTGTGGTGCACCCGCGTTTTATTTTGTGGTGCTCGAGGATAGATTTTGTGCTAGCTCATTTGGGATTAGGTGCGTGAGCCTTCGGTTTTATCATTGTTTACCTCACCTAAACCCAAGCCCCATTATAAACTTAAAGTCCTACTGATTCACGATTTGAGTCAAACTATTGTCGTGGAGAGAATGTGAACGGGCAAGCATGTGGTCACCGGCATTGATGGATTTATTTAGAGGTTATCCCGAGACACGGTCTTTGGCAATGCTCAGCTCATCATTCAGTCTACTTTTGTCCTATGCGTGATCAGATGATTCAACGTGATTTAATTTTTGAGTATAAGTAATATATTAATACGATCTTAGAAATTTATACACTAATTTGTATAATTAGAAATTTCTTCTACTGTTTTTCTGTGTGCGTGAGAATGCGACTTCGCATGGTGCTCCGCATTTGCAATTACAAAGTCAGCTAGTCCTTTTTCTTTTTGTCGGGAGATGATTTGCTCAGGACAAGCAAATGCTTAAGTCTGGGGGTGTGATGAGTCTGATATTTGTAATGTTTTTCGAACTCACTTGGGCTAGTTTTCACTCACGTACACTACACCTTTGGGTTATTATTGCTCATATTTCTCTTTTCTTATAATTGTACACAGAGTGCACTCTTAGGCTCGTTGTGGAGCACAAGTGCGCTCATTGTCGTTGGGGATAAGCACATGGTGCTTTCCATTTCTTTTATGTTGTTTTATTGGTGTTGTTGCTGTGTTCCCAACTTTGGTTTTGTCGTGCAGGCGGTCATGCGGTTTTCGTCACGCATGATAGGTGCGATCGTGCGATGCCTACAACTCCGTTTTTCTGGTGATCTGCCTCGGGCCATGCGATTTGGTCGCGTACTGACTGTTTTGCCCGTGCGTGACCAAATCGCATGACCGCGTTTTTTTTGTCTCAAAGTTTATGTTTTATTGTCAGTGCGTTTATCTTCATGCACGGTTGGACTCAACCATGCACGAAGGAAAACGTACGATCCACCTATTTTGCCTGGTTTTCAGCGTTCTATTACTAACTGTGCGATTTGTTCTCCCGCGTGTTGTTTGTCCGTGCATGATCAATAACGCACGGTCTTTTGCTGCATCAGGTTGGGGGAGTTTTGTGATGTTAATAACGCATGATTCATGCACGGTCATGCGCTCTGTCGTGCGTGAACATTTTTCTGACTGGTTACTATTTAAGTCGCAGGACTCTGCCCCTTTGAGGAAAGAATCTTTTTTGCACCCAAGGGTTCCAACTCGCCCCCATTCCGTCGTTCCACCTCCGTCCATCATCTCGAGGAGCTCTGACCACACTTTTCTCTCAAAACTAAAGTTAGAGTCTCCTCTCGGCCTCCTTTATCATCTGCAAACTTCCAAGCTCCATTTCTAGGGCGCGAAAAAGAAAGGGATCTTGCTTGACTCCACCTGTCCTCGAAATCGAGCTTGTCCTCAAACTTGAGCCGTCTCAGATGATCTGATGCTCTGGCTCCTTTATTTTACGCCAAAAGAATTCTCGGTAGCGCATCGCGGTTGCCGGGGAGGCGGTGAATAATGGTGGTGGCGATAAAAATATGGAAGGAAGAAGGAAGGGGTCTTGCAGGACCGGCGGAGTGGCGGCGGAAAGCGGCAACGACAAGGCGGTTGAAGGGATAGGAAGAGTAAGTGGTGGTGGAACAAGGGCCAACAGAAGATGCGGTGAGGTGGCCGGAGGGACCAACAGAGAAGGGGCCGGCAGAAGATGTGGTGTGGTAGTCGGACAGACCGACAAAACAAGGGTAACCGAGCAGGCGGTGGACTGGTCGGAGGGGCCCGGTATAGTAGGGGTCGGTGGAGGAAGAACTGGACGCAGAGGCGGTAATATCGACGGAGGTGGAAGCGGCGTCGGAAGGCGGCCGACAAGGTCTGGGAGTGGTAAGGGCGGTTGCGGCTCAATCGGCAGACCCGGTGGGGAAATCGAAGGCGGTGGTGGAACCGGCCAAGCTACAACTGAAGGGGCGGAAACATGTGATGGCGGGGATGTCACCTGCGCGGGATGGGACAAAACTTCAAAGTGTTCCGACCTCACCAATTAGTCAATTTTGGTATCGAGGAGAGATAGGGAGTCTTGAAATGAACCCAACATTGAACTAAAGATAAGCCGAATCAGCGGCACTGAGCTTTACGTTGCGTAATTTAATGTCCATCATAATTAATTGATTAATTAATTAATTCAATAAAGAATTAAATTAAGAAAATCAATTAATTGGAGAGAATTAATGGCTTGTTGAAGCGTGCGGCCCGCTGGATTTTGGAAGGCTCGAGCAAGGAAAGTTGGAGGCTCGAAGACTTGGAAAGAGGATGTCCGCTCGATGGGAGAGATCGGTTTGCTCGAGAGGGGTGGGGGTTGCTCGAGGAGAAGGGATGGAGCAGCTTCTGGAGGAGCAGGAGGGTTGTAGGCTTTTGCGGAGCGGCATGATGCAGGAAGTCTGCACCTAGCGGAAGGATCCGCGGCCGGCTGCGGATAGAAGGAAGACAACACAATAGGCATTGTTGGATTCGACAGAGGACGTTGAGCGCAGAGATGTCGTGTTTTCTTCGACAGAGGATGTCGATCGCAGAGGACGTCATCTATTTCGGCATAGGATGTCAATCACAGAGAACGTCGTCTTCTTCGACAAAGGATGTCGCGACTGGAACTTGACGGGCCGTGATTCGCAGCGGAAGAAGATGAGCAAGGGGAGGAAGGATATCTCTGATACCAAATATATTATGTGCTTATTTGGTCGGCGATCGATGGAAGCAAGGATACAAAGGTGAGCCCTAGAATGGAGGTAGAGGAGAGGAAATTAGAGGAAGCTTATGGGAGAGGAAGAAGAAAACATTAGAGGGAAGAGGGCTTGAGGAAGTGGGAGAGGAATTAATGGGAGAAGAAACTTTCATTTATTCATTGCTTGATTACTTACATGACAAGGCCTCCTTTTATAAGGCATCAATGGCACGAGCGTAAATACCTGCTATAAAGAAACTATGCAAAATAATAAAACGCAAAAAATACTACGACGCACATAACTTGACTTGACGCCTACGATGTTGAAACACCTAATACTCTTGGCTCGATACAACATGACTCGATACAATACGACTCAATATAAAAAGATTAATACTATATACTCTAACGGTGTGGGATCCATAACAAACGCATACATAAATACAATACATATATGAATATATATACATAAACAAGCAGTCACGCACAGGACTTTCCTGTCCACTGCTCTTGGTTGCGAATGGGCTCCGTCCGTCCGTTGGTTACTTAGGGCACATGCACTACACCCAAATTTGTGCCAGTAAATCATCATAACATGTCTTCCTGAAGTAGGCTCTCCCTCATAGTAACCTGTGGGCCCTACTTTCTCCCATCTTACCTTTTGTTTTCTCTAAATAATAAATGGTGTAGATAATTTTGATGGTACAACGCATTACTAAGGAAGTATTTATAAATAGTATATGTAATAGTATATAAGGGAACGTTGGATTGCTACATTCCGTCATTACAACTGTAGAAATCCGGTTTCCTTATATATTATAATAATATTGATTGATATATATATATTTATATATATACAAGTTATATATATTAACTTAAAGGTGCTGGACGGCGACACGCCAACACCCACCAGCAGCTTTCTGTTATGCATTAACTATTTTTTATATTATAAGTATAGTTTTTATATTAAATAATATAAGTATATTATATTTATATAAGTATAAAGTTATATATTAAATAATATAAGTATATTATTTATACAACCATTTTCGCATGGGCTTCGCCCGTGCTCGATGCTCTCGAGTGGGCTTCGCCCTCATCCAGGCGCACTCCGCCCGCATGAAACTCATGCTTGCCGCTCACACTTCACTACTGAAATGATCGATCAACAGATTAAATATGTCGTGACAGTGGCGTGTGAGCGGAGAGCACAAATTTCCTACAGGCAGAGTGCGCCTGGATGAGGACGAAGCCCGCCTAAGAACATCCAGCTCGAGCGAAGCTCGTGTGAAGAAGCTCGTGTGTATATATATATATATATATATATATATATATATATATATATATATATATATATATATATATATATATATATATATATATATATATCTTTACCATATATAAAGATATATGAACGACATGAAATAAAAATTCATCGAAACAATATCAGCCATCAGATTTTTTCTTCAATACTCATCAACCATTGATGTTTTTCTGAATAAACAATTAAAATTATGTAGATATCCTAAAGCTACTGTCATTGAAGGCTAGACTAGGCTAGGAGAGAGAGAAAGAGGGAGAGAGAGGGCAACTGAGAGGGGAGGCGGTAGGGAGAGAAAATAATCTTTTTAGGTGAATACGTATATTTTTTTGCAAAATAAAAATTGTAATAATGATTTAGAATTTTTTGCGGTCATTTTGAATACTCGTGTGTATACGTTGTGGACGCTGCCCGCAAACGCATTGAGCACGGGCGAAGCCTGTGCGAGGCGGGCGAAGCCCGCCTGAATGAGACCGAGGCCGCCCAAGAGCATCGAGCTGGGCGGGCGAACCCCGTTGTCGCTGACCGGGTACTATCGCGCTTGGCCGTAGGGGCAGAGCCCCGTGTCGGGCACTCGTATATATATATATATATATATATATATATGTATGTATGTATGTATATATATGTATGTATGTATGTATGTATGTATATATATGTATGTATGTATGTATGTATGTATATATGTATGTATGTATGTATATATGTATGTATGTATATATGTATGTATGTATATATGTATGTATATATGTATATATGTATGTATACACACACGCACGCAAATATGTAAGCATTTAGACATGCTAAATGATAATTCTAACATTTCAGTTTTCTACTGATTGCACTTTATCAGCAGAGGAATTGACAGGATGTGCTCACCTGAATTTTACATGTCCTGAAAATTGCCCGGAGCACAACACAACCTATAAACAAAAGGCACAGTGTAAAAAGAGAAATTCAAATTAAAAAGAACTTTAAATTAAAAAAACAATAATCATTCAACTATTGTCATGATGAAAATCTTGTTCATCTCTTACATTGAGGGTTATATATATATACACACACAAAATTACACAAGACACAATAATCTGTACGTAGAACATACCCCTGAAAGCTGGAGCATAAACATGCCATATGCCCGACTTGCTACAACCAAAAGGTACTTATATTTTCCAAAGAAGCTTAGTTAATAAATTTGCTAACATATTAACAGATTTTACATTTCTATTTTCGATATGTTGAGGCTCATTTTTTGAGCCAACCTTTTGCTGAAGCAACATAGATGGATATTTGATTATCCCAATACAACCTGGCGCACGCAAGACGAATCAATAGGTGACAAATGATGCCCTAACCCTACATGAAATGCAAAAATTCATGCAACGACTGCAATGAACCGAAACATCGTCTAATGAAAGGTGGGACACGTGGATGTGCGACTAACAAACAACCCTAAGTGAGGTGCAAATATGTAGCTCTCTTATATGTGGTGTGAAAATAGAATGTGACGAAGAGAACAAAGCAAGCAATAAATAATTAAGTCTCAAGTGATTCATATCTCTTAGGCAAAGCAAGCTTATCGATCTTAAGAAGGCTTATGATGGGATTCCAAGAGAGATCTTATGGAGAATCTTAGAAAAGAAAAGTGTCAATGTATCATGCTTTGACATAATTAAAGATATGTATACAAATTCAGTGACGAGGGTGAGAACATATGGAGGATTAACACAGGAATTCCCTATCACTATTGGCTTACATCAAGGTTCAGTTACCCTTATCTTAGATGAGTTCATCGGGCATATCCAACAAGCAATACCTTGGTGTTTATTGTTTGCGGGTGATATCGTTTTGGTCAATGAGACACGCCAAGGTGTAAAAGTGAAACTTTAATCATGGCGAGACACTTTAGAAAAGAAGAGTTTTAGGTTGAGCATGGAAAAACAGAGTATATGGAGCTTAAATTTAGCAGTGCAAGAAGGGCAGATGACTTCGTAATTAAGTTGGGTGATAAAGATAATTCCCACAGTGAGTGCTTTAAATAATTTGGATCGATAGTTCAAAAGGACGGAGGTGTTGATAAAGATGTGATACATAGAATCCAAGCAAGTTGGTTGAAGTGGAGAGGCGCGACAGGGACCTTATGTGATCGTAAAGAACCACTAAAACTTAAAGGCAAGTTTTACCGTACTGCAACTAGACCAGCGATGCTCTATGGTTCTGAGTGTTGGGCGGTGAATTGTGTACATGAGCAAAAAATGGGAGTTGCGGAAATCAGAATGATTAGGCGGATGTATGGACACACGAGACTGCATAAAATTATGAAAGAATGTATCAGTGATAAGACAGGAGTGAAACCAATTGCATAAAAGATGCGAGAAGCTCGACTAAGATGGTTTAGACACGTATAAAGGAGACCATTAGAGGAACATGTTAGGTGTTGTGACAGTTTGGTCACTATGCATGTTAAACGAGGGAGGGGTAGAGGGGTAGAAATAAAGACTTGGAATGAAACTATAAGGAAATACATGATGTACTTAGGCATTAGAAAGATTATGACTAAAGATAGGGAACAATGGAGACAAAGGATCCATATAGCCAACCCCACAATATTGGGATAAAGGCTTGAGTGTTGTTGTAGGCAAAGAAAGCTTAGGCTTAGCGGAAGAGTGGAGGGCCAAAGTGAGAGAGCGCGGCGAGTAGTTTCTACAAACACAGGATATCTCAGAACAAAATTCCATAATGCAATCAATCCAAAAGAGCAAAAATTCACAATACCATATTTAATCTTGAAAACAAAAATTCCATGCAACAATAAAATACTCACAGAGTAACAGTTACCGTGCAATGGAGATCTGGTGACTCGCAGGTGGTTGGTGTCTGTCGAAAAGTGGAAGGAATGATGTATGGTGATGTACGGTGGCTCGAATCAGGGTATTGGAGGTGGGGAAGGGATATATTCAAGGTTGTTAGTTGGATTGGCCGGGAAGAAATTAACAAGGATAGTTTGGGGTGGAATCCAGTGACTGGAAATGTTAACGGAAAAAAAACTGCAGGCTTGGCTGTTTAGGGATTCACGGCAAAGAAAATAGATTTCCGGATGTGGAACTCATGGGATCCAGTCAACAGTGGGCTTGAGATCTTGTTGGGAGGGTCACGGGACAGAAAATAGTGGGATTCATGAGATTTATGGAGACGGGGAGGGCTACAGCGAAAACATGGACTATCTGTAGTTCACCCAACGGTTAGCATCGGCAGTTAATGCAAGAAACAGAAGAATTACAGAGGAATTTATGTAAAATAGGGGAAATTTACATGAGATGAAAAGCATCGGAGGCTAGGACGTGGGAGGGGGCTGCGAGAGAGAAAGATCGGGAAATACAAACCTAAAGAGTTGCACAGTATTTCTTCGCGGCGTTGCACCACGAAATATAATCAGATTACGGGAATTCTTTTCTCCAAAATCAGTAATCAAGAGATGGCTACCCCCTTACTACTATTTATAATTAAACAACATTAGGGCATCTTGACATTAACGAACATGATTGAACAAGAGTGTATAGTGCCTAATTACACTAAATAATGTCTGAAAATACTAAAGTAATACATGAAGAATATGTAAACAAAAATACAAACGCATCTGCGAAGTCGGATCGTCGATCCGGAGAAGCTAAATATGGCAGATGGCCAATGAGCTCCGAACGGGCTCAAAACTTGAGCTCCACCGAGGGTTCGCGTCGTCGTTCGCCATCACAACCTCAAAAGGCCATTATGTGGATATTCAAGTTCTCATAAAAGTTGTTTGACCAAAAATTTCTCATAGGTGATATTGGTCATAACAAACACACTGACTCCGCACTTCACCTAGATACACCGAATCGCTACTTGACTTAGATACTACATTTTGGTTCTTGCTTTTTCTAGGATACCTTCCAACAGAGACACAGTACCATGAGGTAGATCTATTAATTGATAAACTCGCCAAGCCTACATCAAAAATTATGCTAGACATCCATGTCCACAATGACTGCATGATTCTCTTGGTTGGAGCACTTTGTAGAGAAAGGTGAAAACCTTATATATATTTTTTGAATACCAAAATACAAGTATGAGTACAAATATATAGGAGAGAAGAGAGGAAAACTAAGTTATGCAAACAATGTGGGACTAAACACTAACTCCTATATGGGCCTTATTAATGGGTCAATACATCTTGTTTTTCTAATAATCTCTAACACTCCCCCGCAAGCTGGAGCGTACAAGTCGTATGCACCAAACTTGGATAAGAACTGATGATACATTTGTCGTGGTAATGCTTTGGTGAGAATGTCGGCAACCTGCCCAGACGCAGGAACATGCTCCAGCTCTAACTTTTTTAATTGGACCTTTTTACGAACGAAATGGCAGTCAACCTCGATATGCTTGGTACGCTCATGAAACACAGGATTCTTTACGATGTGAATTGCAGTCTGGCTATCGCAAAACAAGGTTGCAGGTGAAGGTAAAGTGACCCCCAAATCACCAAGTAGACCCTCAAGCCAGAAGAGTTCAGAAACAACCGCCGTCATTGCACGATACTCAGCTTCAGCGGATGATCTAGCAACAACAGACTGCTTTTTGCTACGCCAAGTAATAAGATTTCCCCCAAAGTAGGTACAGAAGTCTGTAGTAGAGTGGCGATCATCTAGAGAACCCGCATAATCCGCATCTGAATATGCAACAAGAGATAGGGAGGAAGATGACTTATATACCAATTTTTGTCCAGGAGCTGTCTTCAAATATCTGAGAATGCGTTCCATAGCCTGAAGATGAGAAGAGCGAGAAGCGTGCATAAATCTGCTAACAACTCCAACGGCAAATGAAATATCAGGTCTTGTGACAGTTAGGTAAATCAATTTTCTCATAAGCCGTCGATAATACTCAGGGTTCGTAAGCAGGGAATCGGAGTTAGACCCGTGAGCACAAAACTTGTGGTTGGCGTCCAACGGAGTTTCTGCAGGTTTAGACCCCGAATAGCCAACATCGTGGAGGAGATCAAGACAATAGTTTTGTTGTGACAGAACAAGGCCATCGGGTCGTCTTGCAACCACAAGCCCGGGAAAGTACCTCAATCCTCCCAGATCTTTTGTCTGAAAAACGGAGTTCAAGTGTTGCTTAATTTTTTGTATCCTCGTGGTGTCGTCTCCAGTGATCAAGATATCATCCACATATACCAAGAGAATGACAGTCTCAGTTGATTGATGTCGAGTGAAAAGAGAGAAGTCTGTCGAGCTCCGTTTGAATCCAACATCGCGAACAGACTTACTAAACTTGTCAAACCAAGCCCGGGGAAACTATTTGAGACCATAAATCGATTTCCGAAGAAACCATACACGAGAATCCTCCGCGGTCTCAAACTTAGGTGGTTGATGCATGTAAACTGTCTCTTGAAGGTCGTCATTCAAAAAGGCATTCTTAATATCAAGTTGATGGAGAGACCAGTGGCGATGGACAGCCAAGGAGATCAGAACACGAACGGAATTCAGCTTGGCAACGAGAGAGAAGGTTTCCTCATAGTCAAGCTCCTGCCGTTGGGTAAACCCATGAGCCACAAGTCGGGCCTTGAGCCTATCAATTGTCCCATCCTAAGCATGCTTGATAGTAAACACTCACTTGCAACTGACACATGATTGGCCGAGAGGAGGAGGAGCCAGATCCCAAGTCTGATTGGACCAAAGAGCAGTCATTTCCTCGTCCATGGTCGCGCGCCACCCTGGATGTAAAAGAGCCTCATGCACGGAGTTAGGAATAGAAATTGAGGGGAGAGAGAGAGAGAGAGAGAGAGCAAACTTGCGTAGATATGGAGCAAGGCGATGCATAGAGACATAATTCGCCATGGGGTGAGCGGTAAAGGATGTTGTTGGATCGTCAGTCCGCGGGATAGCACTGGTACAGGGAGGCTGTTGTAGAGCTCCAGAGACCGGGGAACGGCGAGTGTAGACACGAAATAAGGGGTGGCTTGGATGGTGGAGGTGGAACATGTGCCAGAGGAGTGGGAAGTGGTGGTGGTAAAGAAAACGTGATGGGAACAGTTGGTCGAGGAACTGGTGGGGGGAAGGAGGAGCAATGTCTGACGATGAATCATAAAATGGTTGAGCCTCCTGAAAGGTGACATCAGCAGAGATAATGGCTTTGTCATGAGGCGGAAAATAACACACATTCTTTCTGTGTCCAAGAGTAACCAAGAAATATACACTTGTTGGCTCGGGGAGCGAACTTATCCGTGATTGGACCGAGAGTATGAACATAGTAGGTACACCCGAACACACGAGGCGTAAGAGCAAACGGAGAGTGGGATGGAAAGAGAAGGCTTAACGGAGTGGCATGATCGAGCACAGAAAAAGGCATGCGATTGATGAGATGACATGCCGTAGAGACCGCAAAGTTCCAAAAATGAGTAGGAACATGCATTTGGAGCATTAGGGATCGCGCCACATCAAGAAGATGGCGATTCTTCCGCTCAGTCACACCATTTTGTTGAGGCGTATACGCACAAGAGGTTTGATGTATGATACCGAACTCCGTGCATAAGTTTGCAAATGTACGACTAGTGTATTCCTTTGCGTTATTCGTACGAATAGAGGCAAACTGTGTACGGATTTCATTCAGGAAGGCACGAAATGTAGAGGTAAGTTCAGTACGATCCCGAAGTAAGTACAACCAAATTAAGCGTGAGAAGTCATCAATAAATGTGACGAAATAACGATAACCAAACATACTAGGGTTTTATAAGGGCCCCAAATATCAGAATGAAGTAAAACAAATGGAGTATCACTCCGAGTACAATGGGTAGAAAAGGAAACACAATGTTGTTTGCCAAAGATACATGACTCACAAGAGAACTCATGCAGAGAGACATCCGGAAGAGCTTTCTTGAGAGTCTGGAGCGGAGCATGCCCGAGACGACGATGCGAGTCGGTAGTGGAAACAGTAGAGAAGGCAGAAGGAGGGACATCGAGGAGGTAGAGCCCATTTGACAGCCGTCTTTTACCAATGATATTCTGCGTGTTTTGATCCTACACAACAAAGGTAGATGGTGAGAAAGTAGCACAGCAATTTAGTTCTTGTGTAAGGCGGCTAACAGAGAGTAGATTAAATGGGGAACTGGGAACATGAAGAGCAGAGCTCAGAGACAAAGTGGGTGTGAGGGGTATATCAGCAGCACCAGAAACGGGGGTGGTATCACCATTTGCCACAGTTATGAATTTGGGGTGAGCAGTCCCGGAGTATTGCGGAGGGCGTTGCGACGTGATGTGATGTGTGACGCCTGCGTCCACAATCCAGTGAGAGCTTTGTGATAGACAAGAAATACCTTCATTGGAAATAGAGGCGACAGAGCCAGACGAGCGTGAGATCACCCCCTACAGGTGTTGAAGTTGAGTGCGTAGAGCATCAATATCTGTCCGAGTAGAGGCAGCAAAATATGGGGAAGGAGCGACAGGAGGAGCAGGAGGATCAACCAGAGCAGCAGCGGCAAGATGTGGAGGCAAGCCGTGTTTGCAATAGCACGTGGCCTCAAGATCGACTTCTCGGCCGCAATAACTGCACTTAAACAAACGTTTGCCAGACCGACTGCATCCTCGAGTCGCGGTATGGCCGCCATGAGCTGAGGACCTCCGAGCATGCGGAGCTGGTGAAGAGTGTTGTAGGAGCGCTGGGGAGAGAGTAATAGGAGTATCGAGGGGCGGGGTGACCTTCAGGAGCATAGAGCATACATCAGATAAAGATGGTGTGTTTGTAGAGGAGAGAATCTGGGCCCGAACACTGTGGAGGTGAGAGGGGGCCCGAGACATCATCATAGCAAAGTCGACAGCCTCTTTCTAGGCTCGCTGAGTAGTAAGATCTGTAGTGGGAGGCTGATGCTGGATCCAAACCTCCACCAGGGTCTTGGCTTTAGCCACAAAGGAGATCATATCATCGGGACCCCCGGAATCTAGATTTTGGAGATCCGAGATAATGTCAAACATGTGTTGTAAACTATTCTGGCCCGAGTAGAACGAATGAAGTTCCTCTCACATGGCTTTCGTCGTGTCATGATACATCGCCATCTGATAGGACTCAGTGTCCATAGAGTTGAGTAGCTAAGATTGGACGCGACCATCATCGCGGAGCGACTCATCAGTGGGAGCAGTTGGAGTAACCTTTGTGAGGTGGTCTAGAAGACCTTTCGTCTGCAGAACGAGACGAACTGAGTGAAACCACTCGACAAAATTGCGCTTCACACTAAGAGAGATAGTAGTAATATGAAGTTCATTGCGATGCTCAGAATTTGGGGCGGCAACACGATCGGGAAGAACCGAGGAGGTGTTGGAGTTCTCGGATGCCATGAGACCACATCGGTTTGATGAGGGCAATAGTTGGGCGGACAGCGAGTAGAAGCCGGAAATCAGATCGGGAGGAAGGAAACCGGGCGGCTAGAGAGAGTCCGTGCGGATAGCAAACCGCAGGAAAAGAGCGCGGCAACAGACCGAGTAGCACGACAAGCAGGTCGTGATCGGGCGACGAGTAGCAAGCCGCAAGAACTAGACCGGGCGGCTAGGGACAGACCGCAAGAGAATAGAAAGTAGCTTGGGCGGCTAAGAGCAGAGCGCACCAAGACACAGCCGCACCAGAGCGAAAAAACAGTCTGCGCGAGTAGGTGAGCTAGTCGCGAAGTGAGGAGGGGGAGGAGACCGCAGCGAGGAGTAAACCGCACGGCAAGAAGACCGCAGCGGCTTGAGCAGGAAGTCAGATAGAAGAAAAACCGCGAGAAGTTGCCCGGCGAATCAAGAGAAGCCGCAACGGGTAGTAGTTGCAACGGATAGAAAGAAACTCGTGACGGTTAGAAGACCAATCCGCACGGGAAAGGGAGGGGGTGGGGCCCACGTGCCAGAGAAAGGGAAGGTTATAAAGAGGTGTAGAAGAGAAGGAGGAGGTGGATCCACGGGAGAAGAGTTGGTGGCGGGTAGAAAGTGGAGAAACCGCAAAGCCGTGCGGTTAGGCAAGAGAACAAACCGCCCGGTTAACAGGAGACCTGGCGGTTTGAGAAAAAACAGGTCGGATCGATCGCTCTGATACCATGTAGAGAAAGGTGAAAACCTTGTATATACTTTTTGAATACCAAAATACAAGTATGAGTACAAATATATCGGAGAGAAGAGAGGAAAACTAAGCTATACAAACAATCTGGGACTAAACACTAACTCCTATATGGGCCTTATTAATGGGTCAATACATCATATTTTTCTAATATTCTCTAACAAGCTTCAAGTATCTCACATTTTAATTATTGCATCTCAATGATTCAAATATGAAATAAATATTTGACAACATTGACTAAATATGAAATATTTGGTCAAATAACCATGAGATAATTCAGCTTCTATACAAATCTCCCAAATCTCTCAGATCCTCAAATAGCTTAACCAGATAGGGTACAATTTCAAGTTATGATTTTATCACGTGTGAAGCTTATAAATCTTAAGGATGTGTTGTGCTTATTCAAATATGATACTTTAGTTAATTAGGTCTTAATCTTTGCCCTCTTTATTGTAATACACCTTCCCATCTACTAATATTTGCCATATTATACAGTCACCTTCTTATTCATGCAATACAGCATAGTCCATAAAACCAAGCTATTATTGTCCTGTATCTGGGGAATCAGCGAAGAAATAGATAACTTTGCCCTTGCAAGAATAACGGGAAACCTAATGTAGGGAGATGTATAAGGCCTACTAGCAGACAGAAAGAGATAAGGGGGCTGAGGATTATCAAGGGCAGAGGAAACAACATGAGAAAGAAGTTGTGTAGAAAGAAGAGGGGGCAAGAAGAGTTGGCAGCAGCCAGAGCTGTGAAAATACGAGGGCAATGGTGAGGGGGCATTGGTGACAGAAAGAGGGGAAAGGGGCCCAAGAACCCTGTTTGAGAGAACAAGGAACAACAAAACGAATTTAGAGGGGCTTGTCTGAGAATGAAAATCAACTAAAACTGCAAACTGCAAAGGAATAGAGAGAGAATATGAGGAGCTTAAATGTATGTCTTAACTGGATAAATAATTCCTAAAATTGTCCAAAAGACAGGAAACTTAATGTGGCAAGATAGATCCAAGTTTTACGCCAAGGAGAGGAAGGCATTGAATTGGAGTACAACTTACAAGCATAGCGCAAGAATGCCCACCTTCAAGAGCATTAGTAAAAAAGTGGCCCTATTCAAAATGACCAAATCTAGGTTATATGATCAGGCGTCTGGTAATAGGGAACTCCTAATGAGATATTGAACAGGAGGCATGAATTGGAGTATGGAACGAAAGTGGGGAAATTGTGGGAGGAGAATAAAGATTATCGGTTGATGTAAACCGGATTCTCGATTCAATTTCAAAATTTATAAACTTGGTCTTCTTTTAAAATATGGCGCGCAAGCGGGACTTTCACGAATAATGGTAAGCTATAAACAACCTCGAGTTTGCAAACGCGTGTAGAAGCTAACCTTTGAGAGTAGAATCAATATGAGTTAATTTTCCACAAGCGAACAATTAGGTAAATAAAATATGAGAACAGGCAAGATTTTTCAAATTAACGAAAAATAGGCTCAATAACAATTAGGGCAAGCATGCTCTGAATTTTAAGACCATATAAAAATAAGCATAAGGGCCCATTCGTTTGCAAGTTTTCATGGGAAGGTTTTCGTTTTGACCCAAAACGAAAAATCACGAGTTTTTGTTTTGAGGTAAAACGAAAACTTATGTTCGTTTTAAAAATGTTTTTTTGTGTTTGTTTTAGAACAAAACTAAAACCTACGATAGCCCAGCTTGCTTTTTATTCATTAACGGCACCGGCACTATTTTCGAGCTCATACACATTATCATCTTTCTCCTCTACTCCAGCGGAACGAATCAAACCAAGGCCATTCTCTTCCTATTCGCGGACTCTGCAGGAACTCGATAGCCCTGTGCTCTCCCCAAAGCGAGTCGTTTTTCGGTCCGAAGCTCCCGGCGCTGCCGAAGTTTTTTTTCTTTCTACGTTCTCTGCTCTGGATAAGCTTCCAGCATCTTCTTTCTTGTCCAAGCTTCCGTCTCTGCTTCGTGTCGCCAGCTTCCGTCTCTGCTCGAAGCTGGGCAGCCGCCGACGACGACAACGCCGACCCCTCCTTGCGGAAAATCGCCGGGGAAGAAGAGAATAAGAGAACATCTATTCTCAAAACACAGCAAAACGCACCTCTTGAGGTGTGTTTTGGAGCCAGATAAATTTAGAAGAAATGAAAACACAGCGTTTTCATCTCAAAACGAAAACGATGCAAAACATAGCCAAACGAACGCCTACATTTGGTCTGCAAAAACTCAAAACGAAAACGCTGTGTGAAAACGGTGCAAACGAACGGGCCCTAAATGATATTCTAACATGTTGTGAGCAAGGAATTTGGCCAGAGATATACCTTTGGGCAATGAGTTTGGCGTCGGAATCAGTCCTAGGCGGAAACAGACATGAACGGGCTGAAATAGGAGAGGGGAAACTGTGAAGGCCGCCGGTGTGGGGAATGGGACGGGAGTAGACTGAGTCAGCCGAGCCTGCCTGCAACTACCGTCGGAAGGTGGGAGGGGGTCGTTCGTCGCAGCTCACGGAGGCAAACGACAGAGGAGGCAGCGCCTTGGAAGAAGACCGGGGAGATCGCCGAGCTCCTGTAGCAAATCGACGGACCCGAAGTTGTAGTCGTCGGGAACGATGGGGCCAGAGGAGATGGACACCGGACAATAAGTCGAGGGAGGCGCCGTTGTCAGAGCTGATGAAGAACAGCGTCGATCAACGGCGGAAGAGATGGAACAGTTGTTGCGGCGGAGAATCGGGCTGGCCTTTCCGAAAGCTGCCTCACGGGATTGAATGGGGATGGTAATAAATGTACTTATTTCCATTTTAAGCATGGGGAATAAATAAATAAAAGATGATTGTTAACCCAATCCGTTATTGATTAGTCGCATTTCAAAATCTTCTAATTTTTCACTTCTTTTCGATATCTCAAATCCCTTCCGAAAAATGTTAAACACGAAAGTTGTAGATATCGACGAGATCTACAAAATTCGTGTTGATCAATTTTCCTAAAAATGCATGTACAAGGCGTACTTTAGAAATATGCTCACGTTTTGCGCCTTTTCGAAATACGCCTTGTACATGCAATTTCAGGAAAAATGTTCAACACGAAAGTTGTAGATCACGTTGATATCTACAACTTTCGTGTTGAACACTTTTCCTGAAATTGCATGTACAAGACATATTTTGAAAAGGTGCAAAAAATTAAGAAATTTTGGGGTGTGACTCGCCAATTACGGATTGCGGCTAACAATCCCTAATTAAAGGGGCAGAAGATTCAAAAGGAGTTTTTCTTTATTTAGCCTTTTGATTTTAGTCAGGCCGAATGATGAAAAAGAGAGAAATAATAGAGCTCCTATTTATTTGGTTTTCATCATTTTTTTGGTAATAAATCCAAAGTAAGCAGAAAATTAAATATTTACTTATCCTCATTTTAGTTTTAATTAATTTGATTAGTCGTTCCCTTTTAATGTGGCACGCTTGTCTTAATTAATATATCATCTAATTTGACGGATCTTTTTATTCAGGAACTTATTGAACGATCACCTCAATAAGCCGCAACAAGCACGCGAAGAAAAATACATATACGCTAATACATGCGCTACAAAATACCAAATAAAAATGCATAAAATAAAATAAGACACGTGTGCGACTCAGTGATGGACGCAATCACTGAAAAAACCAAGGCAGATGGGGGTAAATTCAAAGGATTCTTAGTACTATAAAATTATATATGCAAGTGGTAATCGCTAATTAGAAAAATAGATCAAACAAAAGTGAAAATACAACTAATTTTTTTATTACTTTACTAATTATTCAACAATAATTGAAATAATAGGTCTGGAATCTGAATTTTCTTAACCAAAAAGGATTTAATACAAAGCAAAGATAGAGTAAAGATTGGTAAGAAATACTTACTGATGTCCAAGAAGACTAGGGCTCCGTTTGAGAGGACTTATTTTCACCGGTCAAGCGGACCCGACCGCATGAACCGTACCTTAATTAAGGTCAGATTCATGCGGTCGTGACCGCTTGACCGGTGAAAATAAGTCCTCCCAAACGGAGCCTAAGTTTGCGTTTGGCACGGCTTATCGTGACTTATTTGCTTCGGTAAGGTTGGACAAAAATGTCATTGTTATATCATAATCTTATGCCTCAAACTAGTTTCTTTTTTGTAACATTTGTGATATCAAACATACATTCTATGACAATGACGTTTTTGTCTAACCTCACCGGAGCAAATAAGCTGCAATAAGCCGCTCCAAACACAGCCTAAGGCTTTGTTTGGGAGGACTTATTTTCACCAGTTCATGCGGTCATGACCGCTGAAAATAAGTCCTCCCAAACGGAGCCTAAATCACAAAAGAAGATCCCAGTGTAAGCACAAACAATGTAGGATATTCATACCTGACTATCAGAAGAAGGCACAAATGCCAGAATTATTCCTTTATTAATTGTCATGGCCAAAACAATTCCACCCTGAAGAAGAACATATCATTAGCATAAGAAAATCTTAATCAACATTATCTATCATACAAAATATGTGTGGTAATTTATTTTTAAAACAACAACCAAAGTTTTTAAATGTGAAAAATATTCCATTGATTCAAATTTGTTTTTAGATTTTTTATGAGATTAAACTATGAATTAAATTAGGATCAATTTTGGGCTATTGTTTTATTAATTAAATATTGTAACCAGTGGATTTAATTAATGGCTAAAAGAGTTCATTAAACTTTAAAATTAGCTAAATATATCTCAAATTATTGTTTATAATTACAAATTGTCAAAATAGATAAAAAGAGATCACATGAAGGAGTTTGAAGCATGCAAAAAATCCATCAGAATTTTTTCGAATAGAACATTTTTTCACATGCCCAAGCACAGGATCAGGTCACATGATGGGATGCGACGAAGGAGCGTGATGTTTTCCACGAGATCCTTGGTGTCGACCTAGGATGGGATCGAGGTGGAGCATTACCGCAGCGTCCAAAGCAAGCTCGTCAATGAAAGGAGAGGATCTGAGCTAAGACCCGAGAAGGATGTCCAAAGTGAAGATGGGCCCACTAGCACGAGGGTTGTGCGGATCGTGTGCCTCAAAATAACCGCATAATTGTCTGGGTCATGTGCATGGGAACATTCGCGCGACTGCAAAGCTAATTGTAGCTTGCTGCCAGCAAAAGTTATTGTTGGATGCAATCACTGTTGCGGCTGCAGATGCAATCCCCTCCCTGTGGTTAGCGCGATCTCTGGACAAGCCGTGAAAGGCGCGCGCCTCTAGGGCAGCAACCGTATGTCGGCAAGATGTGGGAAAGAGGTGGGTGGTACATGGAACGGAACCGAGCGCTAGACCTCGAGGTAACCAAATTGAAAATGTTATTCATGCAAGCCCTTTCTCAATATAAGACGAGATTTCAATACAAAGTTCAATCATATATCATAGAGTGTGCGGTCTGAATCAACTTGTGTCGTAAATAGATTGAATTAAACAAATTGACAAAAATGTAACAAATTAAAATAAATGCAGATAAATATAAGATCCCTGCGTGGTCACGCCCCGTCATCCCGGCCTCTCCTACCATATTTCCATCGGATGAAGTGTTTATGATAGCTTTCCAGAAGAGCATATGAAAGACAACACTAAAATTGATCGCGCGGTAGTGTGGGCATGTCCTATGCATAGTGTGGGCATGTCCTATGCAGGACACGAGAAGAGTCAAGGCATATGGTGCTGTGGGAGAATCTGGTGATGTAATGCAAGTCATGTGTTGAGTGAGCAAAGGAAACAACACTCAAGTTGGTTGGAAGGTAGTGCATGTAGGTGAGGTGTAGGACATGAGAAGGACCACGGCACGGGGCGCGGTTGGAGAACATGGTGATGCTATGTAAGTTATGTCTTGAGTGAGCAAAGATGCATGCATGCAGCCAGAGTGGCATGTGAAAATAGTGTATTAGTGAAGTGTGAGCAGTGTTGTGCGCATGTAATGCATGCGGGCCGAGCTTGCGTGAATAAGAATGTTGCGCAATCATAACAGAATAAGAAATGAAATTATAATAGAAATTTCACTCATGTGCGCCTTTTATACTCCAAAAGCGCAAAAAGGAGCACGAATGCACAATCATCTGAGCCTGGATCCTTAGGCGCGCCTTTAACAACTTAGAAGTTTGCGGCCGGTGAAGATGGTGACTTCACGAGGGGAGGCAGCGGTGACGAAGGTCAAAGCTTCGGCAGAAAAGCGGCTATCAAATTATCAAACTTGTGGAGGAGCTTGGTCATGGCGTCCTGACGACGTGCTTCGGTGCCCCGAAGGCATGTGTCCATGGAGGTCATGAAATCTCGTAGCATCGATTGGATGGCGGCCGCATCCACGTCAATCGTCTTGATGTTCTCCATAATGCAATAATATGATTTAAAAATTAATTAATTAATCAAGAATAATACTGAATAAAATTAATAAAACATTTAAATCTACTATCAAACAATTGGCTAAGATGGCAGCTCGATTCAGCTTGTGGATTTTGGACATAATAGGAACATAATCATTCTGTTTTGTTTGTTCAGAATAGGAATATAATTTAAAAAATGTGTCGTGCGAGGCAACCGGCTGATAGCAAGTGAGCATGGAGTTCGAGGATTAGTTATGCTGCTTTAAGGAGTGTATGGCTAGAAATAGGAATGGGCGGCTTGAGGAGGGAGCAGCGGACGCGTGCGTGCGGGATAGAAAATGTCGAGCGTCTCGAGGAAAGCGATGCACGGGGCTTGAGAAGGAAATAGGCGCGAAGGCTGGGAGAAAGTTGTGTCGTAGTAGGTGACCTGGCTGAGGGTGCTTCCGTCGAAGAAGGCCAGAGCCGGAGAAGGAACATCTGGACGTGTGAAGGAGACCGGAAGTGGAAGTCGGCGTCGGGCATGGGCTTGGTGAGCAGCCTCTGTGGTGTCATCAAAGCTGTGTGAGGGCTTCGTAGGCCCTGAGGACTGAGAGTTGATAGGTTAAAGTAGGGTTCGGCTTAAGGATGGAGAAGCAGTAGTCGGTGGCGCGGGGCGGTATGTCATGGCTGGAATGAGGAACAAAAGGCTCGGGGTTGATGGAATGAAGTGAATCGAGTGATGGCGTGGGGAAGAGGACCAGTGGCTCTGATACCAAGTTGTTACGTTCCTACTCGGAGTGATGGTCGAATTAGTGGTCGAAGGCGGAAAAGATGGAGGAGATACTACGGAGCCATGATCGTGGTTGCCTAAGTGGGGCTTGCTCAAGTAGAGAGCTTCCAAGATCTCTTTTAGGGGTTAGGAAAATAGAACTTCATTCAATGATATCTTCATACAAGACTCTAAAGGGTCAATATATAGGACCCCCCAATGGCATGTGTGTAAATAACCCAAAAACATAACGGACTCGACGCGGTTAATTAAACGAAAAAACTCAACGACTACATTTGACTTGATATAATAACTTGACTCTAAAAATAATAGTAAAACAAGATAATTGTTGAGGATAGGATCCATAACATAGTCCTTAAAAGAAGTGGGTGTTTGTAATATGAATGTTCAACTTCAAATGGGCCACATACTTCGCAAGGTGAAGCATATTTTGGTGATCCACCAACCTCGCCTACCTTGATTGTGAATTTCAACACAAGAGTAATTTAGTTGAGATTTTAAAATGAGTTAATTTTTTTATTGAATGTAGAAGATCCTTAAAAGGGCAATTAAAATTCAAAATGTGGAGAGAATTTTTCCAATCAACTTGACTGACCACACCTTATATCAAGGAAAATTTAGTATCCTCACCACTTCCCCGGCGATCAGAAATTCAAATTCAAAGCTAACACAGGAAATTATTGAAATATGAAAAAATAGCTAAATACAAATCATCATGAAAGGCTCCTTGGTTTAGGTTATCCAACAATTCAATAAATGATATGGCTCACTATGAAGCACTGACACATCAAAATGCCCAGCGTGTCGGTGTCGGAGAGTCTGACACTCGTCCGACTCTCCGACACTCTCTAACACTCTCCGACACTCGAGTCGGACATCTGACACGCTGGTTCACGCGGGACTCGCGTGTCCCGCTCAATCGGACACGTGTGTCCCGCTCAATCGGACACGTGTGTCCCGCTCAATCGGACACGCGCGTCCCGCTCAATCGGACATGTGTGTCCCTAAGTTAGCTACTCATTGTGAGGCAGGTGACAATTTGTCTTGAAAGTGCTTTTACCCTCTTCTAGCATTTCAAGTAGTGAAAGTCGATCTACTAGTGGCGTAGATATTTTCTCTAAAAAAAGAAAGATTGAAAATGGGGGAAAAAGTTTGATTGAGAATCCATTATTTTTACTGATGATAAATAATGGTAATGTGTTAATGTTCTATCATATTTTGATCATTTGTTAAGTTTTGCATTTGAATATTTGATGAGTAATATTTAAACATGACTTAATTTATTTAAATATTTGTTAATTGTTAATTTTTTATTTTTTGTTAAATGTTTTAGGATTTTCATAATTATAAAAAAATGAATATTTAATATACGTGTCCCAGCGTGTCAGAATATGGTATTTTTTGAGAATTAACGAGTTGCGTGTCGTGTCATGTCGTATCGTGTGTCTCGTCTCGGTGTTGATGCAGCATAGATGGCTCATCAAAAGAATTCAAGATCTTCTACATCTCAGCGGTGTAATTATGATGATCAAGACACTTAGCACCTTGCCTTTACACACACACACACACACACACACACAAATTGAGCGTTTAACTATTGTTAAATTCATAATACTATGTTATGCCAGCCTCTTTGGTGAACCATTTAATAGACTTGATAATTCTTCTCCTCTAAATCCTAAGAGCTTCATTCATACTGTATTCATGTAGCCTTCTTGAATAGCATAGACACATCCAAAGGAAACTCTCTCAATCAGCAAGTCTTCAGTTGGAGGCAATACCTTATTAAGTTTCCATTCCAAGATGGATGGCTCGAAGAGTTTTAATCTCTTTGCATACACCACAGAATACATTTTCATGTATGATAGGAGCACAAAATGATGGGAATTTTATGAAATTTTTTTAAAGATTCTAAAGGAAGTGTAGCTAACCAATTTTAACATTTTACCGTCTCTTTAGAGTTGATGTATTCCCAGATGAAGCCAATCTTGAACTCCTTCAAAATCAACTAGGCATGATGTTTTTCATGCCTCTTTTTCTATTTTTGTAGTATTCTTTTCACTCTACTTGCATATGTATTTTCTGGATTTCTTTGAGGCTATTGGACCAATTGTTGCTCGGATTCAGCCCCTACTCAGTGGTGATGTTGCAGAAGTGACGCATGAGGATTTATAGGAGGCGGAAAAATCAGTGACCTAACCCTACATGCTATGCAAAAGTCCGACGGTTAGATCACAAATGGATAATAAATTAAAATCATCCCACGCAGATAAATTCACGACAAGGCAAAATATTTTATTTGGGCAAAACAAGTTTAGGCTTTCCTCCGCGTGGAGGGCCAAAGCAAGAGCGTGCGGCGAATAAATCATGCAAATCACGATAATTATCTAACAATCCAGCACAATACAAGATATCCAAACTAATATAGTGATCCAACTCATATAAAAGTGTTGAAATAATAAACCAGTACAACTAAATCTCACCAAATAGTGGGTTGACCAAGGCACTGAAGATTTCTGATTCGGATGCGTGGAACAACGATCAAATGTGGAACCGGCGATGTGGAAACGATAATGGTGGTTGTTCTCGACGGTGGATGGTGAAATCGGACCGAAAATGGATAGATTCGGCCACACACGAGTAGATCCGGGCAAGGGATGAGTGGATTCGGGTGAAGAAGGGTAGATCCGACAATAAATGGTTAGATCCGGGCTGAAAATCCCGAATCGGGGCTGAAATTCCAGATCGGTGCAGATCTGGGAGGAGGGCTTTGGGTGGTGGTTCCACGGGAAGAGGGGGATGCAGCAAGGAGGGAAGGGAGGTGTGCGGCAGGCGGCGGCCTGCACGGAAGGCTGGGGATGGGCTGCCAGTAATGGGTTGGTTGGAGGAGTGGGCTGGAGCCTGGAGGGGAGCAGCTACAAGAGGTTTAGCGGTTGTTTAGGGCTATGGAGGCGGGCGGCTGGGGGTAGCACAGGGGGCGATCGGTTGTAGGCTTGAAGGGGGAGGTTCTACTGAAGGAGGGAATAAAAGCTATAGGGATGAATAGTGATTTCATCAAATAGTGTCATAAAGAAGGCTGAAATTCTGGTAGCAGGGCAGCCACTGGTGGCTGGTTTTGAGGGGGGCTGGGGCGGCGGCAAAGGGGTTTTGGAGTGGGAAAACGAGGGCTAGGGTTAGAGGAAGGCTTGGGGAGGAAGATACCAACCTAGTAGTCGTCACCTAGGGTTCCACGGAGTCGGCACCGTGGAGGTATCGCCGGATTTCGGGATTTCTCTTTGCCAAAATATGCAATGCCTCTAACCAGCCCCTAAGAGGTCTATTTATAATAAAGAGAAGATTAGGACATCCCAGCATCGACGGTTATGATTGGCCGGAGGTGTGACTAACCAAATACAACAAAATGAATGCAAACATAGTGATATAATATATGAAATCGATTCGCAACGCGAATCTGAATGCATCAGCGGAGTCAGATCGTCGATCCGGGAACGCCATATATGGTATGTCGTCAAATCAGCCCCAAACAGGCCCAAAATTCGTCCTCGTCTCTGCTCTGCATCAATCTCCCTGGCTTGAAAGAATTCATCTCCCGATGAATAGGGATCAAAATCCTCTCGATGTATGTCAGGTAAAACTCGAAAAAGTCCACCAAAGGTCACCCAAGTGTCGTCGCTGGGAAAGTGTCCTCGCCAATCAACTTCCCCTGACTGAAAAGTTGTCATCTCTGGTAAATACAGGCAGTCGTACTGAAGTCGAAGTCCAGGGGTGAATCGATCAAACTCTGTTGCAAGTACTCAGGTGTCCTCAACACCTGTAGTAGGAGTGTACTGGCAGCGTCTGGTCTTCATGATGCTCTCAACGCTCAACTCACGAGTGGTAGATCCCGGTGCGATCGGCGGCGCCGTAGGTAGAACCAAAGTCCCCGGGTGGGTGGGTGTCAGAAATGGGTGAGTATCATACGTATGTGGGCTATGAAAGTGGCAAGGTAACGAAAATGGAGGTGTGGGCGGCTGGAAGTCCCCACTGCTTGGGTCCACATACTGGCGAGGCTCATAGTACGACGTTATATCCTTAACACTAAATACTAGGTGGATACTCATACTTGCAAGGATATCAAGATCATAGGTGTTTGATATGATCTGTCTCATGATTATATGGGAATTCATTCGTCTAACGCTCAAGCTTTTAGCAAACCTCGTACCGAGCCTCACAACGCAGATTCTCACCATCACCTGCTCGCCTTCATGAAGTATCTACACTTATCAATGAACATCCGCATGTGATTTACAAGTTTTATTACCAATATGGATTATTCGCCGGACCGGCTCATGACACACATGCAAATGATGAATATACAACACAACAGACTCATGCAAATGATGACGAAATGACTCAACAGACTCATGTAAATGATTTCAATGACACATGACCGACACAACATGCTCCCTATGGGAAAATCTACTAATGACCTGAAAATCTATCAAGGGAGATGAACTATCAGGAGGCTCTCTCGGTGGAGTGTAGAAAAACTCATCCGGCGTGAGACGAGTGCTCAGATGACTGTGAGAGACATATATACTCAAGTGTGAGCTCGTAAAGAGCCAAATATCTCTCGAGGAATGTAGCACATCATGGGGCTCACCAGGAGGTGTGTACGAAAAGTCATCGCGGATGAGACGACCACTTGAATGAAAATCATGTATGTTGATTAAAAGATGTGACTCTCGAGTATGGCGCGTGTCCCCGAAAATAAAGAGCTCGTCTGGTGAGTCAGCAGGTGGTGCGCCCCAAAACTCATCGAGGGTGCGATTTGTCAGCAGGTGGTGCCCTAAATACTTAATGCTCCACACAATATCCATCATTTTGGGCAAGGCCAGGAACGATAATGGAAGAAACACCACTAACCTGAAACTCGTAAACAAGCGGCTCACCAGGATGTGGTGGCTCATCAGGAGGCTCAACAAGGGGTCGTCATAGAACTTGTCACTAGGGTCAAGGTCCTCCAGATGAGTACCATCGCAAGGGGTAGTGTCCCCATGAATAGGTGGCATAGTCACTTCGAGATTAACACCAAGCTCTAGGCTCTCCGTCGTGATGTGACTCAAGGCAATGACAACAGGAGAGCGACATAGACCTACACTCAAGAATGGATTTGTGGGTGTGGTGTCATGAATTGGATCTATGGTAGGGTGCTAACTAAACCAGTGCTTGGCAGAAGAAAAGGTGTAGGTGAGGGACACAATACTGCAGACTCAATAAGTCGCTCAGGCTCACTCTCAATCAGGGTCACAGGAGACGGGTCAGAGACAAGAGATAGGTCACTCACTGAGCTAAGCACCTCACTGGGGTGAGAGCAATCTGCATCAGGTATCACTTCTGGCGTGGCTGACAGGACAGTGGTAGGCGCATGGTGACCTCAGCATGGGAGGGACTCGTACTACGGAGGTCAGGGTGAGAATCTCATCGACCAGCTCTTGCGGATCTCAAAGACTGTTCATAGCGAAGGGAGAGTTGATATGTCTGCTCGAGAGACTTCGAGCTATTATAAGCTACCTTAGTACATATATCAGACCGAAGTCCAGACCAAAATCGGGGAATGGTCATGATTGGATCCTCTCGGATATCACTCCTCACCACTAACTCATCAAAACGGTCTCTATACTCAGCGACAGAAATGGATCCTTATTGGAGGAAAAATAATTGGTCGAGCAAGCGACTCTAATACGACGTAGGCAGATACCTCTGACACAATATACACTTCATGTTCACCCAACTAGTGATGCAGTGAAGAAGATCTCGCTCGCAGATTCTCTCAATGCTAGTCCAATATGTCTTCGCCTGATCTAAAAGTCTAAGTTTCGCAAACTTGACGTGACGCTCACCGAATAACTCAAAATGACCGAGATAATACTTCATATCCACGAGCCAATAACTGGAAGACTCGGGACTCGATGAGCCATCAAAAGAAGGGGCAATGGTACAAAACTGACTTTCAAGATCTCTCTCGAAACGACGATCCTCGTAATAATCATCCTTACGGTAACCGAGTCGAGTCGAAGGATCAACACGATCCACTCGTGTGCAAGGATATGAACGACGGCAATCATCATATTGGTCATCTCTAGTGTAGTGGGGTCGTGTCGGTGGATCAAAACGATCTTCAAAAGTGGTGTGCTGTGATCGAGAATAATCGTCGTAGTAATGTGAGGATTTCCCTGACGGGGCTCTGTGAGAGCGTGTACAAGTGAACTCGAGACCTCCAAAGTGGGGTGGGGACAAGTGGTGATACCTAGACATGACAGACAAACCTATAGACTTTACAACTGCATATCGAAAAGTGTGTGCAACCTAGCTGCACGAAACCTGCCTCTGATACCAATTGATGCGGAAGAATTTATAGGCGGCGGAAAAATCGGTGACTTAACCCTACATGTTATGCAAAAGTCTGACGGTTAGATCGCAAATGAATAATAAATTAAAATCATCTCACGCGGATAAATTCACGACAAGACAAAATATTCTATTTGGGCAAAACAAGCTTACACTTTCCTCCGCATGGAGAGTCAAAGCACGAGCGCGCAGCGAATAAATCCTGCAAATCACGATAATTATCTAACAATTCACCACAATACGAGGTATCCAAACTAATATAGTGATCCAACCCAATATAAAAGTGTTGAAAATAATAAACAAGTACAACTAAATCTCATCAAATAGTGGGCTGACAAAGGCACTGAAGATTTCGGATCCGGATGCGTGAAACAACAATCAAATGTGGAGACGGCGGCGTGGAAACGATGACGGTAGCTGTCCTCGACGGTGGATGGTGAAATCGGACCAAAAATGGATAGATTCAACCACGCACGAGGAGATCTGGGCAAGGGATGAGTGCATTCGGGTGAAGAAGGGTAGATCTGACAATAAATGGTCGGATCTGGGCTAAAAATCCAGGATCGGGGCTGAAATTCCAGATTGGGGCTGATCCGGGAAGAGGGCTTTGGATGGTGGTTCCACGTGAAGAGGGGGCTGCAGGAAGGAGGGAAAGGAGGTGTGCGGCAGGCGGAGGCCTGCACGGAAGGCTGGGGATGGGTTGCCGGCAGTGGGTTGGTTGGAGTAGGCTGGAGAGGAGCAGCTGCAAAAGGTTTAGCGGTTGTTTAGGGTTGTGGAGGCGGGTTGTTGAGGGTAGCACAGGGGGCGGTCGGTTATAGGCTTGAAGGGGGGGTCGGCTAAAGGATGGAATAAAAACTATAGGGATGAATAGTGAATTTCATCAAATAGTGTCATAAAGAAGGCTGAAATTCTGGAAGCAAGGCAGCCACTGGTGGCTGGTTTTGAGGGGGGACTGGGGCGGCGGCAAAGGGGTTTTGGAGTGGGAAAAAGAGGGCTAGGGTTAGGGAAAGGCTTGGGGAGGAAGATAGCAACCTAGGGTTTCACGGAGTCGGCACCGTGGAGGGATCGCCGGATTTCAGGATTTCTCTTCTCCAAAATTTGCAATGCCTCTAATCCGCCCCAAAGAGCTCTATTTATAATAAAGAGAAGATTTCAGCATCTCACCATCGATGGCTATAATTGGTTGTAGGTGGGGCTACCAAAATACAACGAAAATAATGCAAACATAATGAAATAATATATGAAATCGATTCGCAACGCGAATCCGAACGCATCTGCGGAGTCGGATCATCGATCCAGGCACGCCACATATGGTAAGTCGTCAAATCAGCCCCGAACAGACCCAAAATTCGTCCTCATCTCTACTCCGCAACAAGAAGTGCATGTGAAAAGGGTTATGCAGCAAGTAGCGCAAACAAACTTCAAGTGATGTATTTGTTGCTGACAAGTGCACACCCTGATGGCAAACTGCAGGCACAGCAGGTTTTAATCCCAACTTTGGAACACTTGTCGTTGTAGCCCCCTAAAGAGATGTAGTATAGTTTGACTAACTACCTAAGTCTGACAAATCATAGGGGGTGGAAAGCTTAATAACCCAAAATACGTCCAAATATGATGAAAGGAAAGCTTAGTTCTGCCTTATCCTGTGAATATTTTCCTGCAAATGAATAGTATTACTATTTTTTAAGATTGATCCACGATTACTAAACGATGATCACAGTTGTGTTTCGTCTTCAACGAGTACCACAAGTAATTCAAGGAAATGTCTCCCAAGGATAACCCGGGAAAAGCAAACACCTGTCCAATCCCAGCTTTATGTTTAAAGAATTTAAGGTATTGCACATCCTTTTGATAAATTTGTTGATCTCTTGATGTACATGTGCCTAATAAACAAATTATTGTATATATTTTGTAGCTATATATATTAGTCCCCCATCTCCTATACTAGGTATAGTTACACACTTTCTATATACATACATATATGTGTATATATTGTCATAAGCCAGTGTGACGAAGAAAGTGAAGGGATAGTACGTGGACAGCAGTTCCCACCCAACCCTTGATGGTGACTTATGCAGAGATATGAAATTGGAGCTTTATGTGGCCTCTGAAGAGAGGGCGTCGAGTGTAATGGAGACGCGGAGTGGAGGCTAAGTCGTGCGCGAGATAGGCCATTAAGCAGCCGGCCTAGAGCGACGTTATGGCAATTCGCGGGAAACAATAGCATAGGCGAATGCTGCAAAACGATGGTTGTAGCCGCAGTTGGAGGTACACGCACCACATGGGAGAGTGGAGAAGGAGCTATAGGAACCTCTGTTGATGCCAAAGAAACTAGATTTTATCCAGTATACCCGGTTCATAAGATATCCCAGAGATAAATGCAAGACTGCAATGTTGTAAGATCTCGAGAGTAATTAAAATAACAAAAATGGCAAACCTAAAATAAGAAATAAATGACAAAATAAATGTGGGGTATTTAAGCACTCCAATCATGGGATCCCATGTTATATGCATGCGTGCAAAACACGCGTGACATCACTCCCTACTTTCAAATCAAGCTTGCCCGCAAGCTCACGGACAGGGTACGTCTTCTTACATCTATCATTCAACTCCGGTCAGAGCAAGGAGAAAGATCCTTTCTTTGCCCCCTTCACGTAGGTCAGCATCGGGCCATTCTTCAACTCCAGCCAAAACAACTTCTTGTACGGATGTCTAAGGTGGTTAAATCTCATCAAAATTGAAATAAATCTCCTTTGTGTGGTGTTCCACTATCTCCGACAAAGACTAAGGGTGGATGAAAGGGGGTGGCGCTGTAGTAGGGCCCTCTTCTCCACCCCCAGCTCGAGTTAAATCAGTATCGATGATGCGGCGAAGACAGCCGCGCAGGAGACAGCTGCAAAAAAATTGTAGCCATAGTTGGAGGAGCACTCATCGCTAGGGAGAGGATCGGAGGACAAACAATTGGCGTGGGAGCATGGGCGGATCCACGTTAAGACACGCCCGGGCACGTACCCATGAGTTTAAATTGTGCAAACCCGCCTCTCCCTATTTCATATTGTGCACGCAACTCCTGCCACCTGGATCAATTTGTCGACATTTCGCGGTCGTTGAAGTAATGAGGTCGGTCGTATTTTGTATAGTGCCCTAGCGTCCTCCTTTGCACATCGTTAAAGACATCCGTGGGGTCGCCGACACCAAGGTGTATTGCCGCCTTCATCTTCCTCCCCGTTCCCAAACGGCAACCAAGCTCCATTTCTTTGCTTCCCTTCAACCCTTCAAGTTTGGAGATTCTTTGAACGTAGCTCCCAATGAATGCTTTTACGAAAGTATCGCGCTATTGGAGAAAGATAGAAGGCGTCATTTTTTATCACATCAAGATCACATTCTTTCCTTTATCATCAAGTTAGTTACCTATCATCCCTTTGTTACCAGAAGCTCGAAGCAAAAAACTTCATGCAGAAAATTTTATTCACTGGAAAAAGTTGTGGCTGTGCGTGCAGCTTGGTCAAAATGAGCAATGTGAAAAAATTGTAGCTGCCAGCAATTCCAAAAATCTTCCATTCTGCTTTGGGTTAGTTCTTCAATCCCGCATCCATTTTGTCCTTCAATCCCTAACAGTGCATTTTAGGTGTTTGATAAAATGCTTCTAAGTAATTTCTACATTTATCAATTTCTGCAATGTGAAATCAATAATTTTGCTATTATACTAAGAAATTATGAAATAAACTAATGAGGTTTTCATGAACTTTTACCTTCTTTTGCATTTTAGGTGTATGGTAAAATGCTTCTAGATAATTTTATGTATCAATGTGCTGGGGTTGATAGACATATTGAGTTTTGATTTTTGTTCACATTAGAGTTCATAGCAGTTAGTTGTATTGTGAAATCGTAACTTTAGTTGAACTAGTTATGATCTAGTATCCAAAGATTTGTTGTACTTGTTATGATCTAGTATCCAAAGATTTGTTGTACTTGTTATGATCTAGTATCCAAAGATTTGTTGTACTTGTTATGATCTAGTACACTGGTTATGATACAATGGACTGATGTTATTTAGTCTTCATTGTTGATACATTGAATTATTAATTATTAAAAAGCTGTAAAATAATTCCAACAATTATTTTTTATATCAATTTATTGTGTCCAGGCTTAGCAAAAATCCTAGTTCGGCCACTACGTGAGAGCAGGGGCTCGACGGGGAGAGATTACATGGGGGATGAGAGTTCTAGAAACCTATCTTGATTCAAAAAAAACTAGATTTTATTCGACATTCCCGGTTCATTAGACACTATGGACATAAATACAAAACTGCGATGCTTAAAACAAAAATGAAATAAAGCGAGATATCGAAAGTAAGTAAAATAATAAAAATGACAGAAAAAATAAGAACGGCAAAAATATATTGTATCTACGTCCTAGAATTATGGGATTTCCTGTCATATATGTGCCCACAAATCTCCCATGACGCACACACATACACAAACACACACATGCATACTAGTAATCTCGTTCAAGGTGCCACGACTCCCACAGTCTCTACCCGTGTGCGCTACTGGGCTACTTCATTGCGACTAAAAGAAGATAAAAAGTCCTAAAAAAAGAAACCAAAATATCAACCCTCACTCCCCCCCCCCCCTCACGAGGTCATACTTATTTGAATAGGTTTAAGAGGTCTATGAAAAACTCTCTTTCACACACTCTCTCTCTCTCTTCCCCAACAATCTCATGTAAAAACCAGACAACCCAGATGCTTTTGATGGTCTTATATGTGGACCATGATTTTTTTAAAGAACTTCCTTTAAGGATAGTATATATATATATATATATATATATGAAATAAAGTGAGATCTCGAGAGTAAATAAAATACAAAAATGACAAAGCTAAAATAAGAACAAAATAACAAAACAAATGAAGCGTATCTCCAACCTCCAATTATGTGTGTGTATGCATATATGCGCGCGCACACACATCTATACATGCATACATACTAGTAGGCATACAAGGGGCAATGCCCCTGCGACTACTCTTGGTTGCGAGCAGACTTGGTGATGTAGGGTAGGCCGTGTAGTGGACTCCTGGAATGCAAACTAGTGACGTGTAGGGGCGGACTCGATCAATCCTAATGCCTATATGTCAGAACAATTTTAAATCAGGCGTGTTAATTAACATAAGCAACGCAACATCATAACAAACCAGCGCATTCATTTATAAGAGGAATAAACAATTTCTTTAGGCGTTTTGGCGGTGGCCTTCCTCCGCGCCGAGGGCCAGAATAAGCACGCGGCAAATTAAGTCGTCCTGCAGGTTAAGACGTTCACAGGCAAACAACAACAAGATATAATTCTTTTAAGAGCGAAGAGTCCCACGAAGCGGGCAATGTTTACAATCAAACAACAACTAGCACCACAAATAATAAAGTTAGGGGTGAGGAGTGAAAACCGAAAACCGACTAAACCGACCGAACCGCACCGATTTTGAAACCGAACCGCCCGGTCCGGTGTCGGTTCGGTCTGGAGCTTTTGAAAACCGAAGGACAATCGGTTCGGGTCGGTTTTCAGGTTGTGAAAACCGATCAAACCGAACTGAACCGAGTTTTTTGTTTAACATAATTTAAAGTTTAAGTATTTAACTAATTAACTTTTACATTTTAAAGTCAGCCACATTTTGTCATTCCAATTTAGCATATAAATATATAACTGTATAACTGACACTGTATAAGCATATTATTATTTTTATGCTTGCATTCCTAGTCACGAACAGCGGACAGCGGTGTCAAAGAGTCAAAGTTAATATCTTATATTCTTATTTGAGATAGCTGATAGTGATTGGGTTTCGGCCTTCGGGTTTCTAGTTTTATTAAGTTCATTTTTTTTCTCTTTTTCATTTTTTCAAGATAGCAGCTGATAGGGTTTCGTCGGGTCTCCACTCTCCAGTTTCCTACTTTCCAGTTTCCTGATTTCCTCCCAATTTCCGGCAGTTCGTATATCGCAAATCGCAAATCGCAATCGCAGACTCGCGGTGGCTACGAAGACGAGACCGTCGAGGGCAATGACGAGACCGTCGAGAGCAATGACTGTGGCGACGGAAGACGACTGAATGCTTCAGATTTCTCATTTTTGGCGGTCTTTGGCCGTGCGGCGGGCGGCAACTCCAGCTGTTCATCTTCCTATTCCCTTCTATTGCTTCAGATACTTTTGCTGTCACAATAAATTGGGTGTAAAAAACAGACACTCATATCAAGTAGGTGATTACTAAGCCATTTAAATTCATATTGGAAATTTCATTTTAATATGAATCCTCCAAAGTCCAAACAATCCCTAATCATCAAAGCCCCTTCAAGCATAATAGCAATCTACTTCACAAAATGGATACTGGAGATTCAAATAACATAATGCAACACAAAGTGCTATACCTCTATCAATCAAAGGTAAAAAGAATGAATACTGTAAAAAAGAGCCCTAACTTAATAACCTGGTGATCAATGTGAGCTCCAAGAGGACAAATCCGGTATGGAGAGATAACAACCCTCACGTCCCGAACATCTCTTCCACTCATTTCAGCAACCTTTTTCTTCGCATCATAAAGCTGGAACGAATCAGAAGCAGTTGCACAATTAGATCTCCCCACCACAATAAATGGATCACTAAATGCAGCATAAAGATCCGAGAAAAGGCAATTCAAGAAGCGACATTGATCAGATCTCTGAGAAGCTCCACTCAACACAAGGAAAACAGAAAATAAACAGATCTAAGCGCAGTCCAAAGAGCAAACTACAGCAAAACAACTCAACTTCAAAGCTTCGAGCAATGGAGAAGTACTTAACCAAATTACACGAAACAAACACCAAAAGGAAGATATGAATATAAATCAACACAGAGAAGAGTGTTCGATATCGAAGCAGGAACAAGGAAATGGTGGGCACATTAAAGAATGAGAAGAATAAAAAACTTAAGACATTTGAAACGAAGATAACACCTCCGCGGCGGAGGGCCAAGAAGACGCCTCCATTTACCCTGTCCGACAAACCGGAGCTCTAAAGCGTTTCCGACGATCAGATTCCGGTGCGTATGTTTCAGCGACAGTGAAAAAGGAGCAGCGTGAATATTCTCAAATATTGCACCAATTTATCGAATATTTTATTCAAAATAATTAAATCAGTCCTGAATTTTAAATATATTATATTTATTTTTATGGAACTATATTTTAATATGTATATTAATCTCGTTATATGCAGAGCGTTCTATTTTTGGCAACACATTATCTCCACTCCGGGAGATCATGCGGACGATTACGTGGGTGGTTACCCCCATAACCGACGGCGGCGATCGTGGGAGCGTGATCGGACGGTGGAGACGGGCTCTCTTGGACGTTCGGCGAACTTGCCGGCGAATTTGCCGAGGAGGGAGATCGCCGCCAACGGCCGGGAGAGCGGGCGGCGGCCATGCCGGCGGAGGAAAGTTTGGAGCAGCCGACGGTGGCGACGTCCGAGGAAGAGAGGAGTGACGGCGGCGGCAGCCGCTGGAAAAATGAGCGACGGTGGCGGCGGCCGTGGAGTCAGGAAATAACGGCGGCGGCGACCGCGGCGTTGGGAGACGGCGGTCACGGGAGAAACGGACGAAGGCGACGGCGGTCGTGGAGTCGGGAAATAACAGCGACGGCGGTCGCGGCGTTGGGAGACGGCGGTCACGGGAGAAACGGATGACGACGGCGATGGTCGTGGAGTCGCGAAATAATGGCGGCGGTGGCCGCGGCGTTTGAAGACGGCGGCGGTGGCCGCGGCGTTTGAAGACGGCGGCGGTGGCCGCGGCATTTGAAGACGGCGGCGGCGGCCACGGGAGAAACGAACGACGGTGGCGGCATCCGCGGCGTTGGGAGACGGCGTCGACGGCGGCCGCGGGAGAAACGGACGACGACGGCGATTGTCGTAGAGTCGGGAAAT
Source organism: Platanthera guangdongensis (assembly GCA_039583875.1). Lineage (NCBI taxonomy): Eukaryota > Viridiplantae > Streptophyta > Magnoliopsida > Asparagales > Orchidaceae > Platanthera > Platanthera guangdongensis. The sequence goes on along the minus strand of CM077166.1, from coordinate 26,556,454 downwards.
AACGACGGCGGCGGCCGCGGTGTTTGAAGGCAGCCGCGGCGTTTGAAGACGGCGGCGGCAGGGGCCGTGAAGTTTAGAAATAATGACGGCGACGGTCGCGACATTTGAAGACGGCGGCGACGGCGGATGCTGGGGAAACGGACTACGGAGACGGCATCCGCAGAAGGGAGGGGGACATGCGGTTGTTCCATGGCCGGCGTCCCCCTCCGGCAACAGCCGCACCATCCCGCTTGAGGGAGGGGCGGTGGTTAGCCGCCACATCTACTGATGGGGAGCGCAAAGGAAGAACGTGCAGGACGTTGACCAAGTCAGCTTGTCAACGCCCCTGCCAGCCAATGGGGAAAATCCCCTTTGGCTGGCAGCAGTCCATCCCTGCGCGCGGGAAGAATTCCTCCCCCGCACGCACGGGATTAATTCCCCCCACCCCTGCGTGTGAGATTAATTCCTCCCGCGTGCGCGGGATTATTCCCAGACGCAGTGCGGAATTATTCCCGAGCGCTTATTCCCGCGCGCGGCGCGGGATAATTCTCGCGCGCGGCGCGGGATAATTCCCGCTTGTGCGCGTCATGCGGGAGAATTTTTCCTCACTCCCCGCACGAGTCTTGTGCACGGTGACTTGTTCGCGCCCTCGGTGGTTGCGCTGGTCGGGACAGGGCGGTTATCGGGCTTGATTAAACAACTCTTAGTGGGAAACCTCATCAGAAACTAACATAAATAATATACTCCTATTATTTTTAAATAAACATCCACATTTGCTCAATAATAAATTAATATTAGTAAATTCTTAAACATATACTCAATATATGTTAATTAACTCAACATAATAATATTCCAAGCCATGAGTATAATTGTATTTTTAAAATAATTATTATAAATAATATTCAAAAAATAGAATTTATAAGGAGTTATTTCAATCATTTAAAATTTTAGGGACCTATTCTAAGTCTTGCATGAAATTTAGTTTGTCAACACTTTAATTATATAGAAAATTAATATTACATCGTTTAGTAAATTTAAAAAAAAATCATTAACTTGAGCCTCGAAGGGAAGGGGGAAGAAATAACAATACAACATGCATATGTTTGCATAAAGATTAAAATTAAAGAATAAAATAGTTAAAATCTAACAAATTATTTAAAACAAAATTAAAAGAACAAAAAATAAACTAAGCAAAAAATATAATACGGTAGAAAATGAAAGCGAAATTATAAATAATAACATATAAAACCGCTAGGAAAATATTAAAAAAAAATAAAACAAAATTAATTAAAAACACTATAAATGAGAGAAAAATAGAGTAAATATATATACAAAAACACTCAAGGTCTGAAATTTAAAAACCGAAACCGCAATACCACACCGCACCACACCGTTTTCAAACCGCACCGAACGGTGTGGTTGTGGTGCGGTTTTGGTTATTGGAAAACCGAATAGTTTGCGGTGCGATTCGATTTTTGCCTTGTCAAAACAGCATAAACCGCACCGCACTGCATTAATTATAAATTTATAATAATAATATATACAATATATAATATTGTATATACGGAACTAATGAGAATATATACAATATACGGAACTAATAGTAATATACATGTTATAACATTTTTTTTCTTATAAATATTTGTACTGTTATAGTTAGGGGCGGACCTAATAAAGGGCGAGTGTGGGCGAGAACAGCGCCAAATTTCTGGACCTTCTTTTTTTAAAAAAATAATAGAATAGACAGCGGTTATTATAATAACCGGGTCTAAAGTATTAGTGTTCGGGTCAAGATGTTTAAAATCCACTATAAACTGTTAGATATTGAGCTTCACTGTGTTGGATGTACTGTACACTCGACACGATTTCGCCGGTCTATTCTCGAAAGTATTCTACTCTGAACCCTCGAATAAACAGCGATTTATATAAAAATCACTATCTATACTTCAAATAAACAGTGGTTTATATATAAACCGTTGTATATACTCGAAATAGACAGCGATTTATATATAAACCGTTGTCTATACTCGAAATAGACGGCGGTTTATAAAAACCACTGTCTATACTCGAAATAGACGGCGGTTTATAAAAACCGCTGTCTATTTTGAATATAAAGAGCGGTTTATATATAAACCGCTGTCTATTATTCATGGTAGAATAGACAGCGGTTTATATATAAACCGCTGTTTATTTCGAGTATAGACAACGGTTTATATATAAACCGTTATTTATTCTTCATCGTAAAATTCTTCTTGATCATCCAGCGGCCATCATTTTACTCGATCCCAAAGCAGGAAACATTACACGTAGCAAAAAAAAATTCCACGAAAACAAAAAGTTTTGAACATAATAGTGACGAAATTGCTCACGTGAAGTTGAGTGTTCATGAGTCACAGTTCATACTTCGTAGCCACATCACTACCACAGCCATCGTGCCAAATGAGCTCATAGTTATTAGGATAATTCTACACACCTAAAATTCACTTAAATATCACAAAAAATGAACACCACAATAAAATAAATAAAATTTATTTGACTTTGCAGAATCTGAAATAGTAGCCTTTGTTATGCAAATAATGATGTGGGGCCCACTTTTTGTGATATTTAGACAATTTTTTGATGTGTGTAGAATTATCCTAATTACTGCACACGCTTGCTATTACTTTTGCCCATTCTTTTGGTCACATTAGAGTCAAGGTATCATTTTTTTAGGCGTACGATGATGTTTGGCAGCATATACCTACTTTTATACAATCATTAACGATCAGGATACCAACATTTTTTTAGTTTTTTTTTGTCACGTGTGATTTGTTCTGATTGCATACAATCATTTTTTATTATTGTTCATTTGTGCTAAGAAGGCCACCAGAGAGTCAGAGAGGCATCATTAATTTATAAAGTTTATGCTCCATTTAGCACTGTAGTGGCGGTCATCAAATTTCATTCATCTTTATGTTCAAATGAATGAAGTTTGTTAAGTGATCCTTAACGAATGACGGTTTAACACATGGTTTACAACTGCCACATCCGTGCCAAACACAACCTTTGGATCCTGCGCAGAGAACAAAAAACTTGACCTTTGAATCTCGGTCGCATAATTCTCAGACGGCTCAATATGATTAAGGCTATCTTTGGCGCCGCTTTTTTTCTCAGGGTAATTTGGACAAAAACTCAATTATTGTAGAATGTATGTTTTACATGACAACAGTTATGGCTGACAGCAAGAAAATAAAACTAATCTTGAATAAAAATAAGTTAATGAAGTTGCTTGGGCGAGGCGCCGAGCGTCACCATGGCACCAAACGGAGCTAATAAAAGATTTGTGCATGTGTATACATGCAGATATTATGGGACTTTCTATGTTGAAGGGTTGAGATTGCTCGTGATTGAAACAGGAGATTCGCCAACCACAATGGCTAGTAACTTCAAAATGAAGAAATGAATACTCCAATTGGAGCGACATTTTTGCTCCGATGTCAATGTTCATGAATAACGGTTCATAATCATGTTCACCACCCACCCTAATGAAAGAGAAATAATTAGACATGCATAACACATCATTGACAGCGTCAGCCCACTAGAAAGTATTGTTGATCTGGGCACCACCCAAATATCTAAACCAATCACTAAACTTAAAAAAGACACTGTAAAATAAATTTCTCATATTTATGTCGCGATTTTATGTTAGTCATACTTATTTGAAGTGCTGATGGCTCACGTGAATACTTTGTATTATTATTTTACTTTTATGCTTAATTATGGAAAAATTAATATCATTTGGGGCAGCGTTTTCAGCCGGCGTGAACAAACGCTGCCGAACAATGGAAAACAAACGGACGCTGGGGGCGTTTGATCAGTCTGCTCCCGCCGCGTCCCGAGGACGGAGAAAAAACTTCATTTGCAGCACCTCCCCACCTCCAGTACGAATTCTCCGTTCCCAGCCGCAGGATGCGCCCGCCACAATTGCGCCAAATGAGGCCGTTGATCATTTTAATCAATTTTTTAAATAAATTTGTAATGCTAAATATGAACATTAAAGACTAAGGGTTAGTTTGACACGGAAACGTTACACAGCGGTTACAAACCGTCGTTTTTGATCACGACCTCACCTAAGAAACTTCATTCACTTTAATGTTCAAAATTAATATTTTTTGTGTTTGGTTGCAGTCAAGATGGTTGTCATGTCAAACATAATTTATGGCGTGGCATTTTTTTCAAACTCACCGGAGCAAAAACGCCACGCCAAGCAGTGCCTAAAGATTGTCCGCTAAGGCATACCAACCATAAGTGTGGCACGGTTTGTGGAGATTAAGGGCATGTTTGAGTAGGCGGTGGCAATTGGGGATGGAGCGGCTGGAGATGAAGGGTTTATTTGGGTAGATGGTGGCGGTTGTCGATGAACATAAAACATCATTCTTGAATGAAGCTCCCTCCCCGAGGTTGGAATCAGGCATAAAATGATTTTTTGGGGAGATCAATAGTTCCAAAGGGAGGCTGTTCAAATAGGCAAAAATAGCGTTTCAATTTTCTGAAAAACATATAACAACATAACAACAACAACAGAACCCATATAGTCCCCAAGAAAAACATAATGGAGAAAAGAATGTCCGAACAAACAGAGCCTAGGATTAATTAGTAGAGAAGCAACGAGCACATTATGATGTTTTCCCTCGACAACAAGGACTTCGTGATGATGGGGTTGGGGATGAACTCCCTGTGAAGTAACAAGGCCTTCCGAGTGTCATTTGCCGACAGAATACGCATCCTAAATGGCAGTACACGTGTATGGTTTCGACAAAGCTAAACTGGCCATGGTTAGATGAGAAGCGTGTAGCCAAATGTGTTAAGAAGGTGGCGAGATATCCAAGCCACGTTGAAGCTCAAAGAGGGAGATTATGGAGTTCAACCAACTCTTTGAAGGGGTTCCCATGAGAAATATTACTGTTACAGCTGTCTGACCTGTGATCCTACGGTGGAGCATTTTTTGACGAAAATACGGTCATATTTTTTTGATATAAGATCGTATTTCGATCAATCACGATTTTTTGCAAAAACCAACGGTCAGATAGTGCCTAACACATGGTGATCATAAATGAGAGTAACGTACGAAAAAAAATTCCTCCTCAGAGGGATGTAGATAACAAGTTTGGCCTCATGTCATGCCTCCATACAAAATGGCAACACCGGAGCCATAAGAGCTAATGAGTTGATCAATGCTAAGGACAAGTCCTTACAAATGTGCATCCACTATTGGACTTCAAGTAAGCTTATTAGAGTGAAGAACAGTGCTTGATATCACTCAACAAAAACGTGTTCGACAAATTAACTGGAGAACAATTAGGGAACACAAAATTTGTGGTCAATGGGAATATGGCTTCCATCCTCAGACAACCCAGGTGCTGGCAGTTCGAGCGAGTCAAGGTGGGCATACAATGCAGCATCTCGGTTAGGGCTCACCATTGGGGAAAAAGCACGAGATTTTGACCTGAAGACGGGTTGATTTTTACAAATTTGTCATGGCTCAAAAATGGGCAGGCCATCCAAGGATTCATAACCTTAAATATCGTAGAAGATTGTCAAGACTAGTCGCACAAGCAGGACAAAGTGAAATCATACGTCAAAAACAGTCTCATATGCCAACAAGTTGGAACAAAAGTCGCGGTTGAATTTGGATCCATTACCCATTAGAAAACACATCTATGGGAATGCATCTCTATGGGGCTTCATTGTGAGCCTAACAAATCTAGAAGGGCGTCGGACTACCGAAGGAGCTTGAAGAAAGTTTAAGGTATATCTTGTGTGTAGTAAGTTCTAGAACTACCCATACCTTGGATGAAAACATTGAAGGTGTATAAAAAGGCAAGGCCTACTACATTGTAATCACTTGAGTTTAAAATCAAGTCTTAGACTTTCAAAGAGATCAAATCTAAGTCCTAAACTTTCGAAGAGTTCTGGAGTGCAAATACTTAATGCTCTAGCTCTTGAACTTCTCAAACCTGGTACTAGCAATGCTCACAACTCTCAAAGATTGGCAGAGACTCCGTTTGGTGGGGTGGAAATCCCATAGTTGGACGGCGGAACTGCCAATTGTGGCTCCGCGGCTATTTGGTGGCACTGCAGATGACAGTTCCATCTTAAGAACACCAAAGAATACAGTGGAAATCCCGCAGTTTTCGGCCGCAGCTGCAGTATGGTATCTGTGGATCTGTGCGGCAGGACACCGCCCGCCAAACAAGTCATAAATCGATCTTTTTAAGTCATATCAAGCTATCCATCACCATTTCACCATATGGGATTTTTCAATGAGTCTAAGATTAAACTATGCATGGAAGTACAGTTTGTTTATTAATTAAACTCAAAATACTGCTGGTTTACCTGGAAGATGAACCAACCCTTCTATATTTATGCAGGACGAGAGCCAACTTAGTATCATTACTCTACAGACCTCCTTCAGGTGGAGCAGGTGCAGGGAGGGGAGATAATCCAATTTCCATGAACTCTTCAACAAACTCCTCATTGTTCTTTCCCAGCATATCTTTCAAGCTGCATGTGATGTTTCTGCCCTTAAGAATCCAGTATCTAGGTTTTATTTTCTTGTCCAAGCTGTAGCTGAAGTATCGTGGATATTCCACCAACTCCTTTAGAGGTTTCTGCATGTTTGTTTGCAGGAATTCAAGTTTTGGCTTGAAAACTGCTTCAATACTGTAGCCGAGAAGAGGAGAAAATCTGGAGATCATGGAGACCGCCTCTTTATTTGACAGCCCAATATCCATCAGATATCTCATTCTGCAGAAATCACAGAAGTGTAAAGAGTAGCAAACTTCATGATATTTATATCATGCATGAACTAACATGGATGCATAATAAAAAGCGACACTTCTTAATGATGATATGTGACACGTATCAAGTAACCTGTGAGTTCTAGACAGAATACCCAACTTATACATGTACGATGGGAACTGATAAAAACATTAAAACCGAGGAATCACCGACACGCCTAATTTAGGCATGTATCCATACTGAGTGCATTTCCGGTACGGGTACACATGCGAACCGGTAAAACTACATTGAAAGAGTAGAATGTGGGATATTGGAGTAGATGCATGCGCAAATCCTTTTGATGAAGTTGATATGCTCACTATTGCTAACTTGTGATGTAAGGGTAGGCTACGGGCGCACAAAACCTACGACTCTAGGTGATAGTGCAAGGGTGACACGCTAATCCAAACTTACATGCAATGTAATGATCGATGTTTCCACGAATAAATTAAAATAATGCAAATTTCAGCACCACGCAGATATTTAAATAGAAAACAAATATTTAATTTTGGCAAATTATATTGGCTTCCTCCGCTCGGAGGGCCAAAGCGAAGTGCGCGGCGAATGTTTCCTCCTGCAAATTATTAGTGTACCAAAACAAATTTTCACAAACAAGAATCGCAGCAAAATATAGCAAATCACTAAATGGAAAATGTTGAATCAAATAACACAGTACTACAAAAGCTCACAAAGTAGAGGGCTGAACCAAGGCACTGAAGAATTTGAGGTCAGGATGTGTAGATCTGCGATCGGAGATGGAACCAGTGGCGAGGCGACGGTAGCGGTGGCTGCCCTCGGCGGTAAGCGGTGAAAACGGACAATAAAACGGTGGATCCGACCACGTATAAGTAGATCTAAGCCGGGGGAGGGTAGATCCGATGTGTAAGAGCGGATCCGGATAAAAATGGTAACAAGCGTGGAGGCAAATGTCGGAACGAGGGCTGAAATTCTCAGATCTAGCGTGATCTAGAGAGTAGTGGCTATTTGGTAGTGGATCCACGAAAGGGAGAAGAGGGGTGGTCGGCTAGGGCAAAGAGGCCCTTGGAGTAACCGGGTGGGCTGGGGTGAGGGTAAGGTGGCCGGCGGCCTGAACTGGAGAGGGAGGGGGTGGCGATACAGCGGGCTGAGGGGGCGGCTGGGCGGCGGTACAGGAAAGTGGGCGGCTTGCTGGAATCCTGCAGGCCGGCGGCGGGGGAGGGGGAATTGGAGGGATTCCGGCGGCTGGAGGTGGGGTATGAGGGGTGGAAAACGAAGGTGGGGGTAAGGATTACCTTGGGGAGGAGTTTGGAGGCCTAGGAGTCGTCACCTAGGGCTCCACGACGTCGGCACCGGGGAGGGATCGCTGGAATCCGGGATTAGAGTTCTCCAAATTCTGCAATGACTGAATTCAGCCCACAAGACTTCTATTTATAAGAAAAGAAAAGTTAGGGCATCCTCCGTCAACGACTATGATTGGACGGTGGGTTCGTCCCTTAAAATACATCAATAATAAACTGAAAAATGTAAACTAATATAGTGTTTTGACTCGCGGCGACGTCCCGGACGCAATCCCTGAATCCGATCGGCGAACCGATCAAATCCTCCTGCGCGAATAAATGAACGTGGGTCCCGCCTTGTGGTGAACCCTTCCAGGTGCATGATTTGATGGATCCCCATCAACTTCTCTCTGGACTAGAAATTGAAGATGCATTAATTTTCAATAATGGTGAAGAATAGGAAGAAAATACTTGATAAGCATCCTTAAATTTGAAATAATTATGTACATTTTTGTATTAAGAACTTCATATTATATTGTATTAACTATGGATTTTTACTTCAATTGATGATTTATGCAATTATGCTTGATATTTTATTGTTTTGAAAAATTATAATTACATTTGTGAAATATACATATATATATATATATAATATTTAATAAAATGTATCTCTCGTCGTACACGCATCCTTATTTCCTTAATTGTCATACCGTTGTACGGGATATGTATCATATCTGGTACACGTACTTGTACAGGAGTTTCCTAGAGTAAAACATAATTAAAAAGAAAAAAAGATAACATTAAACATTATAAGCAACTGCTGCTCTCATCTTATAATAACATGTTACAATATGTTTTATTTATGTCCAATTTTATTTACAGCATGTCTATTATTTCATGGTTCGCCTCCATATATAGAGGTGAATTGTACTCTTTAAACGGTATCCAATCATTATTTCATTTTCTACAACATGGTATCAGAGCCACAACTCCTGGTTCCCTAGCCGCCGCTACACGAGTTTTTTTCCTCTCTCATCGCTCGTTCAACCCATTGTCCCGTCATCGCTCGATTTGTCTTCCAACGATTGCCTTCGTGCGTCATTCGGGCTTCGCGTCACGCTCGCCATCCTTTCAGCCTTTCCACAGTCTTTCCCCGCGTCGCCCCTCGCGGTCTTCCGGCGCGTCTCCGCGCAGGTTCTTTTCCAGAGCCCCTCTCGGCCGCACTTTGTCGGTCTCCCAGGCCTCACAAGTCCTCAAGCCAGCCTCCTCGCTGTAACGGCAACCCTCCTAGGATTTGTAGCCCCTCCTTCCGACGTCGGACATGTAGTGAAGCTTTTGCTTCCTTCCGTCGTCGCTTCCCGTTTCAGTCATTGGATGGAGTGGATTTTTATTCCTCGTCTACATCAATATTTGTTCGGCGTAATCGGCCGCTCTTTGCTGCCCTTCATGGAGTGTGGTCTCCAGATTTTTATTCTTGAGCCACTATGTCTTTTCTCAGTGATTCTACTGTCTCCTCCTCGTCGATTCCTTCTCCTGCAAGTTCTCTTCGTGAGAGTCACGATCACAATACTCCGCAGATTACTTCTATCTGGTTAGATGATTCTAATTATCTCCCATGGTCTCGCTCTATTACCCTTGCACTTAAGAGTCGTCTCCTCTTTGGTTATGTCATTGCGCAAACTAAGTAACCGGAGAAGACTGCCCCTGATTGGCCTTAATGAGATTCAGAAAATTCCTTAGTAATGTCTTGGCTAACGAATTCCATAAAGGAGTCCATCGCTCGCAACTACTTATTTCTGGATACTGCGGCATATCTTATTAATCGCATGCCCTCTCGTATTCTGGGGAATGTTACTCCCCTTAGCACTCTTCGGATCCCTTCCTCTCAGCTCACTCCTAAGGTGTTTGGATGTGTCTGTTTTGTTCATATCCATCACACTCCTTCCACCGAACTTGATTCACAGGCACTAAACTGTGTTCATTGGCTATTCTCCTTCTCAAAAGGGATACAAGTGTTTTCATCCTCCTACTAAGATGATTTTTGTCACCATGGATGTCACGTTTCGTGAAAGTGAGGCAAATTATCCTACCACGGGTGACTCCCCTTCTTTGCTCTCTTCTTTGCCCTCTCCATCTTTACCTTTGCCCGTTCCTCCGCCTTATCCCGCACTTCACGAGGAGCTGCTACAGTCGGAAGTGAGTGATATTCCTGTTCGTAATTCTATTCCACCTGCTGCTCCTATTTTGCAGGTGTACGCTTGGCGGACAAAGAGGCTCACTGGCACACTTGACCTGACTGTGCAACCAGATCAACCATTGAACCTGGACTCAGGGCGAATCGAGCTGCCCATTGCCCTCAGCAAAGGTATTTGGTCATGTACTCAACATCCTCTTTCTAATTATGTTTCTTATGACTCTTTCTCCACCTCCCATAAGACCTTTGTGTCTTTCCTTACTTTCATATCCATACCAACATCTTGGTAGAGTACTCTGGAGATTCTCATGTGGAGAGAAGCGATGTTTGAGAAAATGGTGGTGCTTGAAAAAACAACACATGGGATTTAGTGTCTCTTCCCCATGGGAGAAAACCGGTTGGATGCAAATGGATGTTCTCTGTCAAACAAAATTCTCAGGGTGTTCTTGAAAGGTGTAAGACAAAATTGGTGGCAAGAGGGCATACTCAAACCCCTGGAATTGACTATCAGGAAACGTTTGCTCCTACAGCAAAGATGAACACTATCAGAGTTCTTTTACCATGTGCTGCCTGTAAAGGATGAGATTTTTGGCAACTAGATGTTAAAAACACCTTCCTCCATGGGAATCTGGATGAGAAAGTTTATGTCTCTCCCACCAGGCCTTACTCCTAAAAGTTCAGTATGATATGTTTGCAAGTTAAAGAAAGCCATATATGAACTGAAACAGTCTCCAAGAGCTTGGTTTGGGATATTTCACAAAGCCATGTTGTTTTTTGGGTATCACCAGGGCAATTCTGATCATACACTATTCATCAAGCGTAGGACCGGTAAACTTACAGTTCTTATTGTTTATGTTGATGACATTGTTATCAAAGGCGATGATGTGGAAGAAATCAAGCTTCTAAAACAAAAATTGGCCTCCGAGTTTTAGGCCAAGGACCTGGGTGCACTCAAATATTTCTTGGGCATTGAAATGTCAAGGTCCAAGCATGGGATCTTTATCTCCCAGAAGAAGTATACTCTGGATCTTCTTGAGAAAACTAGGATGAGTGGTTGTCAATCAGCTGATACTCCAATTGAAGCAAACCACAGGATGGTTCGTAATAATGGAAAGGAGATTGAAAATATACCTGAGTTTCAGAGGCTTGTGGGGAGACTAATCTACCTGGCTCATACCCAACCAGATATTGATTATGTTGTGAGTGTTATCAGCCAAATTATGCATGCTCTGAAGACTCATCACGTTGATGATGCCAATAGAATTCTCAGGTATCTTAATTCCTCACCTAGGAGTGGGATCTTGTTTTCCCCAAATTCGGCTCTAAGAATTGAGGTCTGCACCGATGCTGATTGGGCAGGGTCAATCGACGATCGGCGATCTACCTCTGGGTATTGTTCTCTTGTTGGTGGAAATCTAGTTACTTGGAGGAGTAAAAAACAACAGGTCGTGGCAAGATTCAACGCTGAAGCAGAGTTTCAGGCTATGGCCCATGGTGTTTGTGAGGACCTTTAGTTGTGTTCTCTGTTAAGTGACCTAGGACTCCCTGAAGATGAGCCCATTCTGATGTATTGTGATAACAAGGCTGCTATCAGCATCGCACACAACCCTATTCAGCATGATCGTACGAAACATATTGAAGTGGATCGTCATTTCATAAAGGAGAACATTGAAAATGGACTTGTGTGTACCCCATTTGTTCCCTCAGATAGACAACTTGTTGATATTCTCACGAAAGGCCTGAGTGAAAGTACCTTTGGAAGAATTGTCGTCAAGTTGGGCGGGATCAATATCTCACGCCCAACTTGAGCGGGAGTGTTACAATATGTTATATTTATGTCATATTTTATTTACAGTATGTCTATTATTTCATGGTCTGCCTTCATATATAGAGGAGACTTGTACTCTTTGAATGGTATCGAATCATTATTTCGTTTTCTCCAACATAACCAAATATTTTTGTAAGTAGATGGTAAAAACAGTATGCAGCATTTTAAACTTTTAAGATTGCATCATACAATTACGAACAATACAACATAATCATATAGTTTGAGGAACATACCTTGGAAGTAATGTGGTATTTACATCCAGCAAAAGAAGTTCTGGGTATTTTCTTATAACACGAGGAAGATATTGCTTAGAAATGCCAAAATCAAATAGAATTTTGACTTTTCTCTGCAAAGTGTCATCTACACTAGCAGCGAAGATCTCTGGACAACGGCATAAAAGTTTCCCTATGGTGATGGCATCAAATCCCAAGTGTTTCAAAAAAGAAACTACCTATAAACAGAATATATCTTAAAACTTTATGTTCAGAATTATTTTATCAGTATATGAGACAACTTGTACAAAAAATATGTTAATGAATCTTCAAGTAACAATTGCTTTCAGTAGACAAATACAGATATACTTAAATAGTATGTAAACTAACATGTCATCTTAGCATAGTACTCCTGAGATACTTCTCAGTTTTAAGTCTTAACTCTAGAAATTATATCTTCATTCTTCTAACAAAAGATCTGCATCACCGTTCTCATCTTTAGCTAAAATAAAGTATTTTCGAATTTTCATCAACTTTATTCATATCTGCTCTTGCGATAGCCATTGGAGAACAAAATATTATTAGTAAATAGAAATTGACGTATAACCTTGTGAAGTATGCTGGCACTAAGCACCTGGGGATGGATTCCACCTAGGACTCCTTGACAGCCCCACAAAGACTCACTACGCTCGAGAAGGAGATACATACAACAACACTCAAACTTTTATCCTATTATAGTGGGGTCGGCTATATGGATCATTTGTCTCCATTGTGCCCTATCTTTGTCATAATCTCACTAATGCCTATGTACATCATGTCTTTCCTTATAGTTTCATTCCAAGCCTTTATTGGTCTATGGCTCCCTCATTTAACATGTCTAGTGACTAGATTCTCACCATGCCTAACAGGTGCCTCTAATGGTCTCCTTTGTACATGTCCAAACCATCTCAGGCGAGCTACTCGCATCTTCTCTGCAATTGGTGCTACTCCTATCTTATCCCTGATACATTCATTCTTAATTTTTTCCAGTCTCAATACTATGCTGCTCAAAATAGATCGTGAACCCAAGGGCGGGTCCAAGTGGGGCCATCCTATAATTCAAGGGCATCAAAATCAAAAATAGTGATGTCTTCGTCTTCGGCGCCGAGTAGCGGGAGCAATTATTTAATCAAATATTTGTGGGTGGAAAAGTCTTCTTAAAGGAGAAACATAGGTCATCTTTGCGGAGATCAGGGTACTCTTGGTGTAACAATCTGTGTTGTGTTCATCGTGGGTTGTGGAGGTGGTAGAGGCAATGGTGGCAAATCCAGGAGTACGTTTCATGTTGGTGAGGGTGACGGGGCGAGGTGATGGGAGTACCGGTGCGGTGCTTTAGGGGGTTGGTGGCAAGGCGGGGTAATGCCCAAGAGGGTGTAGTACTGACGTATGAGTGCCCGACGAGATTTCGTCTGACTGTCCGACGACATGTTGTCCGACAAGATGTCGTCGGACATTCAGACAACAACTCGTCGAACATTCAGACGACAACTCATCGAACATTCAGACGACAACTCGTCGGTTAGGGACAAGCCGGACGGCACCTCATCTTACTGTATGACGGCACCTCGTCTTACTGTATGACGGCACCTCGTCTTACTGTATGACGGCACCTCGTCTTACTGTATGACGGCACCTCGTCTTACTGTATGACGGCACCTCGTCTTACTGTATGACGGCACCTCGTCTTACTGTATGACGGCACCTCGTCTTACTGTATGACGGCACCTCATCTTACTGTATGACGACACCTCGTCATGTTGTCTAACAAGATGTTGCCTAAGTGTCCGACGAGCTGTCGCACCACTATCCGACGAGCTGCAGTCTGACTGTCCAATGAGTTATCATTTGATAGTCCAACGAGGTGCTGTCATACAGTAAGACGAGGTGTCGTCTGACTTATCCCTATCCGACGAGTTGTCGTCTGAATGTCTGACGAGTTATTGTCTGAATGTCCGACGAGGAGTAAACTATCCAACGAGCTGTCGCCCAACTTTCAGGCGAGGTGTTGTTTGACTGCCTGATCGGCAGTCGTCCGACTGTCTGGTGACCTGTCCTTTGACTGTACGATGAACTGTAAGTTGTTGTTTGATTATCCGACAAGCTACTATCCGACGAGTTGATGTCCGACTGTCCGACGAGCTGCGTCTGACTATCAGACGAGCTGTCGTCTGACTGTCCGACGAGTTGTCGCCTGACTGTCCTACGAGATGTCGACTGACTGTATGACGAAGTGTGTTAGACAGTCGGGTCGTCCGACTGTACGATGAGATGCGTCGGACAGTCAGGTCGTCCGACAGTCCGATGACTTGTCGTTCGACTGCCTGATGAGCTATCGTTCAACTGTCCGAAGAGCTGTCGTCTGACTATCTGACGACGTGTCGTCCAGCTGTCCGACGAGATGTTGTTCAACTGTTCGATGAGCTACAATCCAGCTGTCCGACGACGTGTCATCTGACTGTCCAACGAGCTGTCGTCCGATTGTCCGATGAGTTGTCGTCCTGCTGTTCGGTGAGATGCCATCCGACTGTTCGACGAGTTGACCTCCGACTATCTGACGAGCTGCCGTACGACTGCCTGACAAGTTGTCGTTCGACGGCCCGACGAGCTTTCTCTGACTGTTCAGCGACCAGACGTCTGACTGTCTCACGAGGTACCTTCCTACGGTCCGACGAGATGTCATCTGACTATCCGGCGAGATCTCGTTTGAATGTCTTACGAGCTGCTATCCGACGAGCTGACGTCCAACGTTTTGATTCATCCCTTCAGACCGCCCCGCCTTTAGCCATAGCCCAGATCCACCACCTTCTCCCAGCCCCCAACACCCCACAACGGCAACGTCCTCTTCCAATTGTACCCTGACTCCCTTCTACCCGTCTGAACTTTACCCAAACCTCCCATGTTTCTCCATCGGCCACATTCCTTACCCAACCGGAGCCTACGACCCGAGGATCTCCACCATTACTACATTTCTCCTCCGTCTACACGTGCAAATCTTGTTTTATATTATTATACCCAGCCTGTTGGCACGCGTCGACCGAAATTAATTTTTTTAAGCACAAATAACAACACTCAAGCCTTTATCCCACTATAGTGGGGTCGGCTATATGGAAACTTTGTCGTCATTGTGCCCTACTTTTGTCATAATCTCAGTAATGCCCAAGTACATTTATGTCTTTCCTTAGAGTTTCTTTCAAAATATGAAGAAAAAATTTGAAAAAAAGAGCGACAACTCATTGGAGAGTCGGACGGCAACACATTGGAGGGTCGGACAACAACTCGTTGGAAAATCGAATGGCAACTCGTTGGTTAGTCGGACGGCAGCTCGTCAGACAGTCGGACGGCGGCTCGTCAGACAGTCCCTAGGACAGTCGGACAACAAACACTTACATCTTAGAGCATCCGCACTCACAGCCTCACATGCATCAAATTGGTATTTTATTCATTAGATTGTGTGCATGCTTTCACGTCATTCTAGGGTTGATCATAGATTCATTGTATTTGTTGTGTGCTCGCTTCCATTGCATTTAGGGCTACGGTAATTATGTGTCCGTCATTTGTATTTTCATCATGCGTCACATTGTGTTAAATTAGCAAAACATTATAATCATATGTTCTATGAAAAAAATTGTCATATGAAATGACGAATAGTTTGGCAAAAAAAAATCAAACAGGCTTTGAAAATTAGGGAAGTATTAGTAGAAGTTGAACAAGAAGAAGTCCATAGAAACGGCAGCAAGCACAAACCTGAAGAAAATCATCTGGTTTTCTTAATAGCAATTGTGGGCTTGAAGTAATAACGGGAACCAATCGCCTCCCATAAACACCTAATTGACCAAATTGCACCACAATTGAGTTCATTTTATTAACTGAGCATCCTAATATATGTGGCCAACTTTTAATTGCACGGTCAACACTTTCCTTGGGGACCTGAAAAAACAATGAATGACAGATTGTCGATTTGGAGGAATAGATTGTAATATGCAAATTTGTACAGATTGATTTATACAAGTAGATCATATAATACACAACACTTTGCAGATGCAAACAAATGCTTTTTCATCCCTAAAGGAAAAATATTTTGAATATAGAGAGTAACCATAAAATTGTCAGATGAGATTCTTTTCCTATGTGGAGAAAACCACCATATTCCATTGCCGTTAACCAAAACTTTTTTGGGCGAACCTTTTTTTCTGAGGGAGGTGTGATACAGGACAGTCCTGTTGCGGCCAACTCGAGGCTCCTGTAGACCAGTCTAAAGTGCACTGTCTTAGCACGGGCGCGATCAAGCGCGCAAACAGTCAATGAGAATGAGACGGCTAGCAAGGGAGTTTTTTAACGTGGAAAATCATGAAAAGAAGTGAAAAACCACGTGGTTGGGGCTGTGCCGGCCGAACTTCACTATCTTTGGTGTTGTACAGAGCTTTAAGAGAAGGCGATGGCGACAAGCCGCTTCTTGTTACAATTGTTGAGGAGAACAAAAAGAGATGTGCTCGGAGGGTGACAGGTCAACACACGTGAAACTAAGTTTTTTTCTGCTACAGTGAAGAGCGTTGTGTTTTGAGTGCACTTTAGACTTTGACTGCTGCTTGGAGGCTTGAGCGGTGTGGTCTGCGCGTCTTGGTCTATGTGCCTTGTCTTTTGCTGCGCTCAGAGGAGTATAAAGCGGAGTGCTTGCAGTTGACTGGAGGATTGTTGCATACTGGAGGGCCCAATGTGCACGGAGCGTGCTGGAGTACGCTTGAGAGGTACTCTGTGTGCTTTGCAGCAAGTCTTGGGGATTGTCAGCATCATTCAGGAGCGAGGCGCTTGCTCGAGAGCAGTGTCAAGAGCGAAGCGCGCGGGGGCATGCTGGGGAGCGGCGCGCGGGGGCACGATCGGGAGCGGGGCGCACACTCGGGAGCAGAGCGCGGAACTTAGGAGATTCTCCGCTCCTAAACGCCTTCACCCCTTTTAACTCCCCCTAAAATGAAGGCCTCGGGGCCCCTTTTATAGATGGGGGGTGACCCGGTAATTTTACTTTTGTAACTTTTGGACGGACGAATAAGAACGCCCGAATTGGAGCACGTTGATAACCAAATTTACGCATATGACGGTTATGCCCCCCCCCCCCAGCGGTTCAGACCCATCGGGCGGCCTGGACACCTGGCTGGTGAGGGGCAGCCCGGCCGGCGGCTAGGAGAGGCCACGGCAAGGAGATCGCGCTGAGCATATTATTCGAAACTCGAAAGTCGCTCGAAAATCGTTCGAAAATTGAGTCGAATCGGAATCGGTTAAAATTGATTCGACTCAATTTGAGTCGATTCAATTTGGCTCGAATCTGATTTCGAGTCGAATTCGAGCCAGCCCTGAATCGCTCGAAATATGATTCGAATGAACTCGAATTAATTAAAAAAATTATGTATTTATTAATATATTCTTATTTTAAGATTAAAAATAACAAAATTTAAACATAAAAAAAAGAATGAATGCTTTAAGTGTTTAATTTGCTAAATTTATAGGTTGCCCAATTTAATTTTGAGCAAACTAGTAATAAAACGAAAAATTGCTCAATTTCGAGCCGCCTCGATTCGATTTCGAGCCAACCCGATTCGATTTTGAGCTGACTCGATTCGATTTCGAGCCGACTCGGAATCGAATCATTTCGAGTCGAGCCGACTCGACTTGAAATCAATTTCGATTTCGAGTCGATTTCGAGTCGAAAAGTTCGATTTCGAGACGAGCCAAAATCGATCGAACTCGACTCGATATCATCCCTAATCGCGCCCCTGGTCGAGGCCGACCAAAGAGGGGCGGCGCTCCACGCGTCGGCTATCATAAATATATTCGAGTTCTGCACTTGTGTCATGCAACTAAATATTTTTGGCACAGAACTACCAGAGATTTTGGGGTGTTGACGACGAGCACAAATTCTTTGATTATGCTCATCATTTGTAATGTTCCCTATATCAGATTTAATTTGTTGTCGGTTGAGAGACACAATGAAGAAGGAAATGCATGTGTGTTTAAAGGACGATTGAGATTGACCAAAGGTATGTTGGTCATTGACCACAGTAGCATAAAGGCATGCCTCTACTGTATGGAGGCATGCCTCTACTGTATGGAGGCATGCCTCTACTGTATGGAGGCATGCCTCTACTGTATGGAGGCATGCCTCTACTGTATGGAGGCAAGTGCTGAGAGTGTAGAGATGCACAGAGTCAGAGATAACATAGCCACTAGATTGTAGCAAAAGCAGCGCAGATTCTTTAGAGGGAAGAATAGCAATGGGCATAAGAGACAATAGGTATTAGAGTCAGAGGTGAAGGATTTGAAGATGAATTCATTTATCATTGTTGGTCAGTGCGGTCAAAGGTCTTTTCAATTCCACGAGCCCTCATCAACTTCGACAAATTTTGCAAAAGGAGTGCAGACGTGCAAAAATAGTTTCGCAAGTCGTTGCATAGGTGAGCTCTTCCGCATAGGTGAGTTCTTCTGCATTGGTGAGCTCTTCCACATATTTGGGAAGGGGGGATTTGTTGGCTGTGATTCCCTACCTGTGTGGAGAAAATCACCATAGTCAAATTATGTTAACTCAAGCTTTTTCAGTGAACCTTTTTTTGGTGCACCAATTGAATTTAAGAACCGATATATTTTGTTCGTTCAAAAATGCAGGGTAAGGTTTGCCTACATTTCACCCATGTGGTAAGACCCTTCCCTGTACCCTCGTCGCGCGAGGATACTTTGTGCACCGGGCTACCCTATTTTATCCTCCTTGATTTTATGAACGAAAAAGCCATCATCACTAACTTTGGAGTTGTCATCCTTGACTATAAAGTAGTCAAGACTCATTTTTGACTTAGTGGGTGAATGAGTTATCATCCTTAATTTTGTGGATGAATACTCCTAGGCTTTGTCAATGAAGAAGCTATTACTCATTGACATTATGGATGAAAAGCCATTATTTCTTAACTTTCGAGTTGCCATTCTCGACGTTGTGGACGGAGTTATTACTCCATGACTATGTGAAGCAAGGAATTATTTCTCCTTAACTTTGTCAACAAAAGTTAAAGTATATAGAGCATCTTCATTACATCGGAAAGAAGGCGATGGAGGTCGACCCATACGTATTTATTCCCATAGGAGAAGGTAATTAATTACCCGTCTGGACAATCTCAGTCCACGGATGTGAACGGATAATAGTTCCGAGTCTGTTTCATTTTTTTTAGTTGTATTTTATACTTGATTAGTTCGACACTATGAGTTGTCTGATCCAGGTGCCTAAGTAGTTATGTTCTTTTTATATGTGCATGCTAGCAATGGTTTGAGGATCGATCATTTGTTCGGGTTCTGAAACCGTCAGTGTCCTCTCGGTGTGACAGTGAATGGCTCCCTTGGTGTGACTCCTATGGTTCCCATTCGTTTCCCCTATTCATGCCCGAGATCCCTCCAGCCGCAGTTTACACTCACGTTTTCCCATCGTCATCCCGCCTAGATGTTTATGTCGCTCGTTTACATCCACACCAACCGCTACTCTACTCTTCCCTCTGAAGCAGCCATGACCCACACTTATCCTCCTCAGCCCGACGTCGTCCCTTCTTCCCACCTCTCAATCTATCACTGACCAACCCGCTTCCGCCCCCACCCGACGTCGGCCATCTCCCAATCATTAGACACCCACGCTCTAACCGTGGGGCGACCATCCCGCCACCGACGATGCTACCAGCCTAGATCCTCTCCATTCCCGCTATAGATTAGGCCTGTTACAACTTCCTTTGCTATCACCGAGCCACCCCCTTCATTCTTCATGGACACCCATCATCTTCCTCTCAATCTTCATCTCATATCAAAGCCATCCGCTCCACCCGAGCCTTCTTGGCTTCTACTCAGTAGCACCCACCTCTGGGAGGACCAGCAGCCCTCAAATCATCGTCAATGCCACATTTCTTCGCCGCCGGTATGCGTAAATCATAGTTGGGTGTTTTTGTTTCACTATTTTTGTATGCTTATACTATATTTATTGGATGTGATATCATGCCTTTTCTTTTGTGAGATTGTCTGGATTGCAAGACTTATTCGTTGCACGCTTGAATTAGTTTCATTTTAATCGCTTGTGAATTAACACATACCTCTTAATTCAGTTTTTTGTAATCAAACAAGTGACAGTGCACGCGGGGGGAGGGGTGCGGCGACATTCGGCGGGGGCCGCGACATTCGGCGGGGGCCGCGACAATCGGCGGGGGCCGCGACATTCGGCGGGGGCCGCGACATTCGGCATGGGCGATGACATTCAGCGGGGGCGGTTACATTGGGCGGGAGCGGGAGATGTTGGTGTTCAAGCTCCTCCGGATGTGGATGTGGGTTCAACGCTTCAGTTACCACTATCGTGACTAAAGTGCGGCCACCAACCTGACAACAAACAATGAAAAAGCAGAAGCCATCATCAGTGAATGTGGATGTTTTTTTTTATGCCTCTAATGATTAAATGATAAAAGATAATGAATATGTTAAATTCATAAATTGTGGCGCTAGACAAATAATGGGGCCGTTACACCTCCACTCCCTAAAAACCTTCTCAACATCCCAGATAAATAATGGGGCCGTTACACCTCCACTCCCTAAAAACCTTCTCAACGTCCCAGACAAATAATGGGGCCGCTACACCTCCACTCCCTAAAAACCTTCCCAACGTCCCAGTTGAGCTCTCTCCACTCAGGCCCCTAGCCATCACCTCCAAATCCCCACATCTTCACCCCCACCCCCCCACCCCCCACCCCCCACCCCTCCAACTCCCCCTCAACTACTGCAATCCACTTCACTTTTTTTCTCGTGAAGCTCGATCTACTCATTTCTTTCAAACAGTCCACTGACTCTCCATTCCAGAACTCAAAACAGCCCTGTGCTCTTCCCAATTCTCCCCTTGTCTCTGTCCAAACTCCTGGAATTAACACCCCAGACATCCAGAATACTTTTCTTCTTCTCCAAAAATCTCAGTAACCATCAGCCATCCCTGTCATCTTAATTCCTGTCCGGAGTAGCCCTGGGAACTCAAGTCCAGGCCTTGTCCAGCAGCCGGAAAGCTCATTCCTGCTAGGCAGTTCACAAAAATTGCCGTCCAGCCATCCAGCTTCTTTCTGAAGGTCCAGAATTCAGACCCGCCTTCAGTTCCAACCCCGGTAACCCACCGAGAAGCCACCTAGCCTCCTACTTTATAGAGGTGCGAGTAATCTGCTCCTGGAATGAAATTCCAGGTGCAGGAATTTCCCTATCATCCCCCCCACCCACTCCAACAGCCAATGGAACTCCCCAAATCCCTGCCTAGTCCCTCTCCCATCCACTAGACGTCTCTTTCCCATCCGATACTTCCACCCCATCACCTCGGCCGACATTACCCGGCCATTTACAGCAGTCCTGCAGCTTCATACAGTCGTGGGACGTCTTCCAACTGTCCGAATGCAACCCCCTTTCACCCCTCCGGCCACCGATACCTTCACGGGCATTCTTGAGCCTTCTACCCCATAAGCATTGTAAGTTTATTGATTGTTCGTCTTTTCTTTAGTGTCGAATTGTGTGCTTATTTTATATTTTGTGTAATATAAGTTTGTAATACTTGTGTCAATATTATCCAACGGCGTGTCGGATTTTATTCATCCTAGCATTTGTTTTCTAGCACTCATGCATGTGTAATGTATTGATCTTGTAGTGGCTGTTTTATTTGTTTCTGAGGACATTTGCACTATAGCAGGAACCTATTTTAGTACTCATCACATCTGCGACGAGTTTTATTATACCCCTCCCGGTGAGCCACCAGATGGTTTTTCCCTTTTTGGTGGGTCAGTCAAGTTTGAACGTGCACTCGATGGTTCGGTGATCTTGTTCATCATCACTAGCACTATTGGAAACATTCAGCATATTATCTTGTCATGTCTTACTACTGATGTCTCTAATGTTTGTTGGAATGATCATACCACCCTCCATGAATTTTTCTATACTTCATCTTCTAAGCATCTCGACCATGTACAATCTTAGGAATTCATTATATAGCAAGGAGTTAATCTTCGATTGTTCATCATTCACATTGGTTGTATGAATATTTACATATATTGCAAGAGTTGTTTGCGTAATATGATTCAGATTTAATGTAAATGTTGCATCCTTAGCATGAACCGTGTGAACTTGTCTGGCGTAAGATTGCAATGAATGATGAAAATTATAAATTTACGAAGACATTCACATGAGAGCAGAGCATTAAAGAAGACGAGCTAGTGATGGTGATGCACGGCCAGGAGTCCACCCACCTGCCACCCCGGAGTCCACCGGGAGTCCACCTTGGAGTCCACCAAGGGGCCTTATCAGGGCCGCGGCCCATACAAACCAACTCATCCCCGACTCCACTACAGGGCCGATAGGTTGTTGAGGTCGGGGCTCGATCGCCCGACCTCCTAGAGCTCGCTTGAGAGCTCTTTATCAAGGAGGTGGGGGGATCGAGCCCCGACCTCAACAACCTATCGGCCCTGTAGTAGGGTCGGGATGGGTTGGGGTGTGCGGGGCGCGGACCTTATAAGGCCCCTTGGTGGACTCCAAAGTGGACCCCCGGTGGACTCCAAGGTGGCAGGCAGGTGGACACCTGGCCCCGGAATCCACCGGTGGTCCACCTTGGAGTCCACCAAGGGGCCTTATCAGGGTCGAGGCCCGTACACCCCAACCCATCCCCGGCCCCACTACAGGGTCAATAGTGTTGAGGACCAAGGTCCAGCGGGATTGGGTGTGTGTGGGACCGCATATTTGGGCTTCCCCATCGCGTTCCAGGTCTGGGTGTTGACCCCGGTGGGCCCCCCGTGTGGCGGAATATCCCCGCCATCTCGTGGTTGGATTAGTCCCACATTGCCTGCAGCGGGTGGTCCTTGGTGTTTATGTACCCCCGTCCCCCCTTACCATCACCTCGGGGTTTTGGGAAGATGTGTGGTGACGGGTGGTTTCCACATGGTATCAGAGCCATCCCGCTACGGAGGGGTGTTGAGGACCAAGGTCCAGCGGGATTGGGTGTGTGTGGGACCGCATATTTGGGCTTCCCCATCGCATTCCAGGTCTGGGTGTTGACCCCGGTGGGCCCCCCGTGTGGCGGAATATCCCCGCCATCTCGTGGTTGGATTAGTCTCACATTGCCTGCAGCGGGTGGTCCTTGGAGTTTATGTACCCCCGTCCCCCCTTACCATCACCTCGGGGTTTTGGGAAGATGTGTGGTGACGGGTGGTTTTCACAAATAGGTTGTTGAGGTCGGGGCTCGATCCCCCGACTTCCTTATTAAAGAGCTCTCAAACGAGCTTTCATCACCAATTGATCCTCCAGCGAGCTCTCATCACCAACTGATCTGCGGATCAGTTGGTGATGAGAGCTCGCTTGAGAACTCTTTTTCAAGGAGGTCAGGGGATCGAGCCCCGACCTCAACAACCTATCGGTCCTGTAGTGAAGCTGGGGATGGGTTGGGAGTACGGGGCGCAGCCCTAATAAGGCCCCTTAGTGGACTCCAAGGTGGACCCCAAGTGGACTCCGGGGTGGCAGGCAGGTGAACACCTGGCCTTGCATCAGATGGTCATTATTAAGGCTAAGAGGTTCCCTCTAGGAGCAGCGACAAAATTAAATGTTAGGAGAAATAGTCTCTATACAACACTACAAATGATTGGGCTGAATGCTTACTAATTAATATCCCTAAGAGTATGAGAATTTATCTTGTATTGAACATTGAGGATTTGACTTCATATTATGAACATCATCAGTAATTGAGTCCATTCCTTAATATTACCCTTAACCTTCAGCATCCACCTATACTGGACACTCCTATTGTGTTCTTACCTCAGTGCACTACTCAGCTAATAGCAGACTCATCAGTTTCTACTTCGGTACTTGTTTCTCGTTCGGCACCCGAGAGCATACGCCCTTCCACCGAGAGCATACCAGACATTATGAGCCATGACATTTCAGTGAGACCAGCCGACTCTACGGTACGATCCCTAGTTCATTGGAGGGACCGGCCTACCAATGATGATATTTGGATGACGCTAGAGAAGCACGACTTTTTTCCCTTGGACTTCATGGAGAGTATGGTCATCTTCATTCAGTGGAGATGAAAGCTCTCAAACCGCGGCAAATTGAAAGCCACATATCACGGGTGGGCCGACCCATATCGGAACCCGCATGAGTCTACATAAACGGGAGGCAGAGTTGGGATCGTCGGATAGACAATATGAGCTGATAGTCGCGTTCTGAACAATGACGACATATTTTTATGTATTTTTTTGTAATTTTATTACATGTATATAAGTAATTTTATGTTTTTGACGATTGTGGTAGTCCGTAATGGGCTTAAACTCTATAAAGTGGGGTATCGGGTTGATTTTCAGATATCGCAGATGGTTGGACAGAAATTATAGGTTCTCGCAATAGTCCTACAGTGTCGGTTATGTTTGGTGTCGAAGCCAAGTTAACTAGCCTCTCTTTCATAACCACATCGTAGCCATGTCCCACCACTCATAACAGCCATTAACTACCCTTCCTCCAAATTATCTTCATAACCACCTATTGTCCACTAATACCGATAAATCCTACATCTCTTCCACCCTTGCATAACTAAAACATCATGCCTATTCACCTTCAGGAAACATTCATGTTGATTCCGCTGCAGCCTAAACAACTCCTGCCGAGAGTTCCCGGATGTATAGCGTAGAGCTGATCTCGATACGAAGCTGGGAAGTATTTATCTTGCAAGCGCTGCTTCATCACATCTCATCGGGTGATGGGGTAATAGCCATCCCGCTCAAGAGACCTCTTCGGACTTGGCCAATAAATTTTTGTTTGGTCGATCAACTTCATCTTGGCGAATCGCACTCGTCGCTCGTCACTCATCTCAAACCAATCAAAGTAGTGATAAATATCCATGAGTCAATCACTAAATGTTGGGCGCGTCAATGCGGATACGTCGGGTGATGTCATCTTCCTCAGTAGTCATTCCGCGGCGTGGCTCACGGTAGTCACCGTACAGATCGCCAAAGTCGTAATCGTATCGTGCAGGAGGGGCTCGATATCTACGACCAGGTGAGGGAGGATGAGGCTCATCAGTATGACAATGATCCCTCCCTGGATCTCGCTGATACTCATAACCACGATGAAAATTCCCTCTCGCAAAGGAGGGGGGTCTCGACGAGGAATGTCTCTACCGCGGCTCTCAGAAGGCGGTGTAGCATCTCGTTGAACCTCATGAGGCTCCTCATCAGGGGGGGGAGTTACTCGACCTCTAGGTGTCTCTAACTGATCAACCATCGTGCTGACCCTCGCAATATCACCCCTAAGGGTTTCGAAATGGGCTTTCATCCAATCAAATCGATCGAGAGCCAGTCTTTGGAACTTAGCGGACGTCATGTCCGACTGTGAACTGGCGGTCCTATCGTTAGTGTGATTGTGACTCGACATGGACTGGTGATAATCCCTACCACTACGTAACATGCAGGCGACCCTAACTAGAGCTCTAACACCAATTTGATGCAGTGGTAGATCGACTCGGAGTGGACTCACTAAATGCAATCATATATGCGGTGAAATATAATGCCAATGCAGAAAGTGATCCACTCAAAATTACATTGTAATTAATTATTTTAAAATTAACATAGGCACAAACGATCACAAGATTTTAATTAAAGAGAACAAGTTCAATCCACCAAACAATCAAGGTGCAAATATAACAAGCATGAGCAGAATCGGCCCTACAAATCATATGAGGACCAATATTAATAGCAAACAATAACGACATCCACAAATATATGGTTCCAAGTAATCACAATAGAAATTAATAACTCCAAATAACGACTTACGCGTGCGGGCAGTGTCAACTGATGGCTGGAGACGAGCTTCCAAGGTTGTAGCAAGTGGGGAATGTGTCGGGAACGGATTCTGGGTTGGAGGTAGTGCTCGGAAGAATAGTAGTAACTGCATATTGTACGGTAAGAGTAAGGACTCACTGGTAGGGGGAGGGGGGAATGTAGGGGTTGGAGGCTGAGGGAGAGTTGTGACGCCACCAAATTTAAAATGTCGACGGTGTGCCAATTCATAATAACAAAATGTTACTTAAGGTGTTTATGGTGTGCACATAGCTATTTAAAAGGGGGAGAAGCTTGAACTGGCGGTTTACGGTGAGTCACGCCTCATGCGTGTCTAACCAGGAGAGGTGGTGCCCGATTAAATAAAACCCGCACTCATTCCCTTCTTCTGATTCCCGCACGAAGCCCAGGAGGCGGACCAAAGCCGCACGCCGACGGGAGCCCCCGAGCCCTTGTTTCTCCTCCGTTTTTTGTGATTTCTCTTCTGTTTGAAAGGTAATCACTTTCTCTCCACTTCTCTTGTTTCTTTCATGAAGTTTTTGCATGGATTGAAACCGGTAGAAACCAAGGGTTTGAGATTTCTAATATTCCTTTCTTTTAAATTGTATCAAAGTTTTTGTAGAGAATCCTTGGTCATAAATCATGATTTGAAGTGCTTTTAGTGAAACCCTAAGTCATATACTAGAGATTCCGAAATTTAAAAAGCATGTATGGGGATGGGGAAGGACTCCTAGCATGTGTGTCCCTCTAAATTAGCAAAATTACCATCCCCATATTATTAGAGTGACAAAGAAGTATTATTAGAGTGACAAAGAAGTTAGCGTAGAGGATATCCTTTCACTTCAAATAATTATTTGGAGGATAGGAAGTGTTGTCACTTCACTACAAGTGAATAAACCTCATTTTAACATTTAGGGCAACAAACAATTAGGGGATTTTGAGCTAGGGCAGCAAAAATTGGCTAGGGCATGATGTTCCCTCGCCAATTGGACCAAAAGCCTCTTGTTTTCAAGATAGGACAGCCAACCGTTAAACCCTAAATGACTCCTTTGACCTAATTACGTCAAGTGGAGCCAGTCAAGAACGTCTTGAAGTGTTTGACCTTAATTAAAACATCAGCTTATATCTGTCTTTAAAATATTTCCGATTGAGGACATGGCGTCACGAGGTGGTGGAAGGCAAAGCGACGATAGTGGTCGAAGGGATAAAGGGAAAGGGGTTGACAAAGTGAGTTCTCACCCTTTTGTAATTGCTTAATTTCATGATTATTTTTCATGATTATGTTTTATGTTTATGCTTTATGAAAATAGCAATTGAAAGAAAACATACAAGCAATTAAATGAAGTAAATGAAGTGAAAAAAAAAAGTAAAGGAATAAAGTAATGAAATGGGCTAAGTTAATGGTCAACCCAACAGTGGAGGTGGGGTGAATGTCCTCCCAATGATAATGTAATGAAAGTTAACGTGCGAATATGAAAAGGCACGTTAAGAAATGTGTGTGAATATGAAAAGGCACACAAACGCGCTATATAAATGATACGAAATGTTAATATTCTCTTAACACTGTCCGATAACAACAGGAAAAGTATAAGAGATAAGGCTAAGAAAGTCCAACCCCACATAAAAAGATATATAGGAAAAGGATGAGCAAAAGATGAACAAAGGAAGAAAAAGGTCAACAATAAGAAGATGATGAAAACGAATTAATATGATATAACGAGAGAGAACGTAATCAAGAGAATAAACTATGCAATCCGTAAAATATAAATAAAACATCATAGTAAAAAGGGAACAATGAGAATTCATTTACTCTCTGACTAATAGAAAATGTAACTAAAACATCATAGTAAAAAGGCGGAGGCTACTCCCGCTAGCTCTACCAGGCCCCCTACGCGCAAGGAGAAAATGTACAAGATTTGGGTTGACGTCATCACAGCCATCTTTGGTGTCATGGATGCCCAAAAGGCAGCCTGTCGTGACCCCGACTGTCCCCATGACGAGTTCCAGTTCTATTTCAAGTAGTCTGCTCGTGGTTATGTAGTATTTTACAGTATAGTTTTTGTTTTGAGTTACGGGTGTAGTTTTGATATGATCTTGTAGTATACTTGTAACTGTAGCTCAGATTTTGTGATGACTCCTTTTTGTGTTTATATATCAAGTCATCTGTTAGCGATGTACTATACTGTATCTGATGTAAAATAAATAATAAAAAAAGAAAATGTGTTTTACTTCTTTGCAATTTTTATATACTTTGTCATTATACCTGTTTATGTATAATTGTTGAATGATCATATACTTGTCGCTCTCTGATTTAATAATGAGATAAATGAAAATTGCGACGGTAGCCTAATAAGTGGGGCCGTTACAAGAGCTCACAGATTGGGTTTGGGATTTAGGAGAGGAAAAATCTTGAAGAAGGTAAATCAAACCAAGTGAGGGGTCTCTGACGGTGTTTAGCGGTGGCTGGATGGGACGGGGAGGGTTTCTAGGGTGGGACGATGAAGGCGCGAGGTTTTAATGGTGGATTACGGTGGCTAGGTGGGCAAACTGATGGTGGAAGGCGGACTGGCGTTGGAAGCCAACGGTGGTTGAGCGGCAGATGGTGAGTAGATCGGGCAGTGGAGAGTGGTATGTGGGTTTCTGGCGGTGGTGGGTTGAATGGAGTAGAGGAAAGGCGGAAGAAGCTAGCGTTGGAGTCGTACCTGGGAAGAGGGCGGTTTCAAGCGTCGCGCCAATCAAAGGACCGAGTGGTTCCTGACTTGCAAAAATCTTTGATCCTCGCTCTGTGAACCACCTGCATCTATATATAACCTAAATAATAACTGCAACGTCAAAACTAAAAAAACAAATAAAACCACCTGAATCGGACCGGCTCAAACTGTCTGGCTCAATCGGGTGTCAAATACAACTCAAAATATAAAATGTAATATATGAACTCGACTCGGATCGACTATCCGGACGTAACCACGTACTAGGATTGTCCGTGTGGGTAGCAGATCACTGCCTCCAGTGGGAATACACCTGTATCGAGCGTTGCACGTCATCACCCACCCTGAAACTGTAACAGTCTACAACTGCCCCAAACTTCCTCTGAATTCAGTAGCAACGCCCCAAAATTCCGACAAAGTCATTATGCTGCAATAAACCCTTCTGGAATGTTGAAAAATGTGCAGAATTGAAACCAATCAGCTGTCCAGCCACTCAAATCAGCCCCATTACTACTTTCTTGGACCACAATTACTCGTGTAAGTTCTAATTTGAAGTCTATATTACTTTGTATTGATTATTTGATGAAGAAGCATATTATTTGGGATATTATTTCGTACAAATTTTGCCAACTAATTGTCC
Organism: Platanthera guangdongensis; assembly: GCA_039583875.1. NCBI lineage: Eukaryota > Viridiplantae > Streptophyta > Magnoliopsida > Asparagales > Orchidaceae > Platanthera > Platanthera guangdongensis. The sequence goes on along the minus strand of CM077166.1, from coordinate 26,526,932 downwards.
TCTTGCAAGAATTACTCGCATACCATTTAGACAAACAATTGTTCGTTTATCTGATACTCTAAAATCAATTGTGGTCTATTGTGGTAAATTCAGAATTCATTGTTATTTCATCGTTGGATAATTGTTTGTGCATCGCATCATTTAGGTTTCTCTACATCATTATACTAACATCAATTCATTAGTATTCTCTAAGAGCACATATTCACTCACTACATCAGTCTTACGTCGGTTTTCCAAATAAATGTCTTTGTGTTCATTTTTTTGTATTTTACGTGTCCTAATCCATTGTGCATGTGCTCTTATCTAATCAGTCCATTTTACTCTATTCGGGTCGAAATCCCAACAAAAAGTGGATCATATGATGATGTTATGGATCTATTATTATTATTATTATTATTGTAATGAGTAATTAATATAATAAGTCAAGCCGTATTGAGTCGTATAAGTTGAGTCGTAGTTAGGGTATTATAGGTTTTTTATTTTATGCATTTCGTTATAATTACGGTTATGTCATTAGGGTCCTATATATTGACCCTTAGAGTCTTGTATGAGGCCAAGCAATGAAAGAAAGTCTATTTCCCATTTTGAATGAGATTTTGGATGCACACTCTCTCAAGCACGCCCCGCTTAAGCAGACACAGTCAAGGCTCTGTAGTATCCCTATCACCGTCACCTCCACCTCCGGAGTCCGGCCACTCTTCCAACAACCTCCGAGTAAGCTCATAACAGATGACAACACCTTGCAGGCTGCAATCAGAGGCATTTCATCATTAAAGAAAATTATTATTGAGAGATATCAAACATCATCAAAGCTAGACAAAGTTGAAGTCTATCTCATTCCTTGTATCAACTATCAAGAAACAATGCAATGCTTCTCAACCCAACTTCATTTAGCTTTTTTGAGATGTCAAAAATTACAACAAAAGAATGATTAAATAGGGCAATAAACTAAATTTGACTTAAATTTGTAAATGCCTAAGAGCAAAGCAACCACTACTCATATGGACTCTTGTAGGACAAATTTTACAAGATCAAAAATAAGTTTTACATCTTTCTTAAATAATATTTGATGATTTCACCTTTAGTTCATATTATAATATTCTTAATAGAACTAATTATATTATCCCTGATCAAACTTGACTCAATAATAAAATTATGATTTGTCTCTCTTATTAACATATCATGAACAGCTTTCATGCTCCATGATCTTATATTAAGGAAACTGTTGGCTATGATCGTCCATTTTATATAAACACATGTTGTATGCTCAATATTTTCCTAAAACTACCTTATGATTATTGCAAAAGGATTTTTTTTCCTTCTAAGACAAGGAAATCTATTTTTATTATTGTCAGGCTTCGTGGTGGAAAGTAACTCTCTGTTTTGTCATTTATTTAAAGTATACATACACTCCAATTTATAATCTCATTATATACCCACAATGAATGCTCCACAAACCCGTTCTTTTAAGACATTTGTCCATCAAACTTGCTCCAATAATTATCATGTCTTCCCAAGTTAAAAATTGGGATAGTCCATTCAACTATTCCCAAAATTAATTCTCAAACTACTTTCTAAGCAAGTTGAGGTAGAAAGTACAATCAATATTTATGATATCCGGAGAAAATAATTGACTTATGGAAATCAGTGTATCACTAAACCTGTTCACCACAATGATTCTATCTTTTATTTCTCACCACAATGATTCTATCTTTTATTTCTCTAGCCCACCATTGTCAATTTTAATATAAATTCATCAAAGAACTTTTGAGGTTTATAATTGATAATGAAATACATATATCACTTGAAACAAAAAATACTGCATCGCCCATCTATAGCCGTAAGAAAACCAATGTCAATCATATATAGTCATGCATTTGTTGTTTTTTTATTAGATAAAACAAAAAACTAATTGATTAAGAAAATACATAAATTAATTCAGCCAATAACAACAGCATAATCTACTTAAAAACATATATATTATAGCAAAATGACCACCGTTCCAGCAAAAATAAAAAACTTAAGCAATAACGTAATACCTTTCTTGAGGTGAAAAACACCACTATCTTATCATAATTTTTCTGAACACACGATGAGAGGACCCATGGATACTTGATAAGGATCTTGCCAATATCTTTCTCAAAACCTGCCTAATACAGTAAAATATGAAAATGAGAAACAAGTTAACTGAATCCATAGCACCAAACTGTGGTTCAAAAAATTAAGCTATCTTAGGTAATCTTTGGGAATCTTAAGCAACAAAGAGAAACAAGGTGATTGCTTATATAAAAAACGTAGATGTTATAATGCAACCAAACTTTATTCTCCTCATAAGCCTGCAAGATAAAATGTAACCTAACTCGATTCTAAAAGTGTTAAAATTACTTTGAATTAATGTCTCTTTGGGAGTTGGATGCTTTTTCTATTCTAGCTTGGGACCGGCCATGGTCATAAGGAAATGAACTTCTGATGATCATTTTTTAGCCACAAATACTTCCCTTTTTGTTACCTTCATGGTTTTGTACAATTGTGACTCCCTCACCATGTTTTATTTTCTCTTCCCTCTTCTTATCTGTTTTCAACAGTATGTTTCAAGTTATAGCAACCATCAAGAAAACTGATGTGCATATGATATGTATATGTATCATTCGAATGAGCGCCCTTAGTATGTGGAGACCTAGACTCGACCATTTGGGAGTGTCTGGTATTATTGTGTGATGTGGCAGTGTGTTTTGGTAATTGATTGTAAGAGTTACAAAATGTGCTTCAGTTAGAATGTAAACAGTAATGAAATAGCACAAAACGTGATTCGGTTAGAATGTAAACAGTAATAAAAAAATCCTCTACTCCATAAATTGAGAACTGTTGAAATAAAGAAAAGAAAATATTTGGTGTTTTTTATTTTTCCACAAAGGGGTAATATATAGGAGTTACATGGAAACATAAACTAAAAACTCACAATGTGGAACTAAACTCATGCATACCTAAAGACTCTTACACTAAAATATTAATTGAAATGTGACACCTTCAACACTCCCCCTTAATCTGGAGGGGAAATATTTAGTTTGAAAACATCATGTAGAGGTAGTGGAGGTAGGTGATGTGGGACAAATCATCAGACGGTCCACTTCGGAGATAATCCTTCGAGGATAATCCGCACAAAAGACGGTCCCACACAACACGATTCCACATGACAACCCAATGGAATACAAACAAGACACCGAGGGCAGAACCACATGACACAACTCGTTGGAATCAAGTCAACCAACAACGACCATATCACATGACAATCAACGAAGAAAATTGGGGAGACTCAAACAACACAAGGCATAAGTCTGGAGAGACGTGTGGGACTAAGTCGAGAGTCGGGAAATACCGTCGTGCTGATAAAAATCAACCTCAGATGGGGTCCAAGTCACCTTCATCGCATACACTCCCCCTCATGTGCGACACACGTGCAGGACACACATGCATGAAGGCATATGGTAAACATACATAAAACACGAACAACGACAATGCAAAGTGATGCGGGACAGGAATCCACCTGCCCGCCACCCTGGAGTCCCACCAAGGGGCCCACCTGGAGTCAGCACCAGGCGGCTTTATTAGGCCCGCGGGCCGTACACCCCAACCCATCCTCGGCTCCACCACAGGGCCGATAGGTTGTTGAGGTCGGGGCTCGATCCCCCGACCTACTTGATAAAGAGCTCTCAGGCGAGCTCTCATCACCAACTGAGCCGCGGATCAGTTGGTGATGAGAGCTCGCCTGAGAGCTCTTTATCAAGGAGGTCAGGGGATCGACCCTCGGCCTCAACAACCTATCGGCCCTGTGGTGGAGCCGGGGATGGGTTGGGGTGTACGGCCCGCGGGCCTTATAAAGTCGCCTGGTGCTGACTCCAGGTGGGCCCCCTGGTGGAATTCCAGGGTGGCGGGCAGGTGGACTCCTGTCCCGCATCACAAAGATTATTAAAGACATGTGAAAACGATCAAATCAACGCGAATCTTCATCACCGGCAAGAGGAAAACGCCCGACCGGAAGGGGTAGCGGCGGCTGGAATCGACAAAAACATGTGAGGCAGATGCAGGAGGCGGCTGGATCTGGTGCAGCAAAGAGGCCGAGGCTAAAACACACCAATGGGATGCAAAACATCGAGGACAGAAGCAGTCAGCAAGATGCAGAGCATTGAAAGATGGTTCTACCTTGAGAGACTTGATCTGGAAGGGTGTTCATCCTCGTTGAAGTAGCATCTAGATGGACGGTATTGTCGACGGGAGGGAACGCGACTAGAGCAACATCATCGATAGGATCAGAAGTGGTTGACAAGAAGAGCTAGGGACGGAGATGAGAAGCAGAGGGGAGGGTGAGCAGCGAGTGGAAGCGCCGCTCGATCAGGAGCCTTGCAGACGAACAGAGGGAAGAAGAAGAAGAGTGCTCGGGAAGAACGAAAGACGCCATAAGAAATGTTAGTGCGAGAAATTTTGGGAGGATCGAAACGTACCTCTGATACCATGTTGAAATAAAGAAAAGAAAATATTTGGTGTTTTTATTCTTCCACAAAGAGATAATATATAGGAGTAACATGGAAAAAAACTAAAAATTCACAATGTGGAACTAAACTCATACATACCTAAAGACTCTTACATGGACTAAAATATTAATTGAAATGCGATAACTTCAACAAAAATCAAGAACTATTGAATGACAACTAAATCCATAATGTCACAACTATTTGATATTTGTATTATATTAAGAAAAAAAGGTTAGGTTAGTCATGGTCTTAAAATAGACTATCAAATCAATTTGGGCCCTTTGATTTCAATCCGATGATCAAACAGTATGCGTGATTTTTTAATACACTGGATTAGCATAAAATCAATACACACACGCGGGGCTTCGCCCTTGCATGACTGCCCATAAGAGTGAATAGGCTTCGCCCATCCGTGGTTGCTTTGGGTGTGCTAGTTTGGGACAACATGGGCCACTCCCAGGGGCAGATCCACATAGAGTCAAGTGTGGGCAGCTCCCCACAGTAGATTCATAAAAAAATAAGTGATAAAAATTAAATTAACATTATTTTGCGGCCTTATATATATTATACCTATTCATAAAGCTTTCAATAAAGTAGGATTGGTGATGTAAACCAAGGTGGGGTGTAGTTTTGAACGACAAAATAATTGCGACCTATTTTAAATAAATGTAGCGCGAAGGTTTTTGCAGGCTAATTTAACGAACTAAACGGTCAAGGCGTCGCACACGAACGTAAACGCTACCGCACAAACATACAACGTTATGAAACTAATTCCACAAGCACAAAAATTTGGTGGCAAACACACACGGCAATGGAAAAATAAACGGTATTCAGGAGATGGAATTAGCTAGGGAAAGCTCTAATAACCAACTACTCATTTAAAGATTAAAGCATAAAAATATACTGGAGGATTGAGCTAGGAGAAGTGAGGTATACCCTAGGCGGAGAGACAGTGGCTGGAGAGATTCCTGGACAATGGTGACTGGACTGGAAGAGAGGCTGATGTGGACTGGAGGTGGGGGAGACTGTCAGCAGGCGTGGAACAGGACCCGGCTGAGGAGATGGTCGGAGCTGTAGTAACCAGAGAACTGTACGGGTGGCTGGAGCTCGATGGGTTTGCTGGAGGAAACTGCTGGAGCACAGGAGGTGTTGTCCGGAAGCTAGGGAACATCGGAGGTCACGAAATCTGCCGAAGGAAGGCACAGGAGGCCTCATCGGTGACAGGCGGCGCTTCAGGACGCGGCGACGTCGGAGGAAATGAGCACTGGAAGGATCGTCGGTGCCTGGGAAGGCTCTGGGGCTCGACTGCGACTGGAGAGGGCTCCACGGGCGGCGTCGGAGTGAAGATCGACGGCTGAAGTTGCGGGAAGGAGTAGGAGGCGGGGCTTCCGTCGGGCGATTCAGGGGCGGCGCTGGGAGAATGATAACAGGAAAAATGATTTCCTGTCGTTCTATTCGAGCCGACCTTCACAGGAGATAACCAAATCTTTTTATATTAAAAGTTTAGGGTTTGATTTGAGGGTTTAATATTGGCAGACATTAAAGGGGGAATTTGGAGTGGGATTTGAAATTGGGCCGACTGCAACTCAATGAGTCTTTGATAAATATAGGTGGGGAAATGGCCTTAAGGATTCTCCAATAAAGAAAATACATCACATTAATTCATTTTGAAATAGTTAATTATTAACTCTTGCCCTAAATTAACCTATCCCTAAATTATCGGACTTATGCATTTACGGTCTTGTTGGCCGGTCACATCAATTAGCCAAACAAAATTTGCGCGAACAATGTGCGCGATACAAAATAAAATTCAAGCGCTCATAACACGCGCAATACAACTCTACGCTACAAATCAATCCAAAAATGCACGAAAGCGTGCGCTACAAAAGTAAGAAAACATGTGCGATAATAATAACAATAACGACGCGGGTTGCATCGATTGGCATAGTGGTCATGGCTTTATGTAAAGGTCACGGATTTGAGTGAAAAGGTCTTGTGTTCAATTCTTGATGTCAGAGAAGAATAAAATATGTATATTTTTTGTCTGAAATTTGCATTTTGTACAAAAAATCATTAAAAATGTAAACATTTTTCTATATTTAAACATTGTAAATATATATATATATGCATATAGTTTTCCAATAGTTTTCCAATAGTTACATATATAATTCACACAAAAATTCATTAAACATATAGAGATTTGTTTCTAGATTGCACAAAAATCATTTAAAATAGACATTTTTTTCTAAATCTAGACATCGTGAAAAAAATTATTAAAAATATTGACGTAATGTAAAAAAAATGTGACATTAATATAAAATGGACATATTTTTTCTATATTTGTTGAATAAAATTTTCGAAGAAATTTGTGCTCCTCCCATAATGAAAAAAAAAATCCTACATACGCCCCTAGCCGCTCTGGCCTCTTTTTTTCCACCCCCTCTCTCTCTCCCCCCTCTCCTTCTCTTCCCCTCTCCATCCCTCTTTATTTAATGCCATCATCTCTCCCCGATGATGAAAAAACTGCTTTTATTTTTAATCTAATCATTTTTTAGTCTAGGAGATCTATAGTCCCCATCTCTCCTATAGGTTTAGGAGCCCTAAAGAGATTTGTTTCCCCCTCTCGAGTGATAGTCCTTTACTATTGACCTCGCACACTACACATATGGTGGGTACCTGTGTACAGCCGCTAGTATATTATATGAATAAAGAACTTAGTTACAAAAGTTGTTCTCAGATTATAAAATGAAAATACAGCCTAATCCAAACACCTTAAGAGGCTTAGATCAATTTACAAAATATCCCTCCTGGTTTATAGTTTCAAAACAAGAAGTAATTGATAAACCACATAAGTTTGTGCTTTGGATCTACCTAAGTAAATAGATCTTCGATTATGTATAAATCTCCAATTTCAAGATTGTAAAAAAATCAGTGAAGTTATAGTATAACAAGCCACAAATACATAAATAAAATTCCTACAAAAATGGCAATGAAGTTACAGAGCTGCACTTATTAAAGAAAAATAAAAAATGACCTCTAAGCTGCGAGACTGCACATATAAAAGAAAGTCGTCGATCAAAATAAAAACAACTTATTGAGTAAATTACTTGAGTGCAAAATATTAAAAAAATTAATGATAGACATGAAAACATTCATCAGAATACCTTCTTCAATAGATCCAGTCTTGGTTTAATATCATTCTCAATATCAAAGAAAATGATTGGTGGATATAGTAGAACCACAGTTCGTATGCTTGCTTTTGGGACTCCAATGAGAACGAGAAAATCAGCTAAAGGTTTCAAATGATTTTCAACGGACAACAAAAGTAGTTTTGGGAAAGACTCAACCAAATGTGGAAAATAGGCATCTCCCTGTTCCAAGATGCTTAGACCTCCATGTCTAGCTTCCATCTGCAGAAAAGTAAGATTTTTTATGAAGATAAGAAAACAACCTGCAGCTATTAAATAGCTGAAGTGATACGTTGCCAATGGGGAAAAAGTAGATAGGAAGGAACTAAATAAATATGCCAGCATAATGCAACTTACTTTTTCAAAAAAGGCTAGGGTCACTTGAATATCGTCGTCCGTGAAAATCGATAGATGCATCATCATGCGTCGAGCATTCTTTTTTAATACCAGCATATTATCACTGCTTGAGAATAACATTTCTTTCACAAATTTAACCTACTAAACAGTTGTAGATAGGCATTAAGAATAAATTAATAGAGATATTGAATAAACAACAAAAACCCAAATGATTTCATCATCAACTAGATTGATAAACACTGGGACTAGCTAACTCATTCAACATTTTACAATTATTATTTAAAAGGATCTATGTAAGAGTTTCAGTTTTACATGAAAGTTTTTTTCCTAAAAAGGACAAACCTATTTTCATAATCAAGAATGCATGCCCGAAAATAAACATACATATGTATTCGTCATTTATCAATGGAGTGCCAGATGGAAGCATCATGATAATAGAACTTCAAACTAAATTACTGTTCATGGTGGGAAGGTCTTATGGCTACACTTGTACTTGAACTTGGTATAAATCAAACATTCGTGTGAATAGTAGGAAACCAAGACTTCCCCATAATACGCTTCATCATAAACCTTCAAAGTTGCCCAACTTAATAATTTGTTTAGAAAAAATATTATATTGGTCCCTTGATTTCATCCTACATTTGAAATAAATTTCAAGCATTTTTTTGAGCTGATCACAATAATTTGTGACTTGTCTGAACTAAGTCTGTATCTAACATCTTGTTATAAATACTTACTCAGAACACCAATATGGGGCAGACTTAATCCATGACAGGATTAAATGTAAATAAAATAAAATAAAAATATTTTGGTTTAACTCACTACTATTTTCTCCTCTTGCCTCTCTAAACGTTTCCCTCCTCTCACCGCGAAAACGCATCCCTCACTCGAGGGGCGGACCCACCTTGGGGCGAGTGTGGGCAGCCGCCCACACTCAATTTTTTTTAAAAAAATTAATAGTATTAGCCACGGTGTATCCCGCGGTTAATACAGTATAAATTGTGGCTAATACCATGTACTTTAAATAATTAATAGTATTAGCCACGGTTTTAACCGTGGTTAATACTCCATTCTTTTAAAGAAAATTAATAGTATTAGTCACTGTTTACAGTGTGAATAATATCCAATTTGTTTAAAAAAAATCAATAGTATTATGCTATTAGCCACATTTTAAACCGTGGCAAAAAGTAATACTATGTTCTTTAAAAAATAATTAAATAGTAGTGGCCACGATTTAAATTATGACAAATACGTTAATACTCTATTCTTAAAAAATAGTAATAGTCAAGGTTTGAACCGTAGACGTCATATTCTCGTCATTCTCAAAGCTCGAGACGGACTTAGGCATGTTGTGTGAAGCATAAATACATATTAGATATTCATGTTGATGAATCTGACAATTTTTAAGTTCGCCCACACTAAAACCCTAAAATTCCTGCGTCCGTCACTGCCTCCCACGTCATGCGTCTAATCAGCACCATGTAGTTGCATTCAGTTAATATTCATGACTAAATATTATATAGAGACTGATGCGGAGCAGAGACGAGGACACGTTTTGGGCCCGTTCAGGGCTGATTTGGCAACTTTCCATATATGGCGTGCCCGGATCGACGATCGGGCTCCGCGATTGCGTCCGGAGCGTCGCCGCGAGTCAAAACGCTATATTACTTTATATTTTTTTGAGTTTATTTGGATGTATTTTAAGGGCTAACCCACCGGCCAATCATAGCCGTTGATGGGGATGCCCTAGTTTGTGTTTTCTTATAAATAGGATGCTAGGGGGCTGATTTGGGGGCATTGCAGAATTTGGAGAGAAATAATCCTGGATTCCAGCGATCCCTCCCCGGTGCCGACGCCGTGGAACCCTAGGTGACGACTCCTAGGCCGCCAAGCTTCCCCCCAAGGTATCCCCCTTCCCCACCTTCATTTTCCACCTCTCAAAAGCACGTTTCAGCCTCCGGAATCCCTCCAGAAACCCGTCCAGCAGCCGACTACTGCTACAGTTCCTGGAGGCATTTTCCGCCCCCTGCTACAGTAAAAAGTCGGGAGTTCCGACTTTGCCTGTCCGCCGACCCGGCTGCAGGTCCAGCACCCCTTCAGCCCTTCCTTTCCCAAATCCGAGCCCTCCTAGGGCCTCTTTAGCCCTACCCGCCCCTCCTTTCCTTCCCCTCGTGGATCCACCCCCCCCCCCCCCCCAACACTCCGAAAATTCTAGATCTAATTGATCTAGCACTACCTTCCCCCGATCTACCCTCCACTTCCATATTCTCACTCTCGTAGCCCGGATCCGTCATAAAATTAGCGGATCTATCCACCGACACCCCGATCCGTTATCCCCTCCACCCAAACCTTCCATTTTTGTTCGGATCCGCTCCAAATCATCGGATCTATTTTCCCCCGGCCCGGATCTACTCATTTGTGGCCGGATCCGCCGTTTTACCGTCCGTTACCGCCACTCTTCGCCGAGGGCAGCCACCACCATCGCCGCGTCGCCTCCGATTCCACTTCCGATCACTCGTTTTGCATCCGGTTCGTCAAATCCTCCATCGCCTCGGATCAGCCCACTGCATCGTGAGTATTTCATGATATTATGTTTGTACTTGACATTGGCACTTGGTCGTTTATCTATATTTGTGCTGTGATTCTAGTTTGGTAGTGTTGTTTTTTTTTATACGCTAATAATTATTGTGGAATTAGTCGCCGCCGCTTGCTCAGGCCCTCCGTGCGGAGGAAGCCGTTGCCAAATTGCCAAAGTTATTTAACTGCTTTTATTTCGATTAACTGCGTGGTGCTGCCAACTTTCATTGCTCACATTATTAGTCATTGCTTTCCGACTGCTCATTGCATGTAGCATCGCATTCGCATATTCCCTCACACGTGCACGTTGAGTCCTAGCTTCCGAGCACCACTAGCCTACCCCTACATCATTTGGTATCAGAGCACGTCCGTGCGGAGGAAGCCGTTGCCAAATTGCCAAGCACGATTCCATCTTCGTGGTGGTTGATCGGTTTTCGAAGATGGCACACTTCATTGCTTGCCGCAAGACGGCTGATGCGACCCACGTTGCATCTATATTCATGAGGGATGTCTTTCGGTTGCATGGTCTTCCCAAGTCGATCGTGTCTGACCGCGATGTGAGGTTCATGAGCTACTTTTGGAAAACCCTGTGGCACAAGACTGGTACGATCCTTAGGTTTTCCTCGGCATATCACTCACAGACGGACGGTCAAACTGAGGTAGTGAATAGGAGCTTAGGGAATCTGTTGCGGTGTCTAGCTAGTGAGCATGTAGGTAGTTGGGACTTAGATTTGTCGATCGCCGAGTTTGCCTACAATAGCTCAGTCAATAGGTCCACCGGATTGAGTCCATTTCACGTAGTTTCAGGATACGACCCTAGGAAACCTATAGACCTTGTCCCGAGCCCTCTAGAGTCCCGCCCTAGTGAGTCTGCTGAGTCATTTGCACGACATTTGCATGATTTGCATGAGTCGGTCCGCCGACAAATAATAATAAGCAGTGATAATTATAAAGCCCATGCAGATAAGCGAAGGCGAGAGCAGATATTTAATGTAGGCGAGAAGGTAATGGTGCGAGTCCGCCCCGAGAGGCTCCCTTCGGGGCCTGCCAAGAAGTTAAGCGCGAGGCGAATAGGTCCATATTCCATTATTAGTCGTATTGGGACCAACTCCTACCGGCTTGACATCCCGGCCAGTATGGGAATTCACCCCGTGTTTAATGTTGAGGATCTGACTCCATACTATGAGCCTCATGAGTATGTGGACCCGAGCGAGGGAGATGCTCAGCCCCCCCCCCCCCCACCACCACCACCTACCAGCCATCCCAGCTCATCCACTATTGCCACCCACCCACCTGGGACTTCGTCCCCTTTGGTTCCCCCGCAGGCACCACCGATCGCATCGGGACCCACCTTCCGTGAGGCGAGAGATGAGAGCGTCACAGAGATCAGATCCCACCAGTTTGTTCCCACCTCGGCCGGACCGCGTTGCCGCTACCTGGTACATTGGCGGGGCCGACCTGACACAGATGATACTTGGATACTACCGGCAGAGTTAGATCGGCTCGCCCCCGGACTTCGACTTCAGTACGATCATCTCCATTCATCGGAGATGAAGGCCTTTCAGTCGGGGGGAGTTGATGGGGAGCCATCGGATGCACTTGGAGGAGCTCGCCGCAAGGCGGGGCCCACATACATGTACTCGCGCAGGAAGACTTGATCGGATCGCCGATCGGACTCCGCGATTGCGTCCGGGACGTCGTCGCGAGTCAAATCACTATATTACTTTAATTTTTTTGAGTATATTTTGATGTATTTCAAGAACTAACCCACCGGCCAATCATAGTCGTTAATGGGGATGCCCTAAGTTATGTTTTTCTTATAAATAGGATGCTAGGGGTTGATTCCAAAGGTATTGCAGAATTTGGAGAGAAACAATCCCGGATTCCAGCGATCCCTCCCCGGTGCCGACGCCGTGGAACCCTAGGTGACGACTCCTAGGCCGCCAAGCTTCCCCCCAAGGTATCCCCCTTCCCCACCTTCATTTTCCTCCTCTCGAAAGCTTGTTTCAGCCCCCGGAACCCTTCCAGAAACCTGCATAACAGCCGGTTGCTGCTACAGTGCCTGGAGGCAATTTCCGCCCCCTGCTACAGTGAAAAGTCGGGATTCCGACTTTTCTCTGCCCGCCGACTGGGCTGCAGGTCCAGCCCCCTTCAGCCCTTCCTCTCCCAAATCCGAGCCCTCCTAGGGCCTCTTTAGCCCTACCCGCCCCCTCATTTCCTTCCCCTCGTGGATCCACCCCTCCCCAACACTCCGAAAATTCTAGATCTAATTGATCTAGCACTACCTTCCCCCGATCTACCCTCCACTTCCCTATTCTCACTCCCGTAGCCCGGATCCGTTCTAAAATTAGCGGATCTATCCACCGACACCCCGATCCGTTATCCCCTCCACCCAAACCTTCCATTTTTGTTCGGATCCGCTCCAAATCATCGGATCTATTTTCCCCCGGCCCGGATCTACTCATTTGTGGCCGGATCCGCCGTTTTACCGTCCGTTACCGCCACTCTTCGCCGAGGGCAGCCACCACCATCGCCGCGTCGCCTCCGATTCCACTTCCGATCGCTCGTTTTGCATCCGGTTTGTCAAATCCTCCATCGCCTCGGATCAGCCCACTGCATCGTGAGTATTTCATGGCATTATGTTTGTACTTGACATTGGCACTTGGTCGTTTATCTATATTTGTGCTGTGATTCTAGTTTGGTAGTTGTTGTTTTTTTTATACGCTAATAATTATTGTGGAATTAGTCGCCGCCGCTTGCTCAGGCCCTCCGTGCGGAGGAAGCCGTTGCCTAATTGCCAAAGTTATTTAATTGTTTCTTTATTTCGGTTAATTGCGTGGCGTTGCTAAGTTTCATTGCTTAAATTATTAGTCGTTGCTATCCGACTGTCCATTGCATGTAGCATTGCATTCACGTATTCCCTCACACGTGCACGTAGGATCCTAGCTTCCGAGCACCACTAGCCTACCCCTACATCATTTGGTGCGGAGCAGAGACGAGGACACGTTTTGGGCCCGTTCAGGGCTGATTTGGCAACTTTCCATATATGGCGTGCCCGGATCGACGATCGGGCTCCGCGATTGCGTCCGGAGCGTCGCCGCGAGTCAAAACGCTATATTACTTTATATTTTTTTGAGTTTATTTGGATGTATTTTAAGGGCTAACCCACCGGCCAATCATAGCCATTGATGGGGATGCCCTAGTTTGTGTTTTCTTATAAATAGGATGCTAGGGGGCTGATTTGGGGGCATTGCAGAATTTGGAGAGAAATAATCCCGGATTCCAGCGATCCCTCCCCGGTGCCGACGCCGTGGAACCCTAGGTGACGACTCCTAGGCCGCCAAGCTTCCCCCCAAGGTATCCCCCTTCCCCACCTTCATTTTCCACCTCTCAAAAGCACGTTTCAGCCTCCGGAATCCCTCCAGAAACCCGTCCAGCAGCCGACTACTGCTACAGTTCCTGGAGGCATTTTCCGCCCCCTGCTACAGTAAAAAGTCGGGAGTTCCGACTTTGCCTGTCCGCCGACCCGGCTGCAGGTCCAGCACCCCTTCAGCCCTTCCTTTCCCAAATCCGAGCCCTCCTAGGGCCTCTTTAACCCTACCCGCCCCCTCCTTTCCTTCCCCTCGTGGATCCACCCCCCCCCAACACTCCGAAAATTCTAGATCTAATTGATCTAGCACTACCTTCCCCCGATCTACCCTCCACTTCCATATTCTCACTCTCGTAGCCCGGATCCGTCATAAAATTAGCGGATCTATCCACCGACACCCCGATCCGTTATCCCCTCCACCCAAACCTTCCATTTTTGTTCGGATCCGCTCCAAATCATCGGATCTATTTTCCCCCGGCCCGGATCTACTCATTTGTGCCCGGATCCGCCGTTTTACCGTCCGTTACCGCCACTCTTCGCCGAGGGCAGCCACCACCATCGCCGCGTCGCCTCCGATTCCACTTCCGATCACTCATTTTGCATCCGGTTCGTCAAATCCTCCATCGCCTCGGATCAGCCCACTGCATCGTGAGTATTTCATGGTATTATGTTTGTACTTGACATTGGCACTTGGTCGTTTATCTATATTTGTGCTGTGATTCTAGTTTGGTAGTGTTGTTTTTTTATACGCTAATAATTATTGTGGAATTAGTCGCCGCCGCTTGCTCAGGCCCTCCGTGCAGAGGAAGCCGTTGCCAAATTGCCAAAGTTATTTAACTGCTTTTATTTCGATTAACTGCGTGGTGCTGCCAACTTTCATTGCTCACATTATTAGTCATTGCTTTCCGACTGCTCATTGCATGTAGCATCGCATTCGCATATTCCCTCACACGTGCACGTTGAGTCCTAGCTTCCGAGCACCACTAGCCTACCCCTACATCATTTGGTATCAGAGCCTAGGTTAGGCTATTTGCATGCTTTGTAGTGGTAGGTCATATAGAGTCTTTAGCTTCATCCATGACTAATTATCGTTGTCGTTCCTCTCCTCTCTTGAGGCATTCTGAGTCTGCCTATACCCAATCTCATAGAGCGACTTCAGAGAAATCCTCACGTTATCATGATGATTATTATCGTCTGCGGCACACCACTTCTCGAGATCGTGTCGACCCACCGACACAACCTCACTATGCCAGAGACGATCAGCATGATGATTGTCGTCGTTCATATCCTTACACGCGAGCGGATCGTGTTGATCCTTCGACTCGACCCGATTACCTTAGGGATGACTATTATGAGGATCGTCACTTTGAGAGAAATCTTGAGAGTCAGTTTCGTACAGTTTCCCCTTTCTTTGACGGCTCATCGAGTCCCGAATCTTTCAGTTATTGGCTTGTGGACATTGAGTATTATCTTGATTATTTTGAGTTATTCGGTGAGCGTCGCGTTAAGTTTGCGAAACTTAAACTTTTAGATCAGGCGAGAGCATATTGGGCTAGTGTTGAGAGGACCCGCGAGCGAAACCGTCTTTGTCGCATCACTAGTTGGGTGGACATGAAGCGTACATTGTGTCAGAGGTACCTGCCTTCATCATATCGGAGTCGCTTGCTCGACCAATTATTTTTCCTTCAGCAAAAATCCATGTCTGTCGCTAATTACATGGATTGCTTTGATGAGTTAGTTGTGAGGAGCGATATCCGAGAGGATTCAGCCATGACCACTTGCAGATTTCGGTCTGGGCTTCGATCTGACATCCGTACTAAGGTGGGTTATCATAGCTCGAAGTCCCTGGAGCAGACGTATCAGCTTGCCCTTCACTACGAACAGTCTTTGAGATCCGCCAGAGCTGGTCGGTTGGACCCTCACCTTGGCCTCCGCAGTACGAGTCCTCATATTGAGGTCACCATGACGCCTACCACTGTTCTGTTACCCACGACGGAAGTGGTACCTGATACGGATTGCTCTCACCCCAGCGAGATGCTTATCCCAGTGAGTGACCTATCTCTTGTCTCTGACCCGTCTCCCGCGACCCCGAGTGAGAGTGAGCCTGAGCGACCTATTGAGTCTGCAGTATTGTGTGACTTGTGTCTCTCACCCACATCTCTTCTTTTCTCATGTACCGGGTTAGTTAACACCCTCACCGTAGACCCAATTCTTGACACTACACCCACAGACCCATTCTTGAGTGTAGGTCTATGTTGCTCTCCCGTTGTCATTGCCCCGAGTCACATCACGACCGAGAGCCCAGAGCTTGATGTTGATCTCACAGTGACTATGCCACTCATTCAAGGGAACACGACTCCTTACGATGGTACTCACATGGAGGACCTTGACCTTAGTGACGAGCCCCCTGTTGAGCCTCCTGATGATCCGCCACATCTTGGTAAGGTTGAGACTCAGGTGAGCCACTCAGGTATGACGCCTCTTTCATTATCATTTCTGACCTTGCCAATGAAAAGGGACCTTGAGTGGAGCATGACATATGTAGGGCCTACCTTGAGTCCACTTGAGTATACTCATATTGGGAGGACCTATCTTATGATGCCTCAAACTCTGGATGAGTTTTGGGACACGCCACCCGCTGAGCCACCCGATGAGTTCTTTCTTGTCTGGGACGCTCACCATATTTTAGAGTCACGACTTCTAGTCAGTGCACACGATTTTCACTCAGGTGGTCGTCTCCTTCATGATGACTTTTCTTACACACCTCCTGGGGATCCCCCTGATACGCTACGTTTCCCGAGACACATTTGGCTCTTTACGAGCACGTATTTGAGTATAGTTGTCTCTCACGGTCATCTGAGCGCTCGTCACACACAGGATGAGTTTGTCTATACTCCACCGAAAGAACCTCCTGATAGGCCACCACATTTGAGAGACATCTCAGGAATTATTGGATTTTCCTACAAGGAGTGTACTGTGTCTGTCATGTTGTCTTTTCATCATTTGCATTACCTGCATGAGTCTGCTGAGTCATTTGCACAACATTTGCATGAGTCGGTCCGCCGACGAATATTAACAAGCAATGATAATTATAAAGCCCATGCAGATAAGCGAAAGCGAGAGCAGATATTTAACGTAGGCGAGAAGGTAATGGTGCGAGTCCGCCCCGAGAGGCTCCCTTCGGGTCCTGCCAAGAAGTTAAGCGCGAGGCGAATAGGTCCATATTCTATTATTAGTCGTATTGGGACCAACGCCTACCGGCTTGACATCCCGACCAGTATGGGAATTCACCACGTGTTTAATGTTGAGGACCTGACTCCATACTATGAGCTTCATGAGTATGTGGACCCGAGCAGTGGAGATGCCCAGCCACCCCCACCCCCACGGTCGTTACCATATCATCCTCATACGTCCTCACCCATTGTTGGCCTCCACCCACCCGGGGACTCGTCTCCTTTGGTTTCACCGCAGGCACCACTGATCGCACCGGGATCCGCCACTCGTGAGTTGACCGTTGAGAGCTTCATGGAGACCAGACTCCACCAGTGCATTCCCACTACAGACGTTGGTGACTCTTGGGTACTTGCAGCAGAGTTTGATCGATTCGCCCATGGACTTCGACTTCAGCACGTCCGTCTCCATTCACCGGAGATGACATCTTTTCGGTCAGGGGGAGTTGATTGGCGAGAACACTTTCCAGCGACGACACTTGGGCGACCTCAGGTGGACTTCTTCGAGTTTTACCCGGCATGCAGCGAGAGAATTTTGATCCCTATTCATCGGGAGATGAATTCTTTCAAGCCGGGGAGATTGATGCGGAGCAGAGACGAGGACACGTTTTGGGCCCGTTCAGGGCTGATTTGGCAACTTTCCATATATGGCGTGCCCGGATCGACGATCGGGCTCCGCGATTGCGTCCGGAGCGTCACCGCGAGTCAAAACGCTATATTACTTTATATTTTTTTGAGTTTATTTGGATGTATTTTAAGGGCTAACCCACCGGCCAATCATAGCCGTTGATGGGGATGCCCTAGTTTGTGTTTTCTTATAAATAGGATGCTAGGGGGCTGATTTGGGGGCATTGCAGAATTTAGAGAGAAATAATCCCGGATTCCAGCGATCCCTCCCCGGTGCCGACGCCGTGGAACCCTAGGTGACGACTCCTAGGCCGCCAAGCTTCCCCCCAAGGTATCCCCCTTCCCCACCTTCATTTTCCACCTCTCAAAAGCACGTTTCAGCCTCCGGAATCCCTCCAGAAACCCGTCCAGCAGCCGACTACTGCTACAGTTCCTGGAGGCATTTTCCGCCCCCTGCTACAGTAAAAAGTCGGGAGTTCCGACTTTGCCTGTCCGCCGACCCGGCTGCAGGTCCAGCACCCCTTCAGCCCTTCCTTTCCCAAATCTGAGCCCTCCTAGGGCCTCTTTAGCCCTACCCGCCCCCTCCTTTCCTTCCCCTCGTGGATCCACCCCCCCCCCCACACTCCGAAAATTCTAGATCTAATTGATCTAGCACTACCTTCCCCCGATCTACCCTCCACTTCCATATTCTCACTCTCGTAGCCCGGATCCGTCATAAAATTAGCGGATCTATCCACCGACAACCCGATCTGTTATCCCCTCCACCCAAACCTTCCATTTTTGTTCGGATCCGCTCCAAATCATCGGATCTATTTTCCCCCGGCCCGGATCTACTCATTTGTGCCCGGATCCGCCGTTTTACCGTCCGTTACCGCCACTCTTCGCCGAGGGCAGCCACCACCATCGCCGCGTCGCCTCCGATTCCACTTCCGATCACTCGTTTTGCATCCGATTCGTCAAATCCTCCATCGCCTCGGATCAGCCCACTGCATCGTGAGTATTTCATGGTATTATGTTTGTACTTGACATTGGCACTTGGTCGTTTATCTATATTTGTGCTGTGATTCTAGTTTGGTAGTGTTGTTTTTTTTTATACGCTAATAATTATTGTGGAATTAGTCGCCGCCGCTTGCTCAGGCCCTCCGTGCGGAGGAAGCCGTTGCCAAATTGCCAAAGTTATTTAACTGCTTTTATTTCGATTAACTGCGTGGTGCTGCCAACTTTCATTGCTCACATTATTAGTCATTGCTTTCCGACTGCTCATTGCATGTAGCATCGCATTCGCATATTCCCTCACACGTGCACGTTGAGTCCTAGCTTCCGAGCACCACTAGCCTACCCCTACATCAGAGACTTGTTTAAGACCAATTACAAATTTTGGGACCAATTTCAAACAAAAATTATTTGGCAAAATTTAAGGGGCAATCCTGAATGTATTTTCCTAATTCATTTCCTACACAATCAAAGGTATGTTTTGGTGGGCTACTGACAAGGAGCACATTGTCAAACAAAGATGTAAAATCAAAAAGAACCATCAATAAAAAAAAATAAAGGATGAGAAACTAGAATATTATTGGCCCTGGCATTGATTAATTTATATTACATGATAAAACTTGGGACGAACAAAACAATCACAAGCATTGATCATGATTCTCAGTAATGACCATCAAAACAATCTGGGCCTGCATGGACACTGAGGCTTCCTTTGGCACGGTGGTGGCGGTCGTGAACGTGGTGGTCATGAACCCTGGTTCGTGAACGCCCGACCTCACCTAAAAAAATTCAAGCATTTTTTGCTCAAAACTAGTTTATTTTCTTGGTAGCAGTCAACCTTTGTCTTCCCAAACATACATTTTATGATAATGACGTTCTTGATCAAACTCACATGAGCAAATAAGTCACGCCAATCAAAGCCTAAGGCTTCCATTTGGTGTGACATGACAATGGTCATGACCGCCTCCAAGAAAAGAACTAGTTTTGAACATAACAATGGATGAAGTTTCATAGGTGAGGTTGGGCGTTGATGAAGGATGGTTCATAACCACCGCTTTGGCGATCTCGACCTGCCAAACGGAGCTTAAGAATATATATGAAAGAAATTAATCCATGATAGAATGAACAATCACCTTATCAATGAGATCAGGAAGCTTTTCAGAGGCCAAATATCTAGAAATAAGCATTGCCGAAGAATGCCTCAGTCCAAGGCTCTCTAGAAAAGGGAGAAGCGCGCAATCCCTCTTACTCTTGGCCATGCAGCGAACCTTGCTTCTAAAACTAAGGGAACCAATATCCTCCCCTCCCTTCTCCATGTCGGGGCACCATGAACTCCACAGAGAATGCTCGTCCAACTCGCGAACGCTCTCGACAATCATATCCAAATACTGCGGCGAATTCGAAGCAATACACAGTGTATCCTCCTCTGAGGCTCCATATTCTCGCAGAATCTCCATAATAGCTTCCCGTGCTTCCTCGATAGCCGATCCCTCGAACTCTCGGGGCGAGCTCTGGCCATTCTCGCCTGCGGAAAATCGTACCCGCGTGGGAAACCGCGGAGGTCGTCTGGGTTGAATCAATCGCGAGGAACTCCGGCAAATAGGCAAGATTAGGGGTAAATGGCAGCTGGAGGGATTTGTGGAAGAACTGTGGCGCTCAACCGGGAATTCGAATAAGCCCGGAAAAGCAGACGGGATTGCCAAGGCTGGCATGACTCTTTTGGATCATGTTCCCATGGTTTTCGCTGATATGTTGGTTGCCATTCTTCCGGTACTGAAATGACTAACCCTAACCCTAGACGAAGATTGAAGGCTGTATGGCGGGAATTTTGCAGAAAACTGGCCGGACTTCGGAATTTATTGGGCTCTCTTTCTGGCGAAATTTTTTGGTCCTCGCCCGGAACGAAACGAAGATCAAAGCTATACCAACTGTTATAAAATTAGAAATGCGCGTCACTATGATGAATAAGTGTTACTTGAAATTCTACTTAATGTAACAACGCACAATTCTACAGGATCGTTATAACCAAATTATATTAATCTCAAATTGAAGTTTATACTAAATTTCTTTTTGTGATTAAGAACACAAAAATAAAACGAGCTGAAATAAACGGTAACTGAAGTGCGGAAATTAATTTATACCGTTCTTGGATTCTTGCTCGTTTTTCATGATCGCGGAAATTCGCAATAGTTGTGGAGTGTTGTTCCTGATAAATTCCGCTGTGCTTTGTGTACACGCTGACATGTAACACCAATCCGAGTGAATCACTTAAAGAAATTCAAAAGTTAGCACATATAAGTGTACTTATATGTATTTTAACCAATAATACTAAAAGGAACGTTAGTCAGTATGTTCCAGTAGATCCAATGCGAGATTTACAAATCTCGAATGGTTGTACTTTGTCGCTCATACCGATCACAAAATCTGTGAGCAAAAATGAATGAAAAGCTCTGAGACACGTATTGATCTCATCCACTTCACTGATTCAGGAGAAACACTTGGAATATAGTGACAACACAATAATTCATGTTCATCTCAACTCCAAATGGAGAAAATTGGAACAATGTAGGAATTATACCTCGTTCCTGAAGATGGAGAGTTAAGACCTGCTTTCTTCCTGAAAACCTGTTATAACGAAGGCGTAGATGCAATCTCTAATTAAAAATGTACTCCAAATCAAGCTTTGATTTCTCACACCGGCTAAGTCTGTTGAAGAACAACTTTGATCTGCTGTCTCCCAGATCTGATCCTTGGAGTTGCTGCCGAGATGGAAAACACTAAAAGCCAGGGACGAAGGAGCCCGATCTCTACTCAGCGAGAGTTCGCCGTGAAAACTGAAGCCAAAACCATGGCTCTCGCCGGAGGACCAAAAGGACGAGTGAGTAGGAAAAACCTATTACGGTTACCAAAATGGGAGAGAGAAAAGAGAGCCGGGTTTTTTCACACATTGTTCACTTTTATGGGAATGATTAATCTTTGGTCTAATTTCAAGCTTAATAGGGCAGCCCATGAAGGTTACAAAAACATGGGGTTAATTAATCTTATAACTCCACAATAAATGACCAAATAAACTAAGATTCAATAAAATTAATTTGAATCTAATAATCATTCATATTCTAATGTCAAGGGTGAGACCTGGTTCGCAACTGAAATTACGAGACGATCTGGCCCACCTATCACAGACTTTGACCGTTCGCGCGACTGAATTAATGCGCGCTCGTGAGAGTCCGGATAGACTAAATATTCGTGTGCAACTCCACAGGACGTCTCGATGAATCGAGTCCACCTAACGGAAAATTTCCAACATTCTCCCACTTGGACTTGTATTCATCGTAATTTATGACATTCCGATAAAATATTCACAAAACTTAAGGGTACCAATTAGCGAACGCGACATTGAGTTCACTCTCACGTCAATCCAGTCCAATCAAATCCTTCACTCTGAATCATGGCGGCAACCGCATCATTGAGCGACACGGGACCTTTCATGGTCACAGCAGCTTACGGATCTAATCGACATGGACAAAACGTCGTCAAATAAAACATAGAACAACATACTGAAAATGCGCACATGAAGGTTGTTCTAATTTGGTGGTCAACCAAACTTCTCAAATGAATGCACTAGACCATGCTGTGAAAAGTTCTGAAGTGTTCGAAAGAACAAGTATGTCTAACCTTAAGGTTCCAAAATTCATGCGTCAAAAGACATACTACAGGCCATAATTCAAATACAGTGCCCTAGGCCTTATGCTCTGACTAACACAAGTAATGAGACTTTGTATGAAGTGTGACATGTCACATAAATTCAACGAATATTGAAACTTAATGACATTCATGAATGAATATCCTTTAATTATTAATGAATTAAATAAAGTGCAAAGCAAACGACAGATAATTGAATCGGAGCTACATGAAGCCTCCCACTAATCAAGCACATCGATCGACTCTTTAAGCCCCGTATTAATAACATGTTTTTGAAACACGCTAGGGCGAAGTCCTTTAGTAAGTGGATCAGCCAACATGTCATCTGTCCCTAAATGCTCCACTAAAATTTCACCTTTCTTGACCAATTCCTTAACGGTCAAGAATTTAATTTCCATATGTTTGGACTCTGTGATACTTTTATTGTTCATCGAGAACATAACTGCAGAAATGTTATCACAGTACATCCGGATGGGTCCAGCTATAGAATCGACAACCTTTAACTCTGTAATAAAATTCTTAAGCCACACTGCGTGAGTCGAAGCTCCAAAGAGAGCGACGAACTCCGTATGCATTGTGGACGAAGTGATGATGTCTGCTTAACACTCTTCCACGAAACGGCCCCACCAACAAACTTAAATATATAACCTGAAGTAGACTTTCTATCATCCTCACACCCGGCAAAATCAGAATCTGTATACCACACTAACTCAAGGTTTGAACTCTATGGTAGACCAACTTAAAATCCTCAATTCCCTTTAAATACCTTTGGACTTTCTTAGCAGCCACCCAATGATCAGGTCCTAGGTTCGACTGATATCTGCCTAAAAGTCTCACTGCAAAGGCAATGTCCGGTCTGGTACAGACTTGAGCATACATTAAACTACCTACCGCACTAGCATAAGGTATATCTTTCATGTGCTCTCTCTCTCTCTATGTCATTCCTGGGGCATTGTGATAAGCTGAGCTTATCACCTTTAAGCACAGGTATGTCACTAGTCTTACAACCGAGCATGCTAAATCTCTCAAGTACACGCTCGATGTAGGCTTTCTGAGAAAGTGTCAATGTATGGTGAGATCGGTCTCTAATGATCTCAATTCGTAGAACGAAGGATGCTTCTCCAAGATCCTTCATATCAAAGTGTTTTGACAGAAATTGCTTAGATTCATGCAATAATGACAAATCACTGCTCGCAAGCAAGATATCATCTACATAGAGAATTAAGAAGATGAATTTGCTCTCACTGATCTTGAGATATATGTAACGGTCTACTTTATTTTCTACAAAACCAAAAGAAGTAACAACCTCATCAAATTTCAAATACCACTGTCTAGAAGCTTGCTTCATACCATATAGGGATTTGTTAAGCTTACATACAAGTTGATCAGAATGACCAGGCTTGAATCCCTCAGGTTGCACCATATAGACCTTTTCGTCAAGATCGCCATTCAGAAATGTGATCTTTACATCCATCTGGTGTAGCTCCAAATCATAATGAGCTACTAATGTCATTATCACTCTAAAAGAGTCTTTAGAGGAAATGGGAGAAAAGGTCTCGCGGTAATCGATTCCTTCCCTCTGCGTAAATCCCTTGGTTACAAGTCTAGCTTTAAACCGCTCGACTTTTCCTTTAGAGTATTTTTTGGTCTTAAACACCCATTTAGAACCAATGGGCTTACAGCATTTGGGTAACTCGACCAACTCTCAAACCTTATTCATCTTCATAGACTCCATCTCGTCTTTCATCGCATCCCACCATAGAACAACATGAGGTCCAGACACAGCTTCATTAAATGTCACTGGGTCAATCACGTGACCAATGTCATAATCACTCTCTCCTAAATATACTTCATAGTCCGAGGAAATCGCAGGCCTTCTCTGCCTAATGGATCTCCTAGCAGGTGGATGAACCTCCTGAACATGAGGAAGAACCTCAACTGGAATCGGTGGTAAGACCGCTTCCACATCCTCCACTTATTTTGTCACGGGTTCAGGCACCGCAGGATCTCTTATCAAGGGCACAGATAAATTAATGGGCACAACTTCCTCGACTTCACTAATAGGATGAGGGCAACTAGGTTCATCAGCGACATCTCATTCTAAAAATTTAGCTATTTGTGACTCCACAATTCTGGGTCCTCGTAAAGGGGAATAGAACTTAAATCTCTTGGAGTGATCTGGGTAGCCAATGAAATAACAACGACAAGACCTAGGGGAAATCTTATCTTCTGATGGGTTATACAAACAGACTTCTGCAGGACAACCCCAGACACGCAAATGATTGAGGCTGGGTCGTCTATCAGTCCACAACTCAAAAGGGGTTTTAGGTACTGACTTAGACGGGACTCTATTAAGGATATACACTGCAGTCTTAAGAGCCTCACCCCATAAAAATTCAGGAAGATTCGTTCTACTCATCATGTTACTCATCATTTCCTTAAGGGTGCGATTACGCCTGTCGGCCACGCCATTCTGCTCAGCACTACCCGGCATGGAGTACTGGGCAACAATGTCACAGCTCTCCTAGTATCTGGCAAACAGACCTTTATGTTGCCCAGAGGCATCATGTCTACCAAAATACTCGCCATCTCTGTCAGACCTAACAATCTTGATATTTTTCCCTATTTGTTTCTCAACTTCAGTCTTGAAAATCTTGAACTTTTCAAGGGATTCAGACTTCTCCTTAATTAAGTACAAATAGCCAAAACGAGAGTAGTCATCGATAAATATAATAAAATAGGTGTTCCTACAGAGGGTAGTGGAATAAGGACCACTGATGTCCGTATGAATAATCTCTAAACACCTAAACTACGAGTTGAGCCCTTCTTCTTAATCTTAGTCATCTTCCCTCTACAACAGTTCACGCATGTCTCTAGGTCACTGAAGTCTAGAGTAGGGAGAATGTTTTCCTTAATTAATCTTTCTACTCTTTCCCTAGAGATATGACCTAACCTTTTATGTCATAGCATGGAGGACTGCTCTTTAATGAGAGGTCTTTTATTGACAGTGCGCTCTACATTATACGTGGCCGCATATATGTTCGTAGGAGCAAGACATAAACTATATAATTCGTTAGATAATGAACAATGACTTATAACTTGCGTTTCATAAGAAATATTAATAGAACCACCACAAATGTTAAAACCATAATGAAGTTTATTTAAAATAGATACTGAAATCAAGTTCTTTCTAAACGAAAGAATATAGAAAATGTCTCTTAAAATAAGTTCATATCCAGAAGAAAGAACTAAGATAATATCTCCAATAAACTCTACTTCCATCTCAGCATTGTTCCCAACCGCGAGTCTGCACACACCCTTGCTTGGCCTCCTCCTTTTGATGAACCCCTGTAGTGTGTAAGCAACATGATTAGTTGCTCCACTATCGAGCCACCAAGAACTAGATGAGGCTTCAATTAAATTGGATTCACAAAGGACAAAGGCTAAAGAGTTACATTTAGGCGCAAATCCACGTTTATTCATCCAAGCTTTAAATTCCAGGCACTCGTGCTTCACGTGCCCCTTCTTCTTACAAAAGAAGCAGCTAAGAGGCTTCTTTCCACCAGTGTCCTTGCTTGCTGAAGTTTGTCCATCATGAGCTTTAAAAGAAGCTTTGAACTTCTTATTCTTCTTAAATGAGGGTTTGACAATGAGTAACGCAGTGTTCATCTTTTCCTTCTTCAGTTTCTCCTCCTCAGCAACGCAACAAGTGATGAGATCATTTATCTTTCACGCCTCATCCTGGGAACTGTAGGTAGTCTTAAAAATGCTGAATTCTACAGGGAGTGTATTTAGTGTCTGATGCACTATCAAGGCTTCAGGGAGAGTAATCTCCATCTCCTGCAGTTTGGTTTGGTAATAGACTATCTTCATTATATAATCACGAACTCCGGCTCCTCCCGAATACCTCACGGAGAAGAGGTCCTGAATTAGAGTTCCAATCTCAGCATTGGAAGACACCTTATATCTCTGCCCAACGGCAGACAGAAAATCTCTGGCGACGGTCGTGTCTGGAAGACCACTCAATAGGTGCTCCAGAATGGAACGCTTCATAGTCAACAAGCAGATTTTATTTAACTTGTTCCATGCACCATAATGATCCTTTTCAGCTTGAGTGCTAGTCGCTCTGAGGGCTGCATGTTGGTTGGTATTCATGGTCATCTCTATGTCCGCCATCTCGAGAGCAAACATGATGTCGTACTTCCACTTCTTAAAGTTCGATCCAGTGAGTTTTTAATAGTCGTCATGTTGTTGTGGACTGTAAAGGTGACTGAAAAGAGAGAAAAGAAAAATCAGTGACATATAGGGCAACAGTGGCTATAAATTCCTAAATAGCACACTAGGCGGAGAATCCTGGCGCGTCAACACGCAACATCTTTGGGCAGACTACGTGTCACGCAATTAGTAATTCTCCACACAAGAATGAGCAACAGTTTCGCTTGAGCTTTTCGTAAGTAGAATTCCAAATCATCGTCCGGGGCCTCCTGATTCTGACACGTAGTAATGTAAATAAATAATTTTTTCGCGAGAGTTTGTGTTTTTTTGGAGGTAACTTTCCTCTTTTCGCGCTTTATATCTCCATTATCGTCATTTCTCATGCTCGATGAACTTCGCCTCTGCTCGCCTGCTCACAGCGATTTTTCACATTCTCCCTGCCAAAATGTTCTAATCAGCTAAGCAACATCAGACTCTTATGAGATCATGAAAGAGGCAAGTATCTCAATCCTTATTCATGATTTGATAATCAGCTAAGCACCATGTACTATTGATTGTCATGTAAGGTTGAAGACGAACAGTATACTAATTATTTCAGATAAAACTTTGAAAATGTATAAGAACGATATAATGCATGAAACAAAGATAAATTATCTTAAATATTTAATGTAATATTTGAGATAAAAGTTTAATGTCTCAGATATTTCATATGATATCTCAGAGAAAACTAACAGATTTTATCCAAGATATTGCATTTACTGACTGTGATCTTATCTCAGATAAAAGTTTAATCTCTGTAATATTGTCTTACCAATTTCATGTAATATCCCGAAGAAAAATAGCAGATTTATCCAAGATATTATATTTACTTATTGTGTTCTTATCTCAGATTAAAGTTGTATCATAACATATAGAATCAGAGTATTTTGTGGGATAGATGAAATGTTAAAAAAATAAATTATCCCAGTTGATTTGAGTTTTTTATATAACTTCTTATCCATCTTATGGATAATGGGAGAAACAAGAGATACAAATGAAGAAATAAAAATCTGTTGCTTAGTCTATGGGGTTTGGTGGCTCGTTTCACCATCTTTAGAACCTGCAATCATACCAATAAAATACTGATCTGAGATACAACTATTACCATCTCAGATACAATTAAATTTTCTAAGACAAAACTGTAATAGCTTAGAATACAACTAGTATAATCTCAGATAAAAAAATAATAGCTCATGATACAACTAGTATAATCTCAGATTAAAAAAAGTCTCTAGGATACAACAAAGTTCTCTGGGCTCAGTACATTAATTAATGGCTACAACTGGGATAATCTCCGAAACAAAATGACACAACAAACAATATCATGAGAGAAAATCAAAAGAGTGAAGATGAATATTTAGGGTTGTTTCAATGTCTAAAATTGTACCTCCAGTGTATGCCGAAGTTGAGGATGTGAAGCTTCACTAGTTGGAGGAGAAAATGATGGGCAAGGGGAAGAGAGGGAGTTCGGCGGAGAAGCTTCACCGTCGCATGGGAGAAAAACCGCCCTCGCCGTCTCCTGGGAGAAAAACTGTCATCGTCGTCGCCTGGGAGAAAAAACGCGAGGGCGAGAGAGAAAAGTTCGTCGCCCGAGAGACAAAAAGAAATGTCTCAAAAGTTGTTATTCGTCCAGCGGCAAAATTATTTATTTACATTACCACGCGTCAGAATCAGGAGGGCCCCGGACAATGATCTTCGTCCGGGGCCCGGACCAAAAAATTTCGCCGGTTTCTCACCGCGTTTTTTCAAGCGACACGTTGTTGATTCTGTCAACAGCCGCGCCAAACAGAAATTTGGCGGGCAGCAGTGGCTGACGCCACCATTAAAAATAGCGGTGGTCTGATATTTTCGAGTCGCGGAAAATTTCCTCGACTCGGAAATAGCAGCAGCGTTGCTGTTGGCTGCAACGCTGCTGCAGTTTTTTATAAAAAAATAATTATATTACAAAAATTATAATATTAAAAAAATAATATATTATAAATTATTATATTAATATATATAAGTTATTATATTAATATTAATATATTATAAGTTATTATATTAAATTAATATTAAATTATATTATAAGTTATATTATAATTTATATGATATTAAATTAATATGATTATATAAGTTATATATTATTAATAAATATAGTATTATTTATATAATATTTATAAAATAAAATTATTAACAGCACTGCAAATGCTGTTCTTTCAAACATGTTCGTAGATTCTGTCACCACTCTGCAAAATAGCTGATTATTTCACCACTGCTTCCCGCCACTGTTTCTCCAGTCGTTGCAGGCGCGCCAAACAAAGCCTAAGTCGGGTCCAACATCCAACAATAATAATTCGAGCAAGGGTTGGGCCTGGTTTTTGCCGGATTTAGGCCTGCATGTTGGGCAGGCCCAGCGTCGGGCTAACTAAATAAAATATTTAATTTTTTATTAATAATTATATGTAAATTTTATATCATTTTATTTATCACAGATATCTTATATATACCCACAAGTCACCCAATACATAATTGATAAGATTAAAAAAAATATTAGTTATTCAAAAAATTAATTGCAATAATATTCAAAAAATTCATAATAAATTTTAATTACAACAATTTTTTAACTATTCAAAAAATTTAACAATACAAATTTATTGCACTTAAAAAAATACAATTTTATTATAATAGTCTTGATCACTTGAAGACGTCGTTCAGCTTGCACTTTATCTTAAATTTTCTGTTCACCCACTACAAGAAAAAGTCTATTGAGCAAGAAAAATTAGAAAGACAAGATAATTGCTTGCTAATTAGCATCAAATTTAGCAAGGTAAATGATTTTCTAATTTACCTACAAAATTAGCAACAATTTTTTTGTTGCAAAATTAGCAACTAATTATTTTGTTTCAAAATTTTTGATGCAAAAATAGCAACAAAATTTCTTGTTGCTAGAATAACAACAAATTTTTTGTTGCAAAATATTGATGGAGATATTTCCCACTTAAAACATTTGTTATATTTCATAAAAAAATATAGATGATTTTATTTTTTTATGTCCATCTATTAAATTTAATTCAAAGCTAAAATATAAAATGAAATGATCATACATATATATACGTTATATAAGTTAAAAAATTTATTTATAAATTCATATATGTCTATAGATTAACATATTTTAGGACCAACAAAATAATTTGTATAAATAATTAATTTTGTATATAATTTTGTAAATTATTTCAACATAAACATATCTTAGAAACTAGCATAAATTATTTGAATAGAATAATTAATAATATATTTATAAATTATAATAGAGTATTAATTAGTATTCAACAAATTAATTAATAATATATTTATTTTTAATGTAATTTTAGAAAATGTAAAATACTTATATATATTTATAAGTCAGCAGGAGATAGTCCTGCCCAAAAGGCCCGGGCCCAGTGGGCCGGCACGAGCCCGGCCCGGCGAAAGCCTTTTTCGGCCCGGCCCGGAAAAAGCTCGGCCCGGGCCGAGACCGGGCTCAGGGCCCTTACAGGGCCCTGGTTTTGGGGGCTAGCCCGGC
The DNA here is from genome assembly GCA_039583875.1 of Platanthera guangdongensis. NCBI lineage: Eukaryota > Viridiplantae > Streptophyta > Magnoliopsida > Asparagales > Orchidaceae > Platanthera > Platanthera guangdongensis. Next base: position 26,496,564 of record CM077166.1, on the reverse strand, counting down.
CTGATGCCCGGCCCGGGCCGGGCCGGGCCGGGCAAAGCCCGAAAATCGGGCCGGCCTGGGCCCGGACCCGGGCCCGGGCGAAGCCCGGACCGGGCCCGCAGGCCGGCCCGGACCCGGGCCCGGGCGAAGCCCGGACCGGGCCCGCAGGCCGGCCCGGACCTACTGCCAACGGCTCTAAGAGCCGTTGGAAATCCAACGGCTCTTAGAGCCGTTGGAACTACAGCCAGCAGGGCTGCAGCAGCCCTGCTGGCTGTAGTGTTTTGGCCTAGGGCCTAGGCAAAAGCCTAGGCCCTAGGCCATATTTTATTTTTAAAAAAAATTTTATTAATTTTTTTTTATAAACCCCCCCTACCCGATCCCCTCTCTCTCTCTCTCTTCCACTCTCTCTCTCTCTCTCTCTCTCTCTCTCTCTCTCTTCCACTCACTCACTCTCTCTCTCTCTCTCTTCCACTCTTTCTCTCACTTATTCTCTCCCTCTCTTACTCTCTTACTCTCTCTCGTTGCATGGCATCGTCGTCCTCAACGCCGGCGTCGTCGACTCAAAGCACGGCCGAAGTGGTGGAGCATAATCGGAGGGCGCCCGTCTGGGAGCATTTCGACAAGGTTAAAGTCGGCGACGAATTCAAGGCGTGGTGCAAGTTGTGCTCAAAGTTGCTAACTCTTACCGGCAACTCAACACTAGCGATACACGCTAAGTCCTGTTTTGCAAAGCAAGCTCCCGAGTCCAGTCAGGGACAAATATCAGCATCAGGACAAATTTGGACGTACGATCAAGCAAGACAGCGAGACCTACAGGTGAAAAATATCATCAGACGTGGGTTGTCATTCAGTCACTACGACAACGATGAGACGACGAAGTATATACACGAAGGGCTTCAGCCCAAATATCAACAGGTAAGTAGATCCACTATTAGACGCGGCGCACTTAAATTATATTTTGACGCAAAACAAGATTTAATAAAATTTTTTGAAACTTTCGAGGGACGTGTGAGTTTAACGAATGACGTTTGGAGTAGTAGCGTAAGGGTAGGGTTATCTTATATTTGTATAATGGCTCATTGGATCGATCCTGTTTCATGGGATTTAAATAAGCGCGTAATATATTTTGAAGGTTTTGAATTTCTGCACACGGGTAAGGCTATATATTCGATAATTATTAAATGTTTGCGTGAATTTAAAATAAAGGATAAAATAATGAGTATTTCTTTTGATAACGCTAGTAATAACAACACCGCAGTAGAGTGGTTAAAACGTGAATTAAAATCAATGCTCAACGGTGCATTTTTTCATACTTGATGTGTGTGTCATGTTTTAAACTTAGTGGTACAGGATAGTTTAGAAGCTATGGAACCATGTGTTGAGAAAATTCGTACTATACTTAGATTTATTTATTGTACCAAACAGCGAAGTCAAGATTTTCGAAAATTTGTGATCGCACAAGGTCAAAAATATTTGAAACCTCAATTTGATATGCCTGTAAGATGGAACTCCACATATAAAATGTTAAAAAGAGCGTTTCAACAAAAAACACTTCTTATGGAATATTACACTATGATAAATAATCATAATTTAACTGATAACGATTGTGACGTACTATTTCATTACATGGATTTATTAAAATATTTTTATAGGGCGACTGTTTTTTTATCTGTTGTTTATTATCTCACTAACTCGTTAGTAATTGAAAATTTTGTAAATATCGCACAAAAACTTAATTATTTTAAGCAACACTCCGGATGGCTTCCTTTAATTGAAGTAATAGAAGAAAAATTTTTAAAATATTATAGAGAAATGCCTCCTGCATTTTCATGCGCCGCCGCTTTAAACCCATTATTCGCTGTAGACGGTGTAGAAAATTTAATAGATGAAATTAACGTTAACTTAGACATAAATATAAGTTTCGATGACGTTGACGATGTTAGTACTACAACTTATATGACTCACGATCCCGAGAAGAAATAACACAACCTAGGACAAAAGATTCTTTTACAAATAAAATTTTAGAATTAGCTTGCAGAAAGAAAAAAAAAAGCACGCACATCGAGTAGTTTAAACGAATTAGGACTGTATACGAAAAAGCAATTTCGTGATTTTATGACTACGGAAGAGATCGAAAACTTCGATATCTTAAAGTGGTGGAAAGGTAAAGCTAATACCTATCCTATTTTGGCCTATATGGCCCGTGATTTACTAACAATTCAAGCTAGTACAGTAGCTTCGGAGTCCGCTTTTTCTCTTAGTGGCAGGATTTTGAACACGCGGAGCAGCCGACTAAATGAAGAACCATTCGAACTATGCATCTGCTACAAAGATTATTTGGATGCTACGAATAGGAAGCAACACATTTCAGCGTTGAAGGAGAGCTCCGAGGAAATTGAAGAGGAGATGAACAACCTGAATTTGTAAAAATGTAATTTTTTTTATTATCATTTAAAATAATAAATTTCTTTTTTTTTCTATTTTTTTTTAAAGTGTAATTTTGTTTTTTAAAATTTCAATATTAATAAAATTTTTTATTCTAATTTTTATTTCATTTTTTTAATTTTTTTAAGTAGTTTTTTTTTCTTAAGAGGGCCCGGCCTGGGCCCGGCCCGGCCCGGCCTGGCCCGGGGGGCCGGCTCGGGCCCCTTCCCGGGGTCAAAGCCCGGGCCCGACCCGAGCCCGATAAAGAAAGGGCCCGGGCTCGGCCTGGTTTGCAAAAGCCCGGGCCCGATCAGGCCCGGTCCGGGCCGGCCCGATCGGGCCTTTTGGGCAGGCCTAGCAGGAGATATATATAATATTATAAATTTTTAATACTTATATACATTTAGATATGATAATATATATTTATTTCTTAACATAATATTATAAATTAAATATTAAACATATATATATAAAGTACCGCAAAAATATAAAAATAAGTTGTTAGCATAGTTGGCAAGCATGGTAGAATTTATTTGAGAGGTAATGGGTTCAAATCCGGCTCATAACATGATTTGTTTTTTAAAAAAATCATTTTTTATTTACCATAATAATTAGCAACAAAAAATGAATTGCTTGCTAATTTAGGAAGGATAAAAATCCTTGCTAAAATTTCCTTCTAAAATATAAAGGAAAAAATCCTTTCTAAATCTAGCTAAGCTCAATTTAGAAAGGAATTTTTTTATTGTTAAATACCTTGCTAATGTAAATTAGAAACGAATTTTATGTTTTAACAACGAATTCTTCTCCTAGCTAATAAGAGATTTTCTTGTAGTGACCGGCACTTTCTCAAAGTGCTCCTAGACTGGAGTCATGTCTCTTTGCTCCACAATTTCATGCGTGGTGGATGTCAAGGAGACTGACATCGAGGAGAAAAACTCCATGATTGAAGCCTTGAAGGAAGTGAATGAGTATGAGCGTGACAGAGAACTAGAAGAGAAATCGGATGAGAGATAGTTGGAAAGAAAAAATTTTGATATTGAGAGAGAGGGTGATCAGATATGATGGGGATTAGGGGATATATAGAAAAAGTAAAAAAAATTAAATTCTTTTTAATAAAACCTAAACTAACACTTAAAAAAACTTAATTACCAAAGGGCAAAACTTTTCGCTAATTAACAAAATTTGTTGTTAATTTTAATTAGCAAAAAAATTAGAAATAAAAAAAATACCAAGTTAATATGGTCCTAGCTAATTTTAGCTAAGAATTTATTTTTTTGCAAATCTGCAAGAATTTTTTACAAGATACTATATTCTTCCTAAATTAGTAAGTAAAACTACATTCTTTGCTAATGTTTTGTAATTTATTGAATTAAAAAAATATTTATATATAAACAAAAAAACCTTAAAATATATTTACTCAGAATCAAACCTCAAACCTCCCATATACAATAAAATGTGCTTAACCAGCTCACCAACCAAAGTAATTTATTCTAAAATACGTTAAATTATATATATATATACACGCACATAAAAAACGTTTATATAATTACAAAATTTATATAATTTATATAAATAATTTTAAATGTATATATATTTATATATAGTTATGTATATGATATTAAGGCTTCCTTTGGGGCGGGGGGGACTTATTTTTCACCGGTCAAGCGGTTACCACCGCATGTATCGGGCCCGATACATGTGGTGGTAACCCCTTGACCGGTGAAAAATAAGTCCCCCCAAACGGAGCCTAAATATATGTATATATAATTATATATAATTATTTATATATACGTGTGTGTATATATATGTATGTATGTATGTATATATATATATATATATATATATATATATATATATTATACAAATATATGATTATTTCACTTCTATAGTACTCTAAAAAGATATATGGTGGTTTGTCAATAGCGTGAGTTCGAAAATAAGGGAAAATAGGTGGGCGTCGGATTACAAACTTTTGATCCTCAATCGTTGGATCTCGGGCTGCAAATAGAGGATTAGGTTTGCACATAAAAAAAACCAAAAAACCTCCCCCCTCTCTCTCTCCTGAAACTCAATCAACAGGAAACCCCCAAAAATAGGAACAGTGAGGCAACCATTTTTTTTCTCCCGGTCGGCGGCGGAGCCGCCGGCGACCTGCATGACACCCACCTGCGGACTGGCGAGACCGCCGGTGGGTGCCGGACTAGCCGCCGCCGGCCGCGAGGAAGAAACTCGCTGCGGCCATTTTCTTCCTCGCGGCCGCCGGCGGCCTGCCCGACACCCACTAGCGGACTCGTCGGCCTCCGGCGAACCCGCCGTGGGTAGCCGGGCAGGCCGTCGCCGGCTCCGCCGGCGGCCGCGAGGAATAAACTGATAAAATAATTAATAAAAAATAAATTATTACTTCATAATAATTTTAAAATTAATATTTTTGAAAAATTATTTAGTTTTAAGGCAATTACATTTTAAATAATAAAAACAATCCGCCGGGGGCGGGCGGCGAAGCCCGCCGTTGGGGCTGGCGAAGCCCGCCGTGGGGGGCGGGCGGGCTCGCTGTTGCTCAGGTACTGTCGCGCGGGGCACGAGAACCGGAGGCTCGTGTCTGTCACTCGTTTCACTATATACGTTTATATATGTATATAAATATTATATATATATATATAGTATTTTATTAGAGAGGAGTATGAAAATTAAAAATTCACTTTTTTAATTAAGGCGGGAAAACAAACGGGCCACCGCACGGCGGGAAAACAAACGGGCAGTGTTAACCCCTCAGTCCGCAACATACTCCAAGTTTCCAAAGCCCCCATTCAGCAGGCGCGGACAGGATTTGTCCGTCCGCCCAGTCCGGCACTGTCACCAGTCGGGCGCCAAGGATGGTACCCCAGCAGCGGACGCAAAGAGCTGTCCGCTCAGTCCGCCGGCGCTTTGGGATCAGATTCTCTAAAGTGGCGGACTCAGTGTCTCATCCGCCCAGGCCGCCGGCCTCCAGTGGTCGCGCCCAGCAGCAGTGGAAGCTCCAGTTCGCGAGCCCAGTCCGCCCCTTCTGTGCGGACTGGCGTGTTCTTCCTTTTTGCTTCCCGTCACCACTGCCCGGTTCTCCTGTACCCCGGGCAGCCGGTTATTTTAGCCCTGCCCGTTTGGGCAGGCCCCCTATCCTATAAATAGGGGGGAGGTGGTGCACCCAAGGCACGCTGACTCGGACCCAGGAGCCTACTTGTTACAGGCTGCGGACTCGAATCCTGTGCCTTGCGAACTCCCCCTCGCTCTACTCTTGTCCAGCTTTTCCTTTCACTTGTAACCCAATTCTTCTTCAATCAAGGGAAAGCCCGTCGCAAGAGAGGCATTCAGGCCGCGACGGGCGAAGTCTGTTGTTGCCGTGGTTCACGGCCCTGCTCCTCTTTCAGCTCTCATCCGCTTAGTAGATCGCTACTCGCAGTCTCCCTTTTTCCCCCGTGTTCGAACAGTTAGCTGGTTGTGCTCGACCCCCCTTGTGTTTTCGTGCATCAACAGGCAGCGTCTGCTCTTGCCGCGCCAGAGGAACAAATCGAAAAATCTCAGTTTAGAATCTCTGTCTCCCCCCTCTAGCTCCGAACAACGGCGTCGTTTTCACCCACTCGTCTACTCCTGCCGAACCAAATGAAGTTTAAGAGAGATAAAATTTTTTGAAGAACATAATTTTGTATCTCTATAAATATTTTGCCGCAAAAAATCGTTGTTATTTTGCAATAGAAGTTTTGCTACGAAAAAAATTGTTGTTATTTTAACAACGAAAATTTTACAACAAAAAAATCGTTGCTATTTTAGCAACAAACAAATCACTTGCTATCTTGGTAGGTAAAATAAAAAAGTATTTTCATAGCTAAATTTGATGCTAGTTATGAAGGATTATCAAACCTTTCTAATTTACCTTCCCAAATCATGTTTTCTTGTATTGTAAAAACCTCTTAGGCTGCCAAAAAGCAGTCTAAGATTGATGTGTAAAATGGCGACGACTTATACTCAGACCCTGAGAGTAATGGCGACACTAATAGCTGGGTCATGGATTTTGGCTTATTGTAATATACTTGTGCATGCTCTGATGTGACATTGTTCGATTCTCCACATGCGACAGATGATTGGTCTATCTTATTAAGGACTCAAGGCGCGAGGTCACGGGGACAAGATTGGTGGACTTGAGGATGCACAATGGGGCGGTGTGCATGCTTGAGATTGTATATTTAGTGCATTTGATTCGTTCAACATATTAAATTCACGAGGTTGCGGGTGGATGACCTGAGGTGGAGTTTTTATTGTGGATGTGAGGGTACATCATGCATATGTGAGTTGAGCAGCATGGTAGTTTGTATAGACTAATGCGGGCAACTTTTAGGTACTCTTTTTAGGTTGATTGTTGGAGGACGAGAACCATATGGTTCCGCGACCTACTACCAGATCGAAGGGAAAACGCTTCAAGTCGGGTAGTGAGAGATCAGGTTCACCAGGCTGGGGGATATCGTTGAGTAATTGGCGGTGAAGGGCAGACCTTCGAGCAGGTGGGCGGATGATCCTTCGTCGGCCTAGGTGGTGCTAATACCTTTGGTGCTTTGTTCCGCAAGAATCTTTTCAAGAGCCCTTATTGAAGAGGATGCTTGATTTCTTTCTTCGGTTTGGTAAAATCTTTCGTGCCATGCCCGGACCCAAGGTGAAGCTCGCAGTACTGTGATTGGTCTCCTTGTTCAAGGCTTCGGGCTTGGGTCCGTGGAACGGTGCCTTACCTTGAATTGAATAGAGTATGTTGGCCAAGGAGGTCTTAAGGAGAGCGTAGTTTTGATGTTGTTGGGCTCACTGCTTGTTACGACGATCACTTCTCTTCTTCTGAGGCGATGATCGTCGTTGCGCTTTGCATTTTGAACTGTCTTAAAACTGCTGTTGATGTGCTTTGACTGCTTCGTCGGCAGTGATTTGAGCCTTGATACAGTGCATAAAGTTAGCATGGTTGGGGACCGTTTCCCTTACTATTGCTGAGTAAAATCTGTCGGGTCGGAGCCCTCTTAGGAGGAAGTTGCGTAGGATATGGGGGGCGATTCCCGGGATGTGGCGTGCTTCAATCGTGAAGCGACAAAAAAATTCCTTGAGGGATCATCCCTTGTGTTGATTTTTGTGGCTTATAGACTGAATGGTCGTGGTGGTGATAGTATCGTCCATCTAGGACTTGAGTTAGGCGAGTTAGGTTCAGTGATCTGACTGCGATAAGATTCAAGAGCTGAGACGGAGTTGACTTGCGAAGAGTTGAATGTCATCGCAAACTTGAGGTGATGCTTCGTGTTATTGGTGTTGTGTGTAGTATTGTGCTTCATTCAGCTGGCGGCACTTGAAATCTCAAACCAGTGTGGTGTCTGTTGAGTTAGTTCAAAATTTTAACGTCATACTGATACCAAATTAATGCTCACCATTGACGTAAACAAGTTCAATTAATAGAATTATTGTGGCCAAGCTCGACGCTCTGGTTAGACCGGATTAACTTAGATCGTCTAAGCCCACGAAGCGATCGAGCGCGCACACAGTCACGAAGAAAGAAAGAAAAAATTTAACGTGGAAAACCCGTCAACTGGGTAAAAGTCACGTGGTCAAATCTTTGCCGACCAAACCTCCACCAGATTTGAGCGTTGTTACGGAGCTTTTTCAAGAACTCGAGGGCGACAGGCCGCCTCTCGTTACAATTATCGGGGAGACAGAGAGCTAGGAGGGTGACAGGTCACCGTTTACAGAGCTAGTTATTTCTTTTTGTGTTGGGGGGAGCGATGCGCTCGTTGTATTTAGGAGTCCTCTGATAGTTCTTGGAGGTGGGACCAGCTTGTTGCACTCATTTTGATATCTGGGGGTTGAAGCTCGAGAGTGCACTCAATGTGTCTTATCCTTTGTGTCTTGTCTCTGATTGTCTTTTGAAGAATAGTGGTATGATTGTCTTATCGGTGGATGGAGCACTTGCTCTTAAGCGTGTGAGGCGCTTGTTGGTAAAGAGTGCGCAGGGTGCTTGCTAAAGGAGAGAGCGCAGAGTGCTAGATAGTAGGGAACACGTGGGGCGCTTGTTGTTGGAGAGCACGTGGGGAACTTGTGTGAGGAGAGTGCATAGGGCGCTTGTTGGTAGAGAGCGTGCGTGAGGCTTGTTGGAGGAGAGCGCACGAAGCACTTGCTGGTAAAGAATGCGCAGAGTGCTTGTTGGAGGAGAGTGCACGGAGCGTTTGCTGGTAGAGAGCGTCCAGTGTGATTGTTGGAGGAGAGCGCACGGAGCGCTTGTTGGTAAAGAGCGCGCAGAGCGCTTGTTGGAGGAGATCGCGCGGAGCGCTTGCTGGGAGAGAGCACGCACAGCGCTTGTTGGAGGAGATCGCGCGGAGTGTTTGATGGCAGAGAGCGCGCAAAGCGCTTGTTGGAGGAGATTGCATGGAGCGCTTGCTAGTGGAGAGCGCGCATAGCACTTGTTGGAGGAGAGCGTACAAAGCATTTGCTGGTAGAGAGCGCGCAAAGTGTTTGTTGGAGGAGAGCGCGTGGAGCGCTTGTTGGTCGAGAGCGCGTGGAGCGCTTGTTGGAGGAGAGCATGCAGAGCGCTTGTTGGAGGAGAGTGCGCGGAGACCAAATTAATGCTCACTATTAAATAGGTAATGTCTCGTGTCATGGTCTTTGTGACCTCGACACGAGGTGTGAGTAGAGCTCATGCAATGACATGCATTATCATTTTAAATGCTGGAACCAATAAAATTGGTTATTGCGTTCGGATTAAGGGAGTGACAAGAGCTTACTAATTTGATGGTCGCCTCGCGTGAGACTTGACGAGAAGAAGGTAACGAGCAAAAGAATATTTTTGGACTGCCTACAAACAAGACTCACGTGCTGCAGCGAGGAGGTCTCGCCACCCACTCGGAAGTCTATAGGAACTTCTCCTCCTAAAATCATTGTTGAGCCAGGTACAAGGGAGGTGTATACTAAACTCGCCCCCAATAGGGGTCAAGGGTCCCTCCAACTCGTGTCTCGGGGTCTTGCAATAGCTCGTTAGGCACATGTCTGCCTAGAATTGCGAGGTAGAATCGCATCTGACTAGAATGGTGAGGTCGCCTCACATCTGGTATGGTGAGGTCGCCTTACGAGTGCTTGCTTGCACGGCCTGATCGAGCTTCCCATCTCTTTGGGGGTCGAGTTGGGCTGGACTCAGCAAATTGAGGTTGCATACAATCCTCGCTTATTTGCGAGCTCGCCGGAGGTCGGAGATAAATCATCCAACCTCGATTTGGCGAGCGGCTGAAAGGTTGACACCTCCCAGACACTTCGCTAAATGAGCAAGCTCAGCTGGTGGTGGAAGAAAGGTCGAGACCTCTCATGCCCTTCGCTAAACGAGTGAGCTCAACTGGTTATAGAAGAAGAAGGGTCGACACCTCATTGGCCCTTCGCTAAACGAGCGAGCTCAAATGGGAGTGAAATGAGAAGGGCCGATACCTCCCAGGCCCTTCGCTAAAAGAAGGGTTGATTTCTTTTCTCTTTCCTCCTTCCTTAAAGAGCAGGGGTAGTACAGGATGAGCACTAAAATAATTCATAGGATAAAGAGATTTTCGACCGGGTATTCGTCGGGTGCGGGTAAACTAGCCTATGGAGTTTTTGTCGAATATCGGCATGAGAGTCGGAAGCCAGGTGAGTAATTGTCGGGTTTAGCGATGTAGTTTTTGTCGGGGATCGACCAGTAGGGTTCACCGGGTTTTTGCAAGAAATCATCGGGTTAGGTAAGTTAAATTCGTCGTGTATCGGGTCACGGCTCGGCGAGTAAAAGATAGGAATTCGTTGAGGATAATTCGTCGAGTACCGATGATATGAATTCGTCAAGTATCGACGATAGGAATTCGTCGAGTATCGACGATAGGAACTCGTCGAGTATCGTTGGAAAATCGTCGGGTTTGGGTTGGTTAGTCTAAGTGTTTTTCGACGTGTACCGCTGAGTGGTTCGTCGAGCATACACGACGAATCAAGCTGATTTGTCGAGTATCATCCAGTGAAGTTTCGTTGCCAAATCCTTTTTTGTCGATTCGTCAAGTATCATCGTGTTTGTCGTGTATACTCGCCGAATTATCGCTGGACTTGGTGATTTCCGCCGCTTTTGTCTGATTCGTTAAGTTTGTTCCTTGGGGTATATTTTGGGTATTTTGTCCTATTTGTCTTGGGAAATATTTGAGCATTGGTATTTGGGTTTTACGAGGTTTGGCTGCAATTTATTTTGTATTGAAGGTATAATTGGTATGGCCATGGATGGCTGTGGATATTTGACCCTGGTGGGTTTGTGGCTGTGGGTGTGTAGGGTAGGTTCCCACCACCACAGGTGTCAGTTTTCCCGGTATTGGGTGTGTCAAGGTATAAGACCATCTTTCTTTGGATCCTTGCAAGGTTTGTGGCTGTTGGTGTGTTGGGTAGGTTCTCACCACCACATGTGCTAGTTTTCCAGGTGGTTTTAGATTGTTGGTGTGCTGGGTAGGTTCCCACCACTGCAGGTGTCATTTTTTTCTCGGTGTTTTTACTTATAAAGTTATGAGCATACTATTTCCTTATACTTACTTATATACACGTTTCTTAAAACATATTTCTTTATCGCACTTGGTGCAAATTTTCCTATTCTTGGAGTCAGTAAGTTAGCTTTTACCCTTATTCGGTTTCTCATTCAGCAGAGGCTGCCAGTTTTTTCTTATAGTAGGATTTGGTAAACCCCTTTTTGTTTTTTACTTAATTATTATCTAATTGATTCATTTTGCCACTTGTATTTTCTTGTTAAGGTGTTTTTCTTTTGAATGCCTCAGGTTCATAATCGTAGCTGGTTGAGCGGATAGGTTTGGGAGTTTGCTAGTGGACTTATTTGTCGCAGAGGTTTTCCTCACAACGGTGAGGTAGTTTGTTGTTTATTGTTTAGTTTCAGATAGACATGATACATGTTTTCAGTGGGTTCGTGTCTGATTATTGAAGCCCGCTGATGGTTTTCGTTTGGAAACATTAAGTTCTTTGCCAAGCTGCTAGTTTTACCTCTTTGTGATTGTTTTTATTTGTTTTCTGTGAAGACTTTATGTTAGGTTGCATGCTAGATGTTTTAACTTATAAAAGTATTACTACTAGTATTCAATACATGTCATCTTTCTAAAACTAAGACGCTATCTTCTTGTTAACGTAAAAGCTACCTTCTCTATTATTATAAATCTAGAGTCATGCATACCATAAGTTGTCCTCTAGGGATGTTTATACGCATGTGTGACATCTAACCTTATAAATGAAGTATTTTTCAACAGCATATAACTAATTTTTCTTGTGATCTAGATGAGTCACTGAGCGGAAGGATACGGCTAATCGCTTAACTTAAACTGGATTTTCTCTAAATAACTTATACATCTTTTATAGAGGTGTTTAATTGGAGTTTTGCCTGAGCATGTGCAGTTATCTCATGTTGACGTGGCATCATGACACGCATTTTCTCTTGCTCTAATATATTGTCAAATATGGAGAAAATGCGAGTTGTGATAATTGATATCAGAGGGATGAGTTGTTTGACAATTGGTCGAACAGTTATCTTAGATTAGTGTTATTAGTTTAGTTGCATTTCATACACACATCGATGTGTCATCAGTACGCATTGGATGAAGCATGAACACCACACTCATAAGCATGATAAGAAGTATACGGGGCATATTATGTAGTATGAGATGTATAATATATGTTTGTATATAGATCTACCATATGTGGCAACAATGACAGTTATGTACTATGTGATACATGACCACCATCATATGGGTATCCATTAGCACGTTTTCTTTTTTTTCATTGCATGCGATGTTATGTAGTATGAGATGTATAACATTTTATGTGTATACCACTCATAACACGCATTAAGGTATCTTTAGGTTGCATAGCACATCATGCATGACATAACATTGCATCAGCACATGTGTTAAGCTAGAGATTTATATGATGGCATATGTACACACATGGTTTTGAGACAAAGGGAATACGAAATTCATGCATTCATGGTTTAGGCATATTAGTTAGTAGGATGACGGTATATCATCCTAAGTATAGATATGACATCATAATTGAAAATCCTAAAGCAAGTTAGCAGCATGAGCAAGTATTTAATTATGTATTGTCTGAACTAGAGTATTTGGTGCTAGCGGTTGAGTTATGTTTTGATTAGATATTCATTATTTATTTAGATGTCGTCTAGGCGTGTGACGACTAGGTTGACTCCCCAGTTGGAGGGCGAGTCTTCAGGTGCGCAGAGATAAGCAACGATCGAGAGTCTACGACGGAGTAATGAGACTTTGTCTAGACAGATGGTGGAGATGCAGTCGCAAATCCAAGTGTTGTTATCAGTTGTGTCAGGACATCTGCCGATAGTGTAGGACCCTGCGGTGGGTCAGACCATTCATGTTCCTGTCCCCACTATTTCTCTGGTGCTCCCGGTGTTGTTGCCACCAGAGATGACGTTTACTTTGCATTTCCAGAGACTAGGACCCCCTACTTATGATGGTAGAGCAGATTTTATGGTTTTGGACGATTGGATAATAGCCATCAAGGAGATGTTTGTTTACTCGGGAGTTTCAGCGGACCAGAGGGTGATGGTCGCTGCACATCAACTCAAGGGACTTGCTAAGAGTTGGTGGCCGAGAGAGAAGGAGAACCTTAAAGATGGGTGTTCATGGGAATCCTTTAAGGAGTTGCTGTTGAAAAAGTTTTTGCCTTCGGTCGAGAGAGACCATTTGATGAATGACTTCATACACCTTAAACAATGACAACTTATTGTTACAGAGTTCGAGGTGGAGTTCAGCAAACAGAGCCGATTTGCCCCGGACAGGTATCTTCAGAGTCTAACCGTGTTAAACGATTTTCTGGGTGGTCTTAAAAACTAGTTAGTGCTTGTGGATCTGAAAGCCATGCTGAAGTTGTAGAGACTGCTTTGAAGGTTGAGGCGATTGACAATGTCAAGAATCGAGGTCAACAAATGAGAAAGGATAAGAGGAAGACCGATGAGGGTAAGAGTTCCCAAGAATCTGGCGTTGCATCGAAGAAAAGAAATAAGGAGATATGCAGCTTCTGTAGCCGGCCAGGCCATCCATTTGAAAAATGCTTTAAGAGGATAGGAGCCCAGAAGTAGGAGCAAGTTCATGCGATCTAGAGTGCTCCTGATAGAGATTTAGTATGTTTTGTGTGTAATAAAAAGTGGCATGATGATGCCCATTGTTGGGGAAAGAAGAGAGAGTCTGCTTCTAATGTGGATAGAAAGGACATTTCAGGTCGAAGTGACCGCAGGCTCCGCCCCCGTTGCAACCAGTTCCACTTTAGGCCTTTCCGCCGCCGCAACTATTGGACAAGGGGAAGGGCAAGCTGAACGTGGTGTCTTTGGAGGAAGCTCAGACGTCTTCTCAAGTGATTTCAGGTTAGATCCTAACCTAGTTCCAACTTTTAGTTTGTAGTTGTAGTTTTGACGTACGTTCCCTTGGTTGCATATACGATTTTATAGGAAGGTTTAAGGTCAAGAACCGCTGAGCAAGCGTTCTTTTCGATTCCGGTGCTACTCATTCATTCGTGGCTAGGACCATTGTAGAGCGTCATGGTTTGACCCTTGATCTTGTGGGTGACGTATTTTATGTCAAGTTTCCCTCCGGTAATTTTGTAGTATCGGACGAAGGCATTCAGAGTTGTCCGATTCAGTTAGGATATTTTATAGTCGTTGATCTGAAGATGATAGACTTGGAAGATTTTGACGTAATCCAGGGCTGTAGCGCTGCCTACCGCGGGTCCCCACCAGCGATAGTAAAATGTCATTTTCTTTCTAGCCACCGCCTAGGCCTATATTATTGTTTGGCGGGGCGGCAGAAATTCAGCTGCATGTTGCTCCTGTGCCACCCCGCCAAATAGACCCTAAAGGCTGAATTACCTACATGCAAGACCCATGAGCTGCAGTAAGGAGATCCCAACACATGCCTAGAAGTATATCGAAATTTCCCTCCTAAAGTAAGACAACGTTGGGCACAAGGAATGCACGAGCTTGGCAAGTGGGAACCTTGGGTCGGGGGTTAGCATGCCTTTCATGTTTGCCCTAGGGGTCCTATTTATAGCTAATCAAGACTATGAAGTATGCAAATATCCGCACCCACAAAGATACTAATTTGTCATGCCATAGAGCTTCTGCCAGACGATTGAGGTAGCGTAGAATGATCACGTGAGTCTTGAGTTTCTCCCCACGATCTCATTAGAGTGTGACTAAGAACCCCAATTATGTGCGACCTCAAGAGAGACCCCACTTGTGGACATCCTCAAGAGAGACCTCACCTATGAGGGGCCTCCAGAGGGACCTGGCCAATGAGATAGCCGATTTATCATGTCATATAGCTGTTTTTGCTATCTTATGGAAGTTCGATGGGAAATCTTCTCATTGTAGCTGCCCCCATTAGGTGTTCCATGATATTAGTAGGTTTTCATTTGATTATTCAAATCTTTTGCAAACTTGCAATCTATTATTGATTGTAACCTGTCGACATAGCCTACCGCCATGTAACTATTAACTCGATCTGTTAGTGCGTGTGCAGATTATTCGCCTAACGCCTTTATTGATGCGTGACCTAGTGGAGGTCGACCGTTTGACGGCCAGCCTAACACCGGCCTTACGGAGGCCGCCCGGGTGCCGGCTTCGCGGAGGCTGACCGCGGATGGGGCGCGAGGTCTCGGGCGGTGCTTGCGTCGGCGGCGGCCGGCTCGGATGGCCGGCCGCCGATAGTTGGTACGATAGAGGCATCACACACGTGGCAGTGGTGGATGCGCTGGGGGCTCTTCATGCGCGAATCACACTCGGATCAGGTGCACGGATTGCCAGAGTATTCCAGAATTCTTATAAGTTATGGGAGACCCCATCAATACCATATATTGGTAACACTCAACATCATCGTTCGTATGAGGCTATGATCACACATGATCACATTTATGATGCGAGTTCACTCTGACTCCGTTTGAACAAAAAATTTTCCTTGCGTTAAACGCAAGAAAAATCCCTGCGTCTTTAAATAGGTGGGCTCTTTGCTTTTATCATGTTTTTTTCCCTTTCCCGCTTCCACCGAAGATAAGGGAGACGCCGCTACCGCCTGTTCTTCTTCCTCCTTCTCGCTTTTGTTGAAGATAAGGGAGAAGCTGCCGGCTGTTCTACCTCCTCCCCTTTCCCGCTTCTATCGAAGAAAAGACGCCGCCTGGCCAACTTCTGGATGTTCTTCCTCCTCAACACTTCTCCTTCCCCTCTAGTGCCACTTTGGAAAACCCTACCCGGAATGTATCAACTGGAGACGGCCAAGGAGCAGAATAACTGACAATCAAACCCGGAAGTATGTTTTAACTACCTTTTAGACCTTCGCCAGCTGCCAAATGGTCAGGTTCTTCTTTGCTTACAAAAATTTTTTTGCCCTGCAGATACTCCAGAGGCCTATATTTACCGGAACCCTATCCTTATCACTTGAACATGGACACCTCAAACCTCCCGTCCACTGCCGAAATAGTAAGAGTTCATTAAACTGACTGTATGGAGAAACTGATTTTATCACTGTATGTTTAAACTTCATTGAGAACTGGATTCCACTGTATGTTTTCACTACTTTTCTGACTGGATTTTATGAGTTTTTATTTTATAGTTTGAAATGTCACCTACTTTTCAGACTGGATTTTATTCAACATTTATCTAGTATTATAAATAAACTAATTTTCAAACTGAATTTTTGACAATATTTTATTTGGCCACAGGTGAAGATAGAGCCAGTTGTCTTTCCCATCGTCCACTCAGATGAAGAGGCCTACAAAATATATTATGATTATGCTTATAAAAAAGGATTCAACATGCGTAAACAACATTTAACATGCTGGACGCATACAAGGATAGTTAAACAGCGAGAGTTCTCCTACGCAAAAGCCGGTCTCAAGGATACGAAGAAATCACCCTTAAAGTACTGCAAGTTGGATACCCGCACAGGATGCCTGACTTGCATTAATTTCCAAGCTGATAAGGAGGGAAAAAATTGGACAGTAATGAAGTTTGTTGAGGAGCATAATCATCCTTTGGCAACTGAGAAAGAGACACATTTGTTGAGATCTCGCCGCAATATTTCTGAAATGCAAGGCAGCCTTATGAAAAATATGACTTCATCGGGCATTAAAGCAGTGGATTCGTATAACTTTCTATCTACTGAAGCCGGTGGTCCTGAAAACATCGGATTATCCAAAACGGATGCCATCAATTACGTTCAGAGGGAACAAAAAGCTTTGATAGAAAGCGGTGATGCCTCTAGCTTGGTACTATACTTCAAAAAAATGGTTGGCGGATAATATGTTTTCCTACGAAGTACGAACAGATGAATTCAGCAGATTGATAGGGTTTTTTTGGATGGATGGGCACAGTAAGATAGACTACGACTGCTTCGGAGACGTGCTAATATTTGACACCACGTATAGACTAAACAAGTACAATCTAGCATGCGCACCATTTATTGTCGTTAACCATCACTGGCAAAATGTGTTTGTTGGGGGTGCTTTTATCGCAGATGAGACTATCAAATTATTTTGTTGGTTGTTCGAGGCCTTTTTGAATAGCATGGGTGGCAAACAACCAATTACAATTTTCGCGGACCAAGATCAAGCAATGGCTGCCGCTATTGAACGAGTGTTGACATCTAGTCGCCATCGGCTTTGTCAGTGGCACATATGCAAGAAGGCACCCTCAAAGGTCCCTAGCTTCAATCATGACAGAAGTTTGCGAGGATTTTTCTATAATTACATGAGCAAGTGTGATGGTAAAGAGGAGTTCAATAGGTATTGACACGAAATGCTAATGAGAGGAAGCTTACAAGAGAACAAATTGCTGAGAGATATTCATAGTATTAGGAGGAAGTTGTAAAACCCCTATTTTATTAAGCAAGAAGTGTGGGGTGCCATTAGCAAATGAAACCGGCTAAACATAGTGAACCGGCACCTTCCGGTTTTTTTTAACAAACGTGGCGTGCGGGTGTTAAGCGGCGCCGATAGGAATAAAGCAAAGGAGAAAACCACTGTTTCTCTTATTTCTCTCCCGATCCCGCGATCCCGCACAGAAGCGCAGCAGGCGGAAATCAGCCGCACGCCGACGGACGCTCCCGAGCGCTCGATCTTCCTCCGTTCTTCGTTATTTTTCCTCCGATTGAAAGGTAATCACTTCCTCTCTACTCCTCTTGCTTCTTTCTTACTTCTTTCATGAAATTTTGTATGGATTGTAGTTGAAGGAAACTTTAGATTTTAGGGTTTTATAAAATCTTTGTTTAATTTTATTGAAAACACTTCTGTAAAAATTTCTCTAGCTAAACCCATGAATTTGGGGGAAACCCTAGTGCTTGATTTTGGTGTTAGCATTGAAATAGGTGAAACCCTAAATATGAATATTATGTTGCCCTTTCTCTAAACCTGAACCAGTGAAAGAGCAGCAAAACCCTAAGGGTTTAAAGAGGTCTTTGACCTAATTAGGTCAAGTAGAACCCTCAAAAAGGGATTATGACCTAATTAGGGACCTTAGTGATATATTAGAAATCTCTTAAAGGATGTTGAACTAGGGAAGCAGAATTGGCTAGAGCATAATGTTCCCTTGCCAATTTGGATCAGAAGCCCTTGATTTCTAGATAGAATAACCAACAATTAACACCCTAATTAACTCCTTGACCTAATTAGGTCAAGTGGAGTCCGTCAAGACCATCTTGAAGTGGTTGACCAATTTATGTGTCTTTAACAATATTCTCAATGTAGGATATGGCTTCACGTGGTAGTGGAAAGCAAAATGACGATGGTGGACGCAGGGATAAAGGAAAAGGGGTAGAAAGGGTGAGTTCTTACCCTTTTGTAATCGCTTAATTCTCATTTATATTTTCATGCTTATATCTTTATGTGTATGCTATATAAAAGAACAATGAAAATTAAATATAAATGAAAATAAAGTAGAGGAAAAAGTAAAAGAACAAAGAAATGAAATGAGCTAAGTTAGGGGTCAACCCAACAGTGGAGGTGGGGTGAATGTCCTCCCAATGATAATGAAATAAAAGAAACGTGCGAATATGAAAAGGCACGTTAAGAAACGTGTGCGAATATGAAAAGGCACGCAAGCGCGCTATATAAATGAAATGAAAGATTAATATTCCCTTAACACTGCCCAATAACAACATGAAAAATCTAAAAGAGACTAAGAGACTCTAACCCATGAAACAATATATGCATGAGTAAAAAGATAAACCATAGAAGAAAAAGATTCATAATAAGACTATGATGAAAATGATTCATGTAATATAAAGAGAGAGAGAGAACGTAATCAACATAAAGTATGAAATCCGTAAAATGCAACTAAAACATTATAGTAAAAAGGGAATAATGAGAATTCATTTAGTCTTTGACTAATAGAAAATGTAACTAAACAAGTAAAGGTGGAGGCTTCCCCTGCTAGCTCTAGCAGGCCCCCTACACGCCGGGAAAAGATGTACAAGATCTGGGTGGATGTCATCACAGCTGTCTTCGAAGTCATGGATGCCCACAAGGCGTCTTGTCGCGACCCCGACTGCCCCCACGACGAGTTTCAGTTTTATTTCAAATAGTTACTTATGGTTTTCACATGTTACAGTATAGCTTTTGGTTCTGAGTTACTTGTATAGTTTTGAGCTGATGTGATAGTATCTGTATCGTTGTAGCTCAGACATTTTGGTGACTCCTTTTTGTTATATATATGTATCAAGTCACCTGTACTATACTGTATCAGTTGTATGATAAATAAGATGAGATGTACTTTTCAACACTTCTTTTACACTGTCAGTACCTATTTATAACTGTCATACTCTGATTTGCCTATGAAACATAGAAGCTGAAAGAAAAATTGCGACGGTAGCCTAGTAAGAGGGGCCGTTACAGAAGTGGTCTACCACATTTAACAAAGATGTATTGGACTTGAGAATTTTATACACTCAAAGAAGTGAGTCAGCCAATAATTGTTTGCATGGATGTTCGAAAGGCACAAGTTCACTTGTTGAGTGTTTTTAGGGAATGAAGAAACTTGTATCATCATGACGACGCAATGAGCACGACGAGGATTTCAAGTGCAAGCACGACGCTATTAGTGTATGATATAGCTTGTCTACCCTACCAAAGAAAATTTCTAAGCAATATACTCAGAAAATGTTTGTAGTATTTGAAAAAAACTTCATGGATGGCATAGTAGTAGTTGATGTGGTTGATGAAAATAGATATGATGACCGAAACGTACTATACATTACAACCCAAAACAATGCAGTGGATGTTGATAAAAGATGGTTTGTTACATCTAACTCTATCACAAATGAAGCGCAATGCTCGAGTCGTGGGTTCGAGACCAAAGGTATTTTATGCCGGCATATCCTAAGGATATTTAACTTAAGAAGTATAAAACAAATACCGAATTGTTATGTGCTAAAAAGATTTACTCTTTAGGCCAAAAATGGTATTTACCTTGCAGACACACCCGCCATGGCTGAATCTAACTCCAACCTTTTATTTAGAAACCAGGTAATGCGATTCAACTATGATCTCGTACGGCGCGTTGAAAATTGCAAACAAACTAAGGAGCATGTTATATGCAAAATGAATGTAATGTCCAAAGAAATAGACGTATTGGTGGACAATGACGAGCACCAGAAAAAAAGATGTATTTATGATAACGAGGAACAAAAGGTTGAGGTAAACGATCCGCCAAAGAAAAGACCAAATGGTGCTTCAAATGCACGCATGAAAGATCATTTGGAGCGAGGAAATAGACAACCAAGTAATTTGTTCTTTTTCAATTGATAGAGTATGTATTTCATTGTAATTATAAGTTGATATGTATATTTATTTTTTTTGACAGAGAAAAAAGCAAGGGGAAAAGCTAACAAGATCATTCAAGATGATCCACCAAACTTTAAAGAGTTTGAATTTTTTCCAGCACAACGCAAGAGCAGCCAGCTTCACCACTCCCCACGCCGACATGCACCGATTCAAATGAAGACTATTTTGTTAATTTGTCTTTTAACTTTTCTAGCGTGCCCGATGTATTCAAGCCTTTTTGAGAACTTTGTTTAATGACTAAGGTATAATTTTCTCAATACAAATGAAGCGTCAAAATATTAAAATGTCGCATAATGTCGATGAGTGAAATAATATTACAACACGATTATGTTTTATGTCTCAAAATTGTCAATGTTTTCCAAAACTAAATCATGAAAAATCCTTAGTATTTCGACGGTTAGCTCAGTTCGATAACGCTACATATCAGAATGCCAACCCTTTGTCGTGGCCCAAGACACCTCCTTTGGTGAAAGCACAGTCTCCATGTACTTCAGCACGAACACGCCGCAGTCAATCCCATTGGCCTGCTTCGGAATTCCATGTACATCTTCGATCTTCCAATCCAACATGTTGGACGGCAAGGCTGCTCGACAGACATCATGAAATGCCCGAATCTGCATGAAACATACGACATATATTCAATACAAAACAATAAAGTAGACAAACAATAAATTAGTTATAAATACAAAACACACCAATTCTGGAAGTGATGCTTGATGTCGGCCGCGTGACATCGAGTCATAAAAATTCACACATAACGCTTGAGATCACATACTAGAAGACACCAATGATTTGGGATGTGTACTGACATTAGTATCAAATCCGCTTTGACCACGTTCTCTTCGGTTATATGACTGACGATTGTTTCACAATTGTTTACCTTGCTCATTTTATAGTACTGTATATCCACATATATTAGTGATATCTTTAAATATGCTAGTTTTTAACTGTAGATAAATTTACTTACAACATGATCAGACGAGACGTACACAAAACTTCTTAATTTTTCGGGCGATCACTTTCTCCTGGCAGATAGTACGAGGGCATAGACATTCAGATAAAAGTAGAACCGAATGTAAAACAACAAAGAAAAGTGACTGGAAAAATCTGGTCAGCAAACCGACTGAAAAAGCAACAAAAAAAATTGACTGAAAAAAACAGTTCAGCAATCCGACTGAAAATAGAATATAGAAAAATGACTGGAAAAATAAAGGGCAGCAATCCGAGTGTAAAACAACAAATAAAAGTGACTGAGAAAAATTGAGCAGCAAGCCGACTGAAAATAGAACACAGAAAAATGACTGAAAAAATAGAGGACAGCAATCCGACTGTAAAACAACAAATAAAAGTGACTGGAAAAATCTGGGCATCACTCCGACTGTAAAACAACAAAGAAATGTAACTGGAAAAAATGGGCAGCACTACGAATATAAAACAACAAATAAAATGT
Organism: Platanthera guangdongensis; assembly: GCA_039583875.1. Taxonomy (NCBI): domain Eukaryota; kingdom Viridiplantae; phylum Streptophyta; class Magnoliopsida; order Asparagales; family Orchidaceae; genus Platanthera; species Platanthera guangdongensis. The sequence goes on along the minus strand of CM077166.1, from coordinate 26,474,816 downwards.
CTGGAGAGGCACGGGTACGGCGGAAAAAAATGGGCAGCCCTCCGAAAAAAATGAAATATACCTCTATATGCGGCGGCAGTGAGGAGGAAGGAGAGGCACGAGTACGACAAAGATATCAGAACCGCGGATGGTAGGAGGGAGCAGCACCTGTAGGCGTAGATGTGAGGAACGTCGGTGGGGAAGAAGAAACAACTCAAGGGAAGGGCGGAGATGTGAGGAACGCCGCTTAGGTTTTCCCTCAGTAGAGCGGAGTTGCCTATTGTTCCTGCCGAGGTCGGCAGCGGAGTGCAACGGAAGGCAGAAATTCAAAATTGTAGGTGAGCCCGAGTATTTAAGAACGCAGGAATAAACCCTGCATTTAACGCAAGGAATTTTTTTTCCCATTTGACATGTCGGTGGCGGTCATTAAGGCTTCGTTTGAAAAGATAATGACGGCTTGAACACAAAGATTAAATTGTCATTTGTTAAAGCTAATATAAAAAACTTCTTTCACTTTTTTATGTTTAAAGTTTAAACAGGCGATCCTTGATGATTGATCTTTTAATCCATGCCTACTGCCTACTGCCTACTGCCTACTGCCTACTGCCACCATTCTGTCAAAAGGAGCCTAGGAAAACGTGCCGAATAAGAAATCTCAGTAGATTTCAGGAAAAATACAAAACGTCAGAGTCGCAACTGACGGATGGCGTGCAATCAACGCGCAATATTTCGGAAGATCAACTCCGTTCGATCGAGATCGGACGACGGGAAATGATGGAAATCCTCGGGATTACGAATCGACACACAGAAACACGCGCTCCTTTTAAATTTTCATTGAAACCCAAGTCCATCCTCGTCTCCCCCAACGTTTCCCTTTTCGAATCGGAGTTCCCGGGTGCAGTCTCTCTCTCTCTCCCTCTCCCTCTCTCTCGCACAGTCTGAACTCTGAAGGTATGATCCAATCTTCTGTTTCTCTCATGTCATCTGGCTCTCTTCCGCTCCTTGGGTTTCGAAAGCTCTTCTTGACGCGTGGAATCTCTTTGTTTGCTTTTCTGTTTCCATGTTATTTTCTGGGAGCGAGGGTTTTGGTGGAAATTGGTAGAAGAGAATGAGTTCTGCTGGTAGTTTGAGCAAGAATCATGTGCTTATGGTACGAAAAATGACGATATTCTTGTTTTGAGTGACATTATCCTTGTTCCGTCAAATATGTACACCAAATTTTTTTCATGAAGCCGACATGCTCACCTCACCAACCCTCTCCCTCGAAGTTAGGCAATTCAGATTCACATGAAGTAGGTATGGGTCTTCCCGAAGGGCGCAGGGTAACATTCGCATTTCTTCTGAGTAGGGATTTATCATGTCGTTACTCTTTAGTGCTCTGGGATCAAACTTCTTTAAGTGTCACTTACTCTTTAGTGCTCTGGGATCAAACTTCTTTAAGTGGGTTTTTATTATGAATGGGGACAAACCCAACGCACAAAATTTTAAGTTGTTCTGTGTAGTTACTATAGCATCAACGCGAGAGGTGAAATCAAGGATATTTTAGGGCATACAATGGATTAGGTGTTAGATATATATATTAAATGATGTCCGCACGCGTCGAGACCGACTCGGAGTGTGTTAATGAGTTTGTGTTGTCCTAGGATTAGACTCTACGATGAAGATACTATATAATCCCTATTCCAAACTTGATAGAGTTACACGGACTATCTCGAGTCTTGAACAATCCCTTCTACATTAGGTAAGCGACACTGAAGACTCCTCATCAATATAGGTTAGAGAGGTGCATGATGAAAAGGAGAGTCTGTGGTACACCGAGAAGACTACATTTTTTTCTCCCGGCAATCCTTTGTAGGAAGAACTCAACACGACTAGTATGATGAATTTTTCATTGGAATTTGAAATCAAAGACACCTAAATATACTTGATTTTGTTATCACAGTGAAGAACATTCTTCCTTGCACTGAGCAGTCTAATATTCATATTATGAAAAAAAATTAATGTGGGACAACTTTGTTTTTATTGTGAATAAGATAAACCCAAGTAGTCCGAGGATGCAAAACAATAAAGGTAATATGACAATGACAATCATATAGAGGAGTGGGACAAAATCCCCCAACAACAATATGAATAAAATAAAAAAAGGTTCAGTTTGAGTTATATACACATGGCTAAAAGAGGAAAATTGGTGCTTAACAAGTTCATAGACATCACAATGAAATGTTTTAAACATTGGTGACGTAAGAAGTGGTGTAATTATTCTCTTGGAATTAATGGAGACTGTAGAGGTGTCTAAGTCGATGACGCCAGGCTCGCCAACACATGAGGCTAGTGGAGGTGGTAGAAGCCAAAATGTATTAGGGAGTACAATCCAAATGTAGAGACTATTTTGCATTCTACCATAGCGAAGTGCTTCTTACTCATATACTGAAATAAAGCACAAGAGTAAAAGGTAACATCACAATTAAACCTATTTGTAATATGGATAACAGAAAGTGTTATTTAAGGAAAGCTAGCTACAAGGCGGCCATACAATAAAGTGACAATGGGGTTACAAAGGACAAACTATCTGTCTGCGATGACCATTGAGTGTCATCAACAAGGCTAATCTTATCTTTCTCATAAATAAGAATATAACAAGTAAAGCCTTGAGAATAACTTGTTATATAGTTGGTGGCACTTGAATAATAAAAGTAGAAATGAAATAATTTTTTTTGATTTTTCTTTAAAAGTATATAAAGACACAAGAGGGGAACCAAATACATGATTGGAGATGTGAGACTAAACACAAAAGGAGGGCGCTAATTGCACACTAATCAACAAATACCAACACCCCCCTCAAGGAGGGCGAAAGATATCCATTATGCTCATCTTTTCACACAAGCTAAATAAATCCAGTGGCTGAGTCCTTTAGTTAGACAATCAATCACTTGCTTATTTGTAATAACATGTCCCAACTTCAGTACCCCACTATCCAGCTTCTCCTTGATACAAAAACATATTAATCTCTCCATGCTTTGTTCGGTCATGTTGAAGAAGGTTATTTGCAATATTAATAGCCGACTTGCTGTCACAACAGAGCTTTTAACCATAACATCTCCCCTGCACCTAAGCCCATGACCCTGTACTCTGCCTCGACTGTAGTGTAAATCTCGCAAACACAGTTTGCTTCTTGCTTCTCCAAGAGACTAGATTGCCCCATACAAATATGCAATATCCTGACGTAAAGCCTCCTGCCATTAGCACAACTAGCCCAGTCATAATCACAATAGCCCTCAATATTCAAATGCCCATTCTTCCGAAAGATCAATCCCTTTCCTACCGCACTCTTCAAGTACCTAAAAATTTGATACACGACATCCATGTGACCCTTCCTAGGATCATGCATATAGCAGACCACCACACTCATAACAAAAGCTACTCCGGGACGAGTGTGACTTAGATAGATTAAGCGACCTACCAACATTTGGTGACTCTCTTGACTCAACATTGAGCTTGATCTTCCGATTAGCGAGAGAGACAATGTCCTAAAGATCAAGCTCAGATACACAACAAACATTTCTGCATTTCTGATTAGGGAGAATAACTGCTGTTGAAGTCGGGAAAATCTCTACTCTAAAATATTCGGATCAAGACAAGCTAAAGTTACTAGTCCAGTGGTCAGTCTCGACGGCTTAGCGGGCTAGAACACAAAAATAGGGACAACAAAAAGGACCCCAGGTGCTGCGGCAAGTAGGTCCCACCACGTACTCAGATGCTTAGAAGAAACTTCCCCTCCACAATCAAAGATGGAGGAGCAGAGTACAAGGAGGACACTAGCTGAGAACTTGACTATTCGTAGAAAGGATCCAAAAGCTCAACTAATAGTCCAGAGAATGAAGTTGTCAAGATCTTTTTTAAGATTTTGAAATCTATATTCTTGTACCACTGAGATCTTATTTATAGAAAATCCAAGGGGTGGAGGACTAAGCAAGAAGATCTAATCCAACGATCATCGACTGCTGCCTTCTGGCGACCTGGCTCGGCTACTGGCGAGTATTGGTTGGCGATCATCTGCGATGCCGGTCGGAAGTCGCCTGCTAGTCGAGTATTGCTGTTGCTCGCCACTAGTACTGCTCGGAGCTCGCCTATATTGAAAAGTTTTATGAAGCTCGCCTGTGCTGCTGGGTGGTCACGCGACCTGATGAGTATGAACCTCGCCTGTGTCTAAAGGTCCTCTTGCCTCCTCTGTCGGCCATTGAATACCCATTAGATCTTTATGTACTGCTGCTGCTCGTTGACCGCTGACCCTTGACGAATAAGGGTTGTACACAATTCACGCTCTTTTCGAGCGATATGGGAGCTCGAAAAGAAACATCCAACCACGCATTCGGCAAGGCTTTGACGAGCTCTCAACCCCACGATGCTCGGCGGACACCCCGCTCCACTCCACTGAAGAAGTTGCTAAGAGGCTTGACGCCTTGGGGGCCTTTCTAGGTACGCGGCCTCAACAGTCTTCGACCAAGCGCGGACGGGAAGGTCATGATGAGAAAGGTGACCGCCGAAGGAAGAAGAAAAGAAGCCAAAGAAAACTCATTCTGCCGAACAGGAGCTCGCTGCTGCCTTTCAAGAAAAGGAACCTGCTGCTCCAAACGCTGAGTTTTCTGACCCCGTAGACTACCTCTGCTTCAGATCTGAGTAGGGATTTGCTGAACAAGATTGGACTGGGCGAGGACATCGATCCTTCGGAGGGTAACTCTGCTCGTCCTGACAGTCGGACGAATACTCCTGCAGATACACCTCCGGCGCAAAACGAGGTGACTCAAACCAGCGAGGTGCTGGTCACCCCGACTGATGTAGCTGACGCCGCTCCTGTGGCCGAGGTGCTCGCCTCTGCTGCTGCGATGCCCGCCTATGTTGCTGCGATGCCCGCCTCTGCTGCTGCGATACCCGCCCGCCTCTGCTGCTGCGATTCCCGCCTCTGCTGCTGCGCCTTTTGAGGATAGTCGCCCTTCCGGAGTGGCGACTATTCAAACTGATATGGTAACTTTTTGAAGACGATTGATCTCCCGATTTGTTTCCTGGTCGTCTCTTCTGAAGAGTTTCACTGATACTGCAGCTGGTACGCCCCGAGTGGAAGCCGCTCCTGTCTCGACTGAGCAGTGGACCAGTGCCTCTAGACCTTCCGCCCAGCTCCCCGCGCTCTCACATTACGCGACTTCACCTTGGTTCCGGTCGGCTGACTCATGATCGGCCTGCTGGTAACCTTGCCGAGGAACTCCGCATACCGACTCCTCGCTCGGGCACTCATCCTTCACAGGGGGCTGCTGGGAATGTTGCTGGCGCCTTTCTCGTCGTCTCGTCCTGGCGGGAATGGGAAAGGACAGCCTCTCGGGCCGCCTCCTCATACTGTTCGTTGCCATCCGGACCTTCGAGGCAAATGCCTGGATAGAACACCTGCACCCGCCTCCACCCCGCCTCGCCACTTTTGGAGCTCCAAGGGTCAGCGCAGTGGTCCCCCTGCTGGGCATCGGGACCCGTACCCTCGAAGTCCGTTTCTCGGCGCTTGTACCATGGAAATGACTAGTTCTTGTAGGTCACCCTCCGTCTCCCGGGGGAGCGTTGATAGACGCCATCGGGCTCCCCCTGCGCGAGCACTAAGAAAAGGCGGCCACCGCCTACCTCGACCTGGAGATAAAATTCGATCAACTGGCGATTTGCGAACCTCACCGACGTCTGGGCTTCCTGGAGACTCGCGCTGCTAAGCTGGAGGAGGCCGAGGAGCGCATGAACCTGGCCGAGTCTCGCTACGGTGCGATCAAATTCATGGAGCAGCGCCCGTGATGATGGAACATCGGCAGGAGTTGCTTCACAACGGTCTCCTCGCAATTTGGACGAGCATCGGGTCGGTGGGACGATTAGCAAGGATGGATGACGACGTTCTGTGATGCGAGCAACTGCTGAATTAGGCGAACGAGCACATGCGGCGACTGCCAGATCGAGTCTGGATTGGGAGACATGCTCAACTGACCGATCGCCCAAGGAATCTGCATGCTCCTTAGCCATCCTCTTTTCTTTTTCTTTATTCTGCGACTTTATCATTTGTTCTATAATAATATCTCTATTTTAATCTTGTTGGATTTGTATCGACATTTATTTGAGGAACTCGCATTTGCAGAGTATTTATATTTCACGATTATCTCTTGATTTTACTTTACTCATAGGCGACGATTTTCCTTCTGTATTGACGAGCATTGATAGGTATGTCGCTAGGTTCGTTGTTGATGTAGATGCCTTCCATGTACTTTTGCGAGTATGCAGGTCACTCCTGACGTTGTCGAAGTGTTCGACATTGAGCTCTGTCGCCCCTACCATTGGCCAAACTCTATAAATAGGACGACAAGTGGGTCAGATGGCGCTGCTTTTTCGCAACCCTTGCCTCTACTCGCCTGTTGCTGCCTACTTCTGCGAACTCGGTTCTCGCTCCTCGCTTCCCGCGCCTGACTTTCATAATGGTTTCTGCCGAGGATGCTCATGTTCGTAAGGTTAATCACGCCGCAAATTTCACTGCTGCCAACTTCAAGAAACCCATCACCGAATCCGCTGACCTCTACGACTTCAAAGACCGCTTCTTCCTGCCTACCGAGGAGGGTTTCCGTGCTAGGATACCCCGTATTAACAAACGAATTAACTCTTTCTTCGACGACCGAGTAGTGCTGCCCATACGACACTTCGAGGTCGGCCTCCGCTTGCTGCCATCGCCGGAGTTCTCCGAGTTCCTCCGGTACTTCGGTCTGATGCCAGCGCAGATCAACCCCAACGACGTGGCGATCATCATGGGGTACCTCTCCTACCTGAGAACGAAAATCTTCTTCGAGCTGGCGACCTTCAAGAAGATCTTCAATATTGGGGAGAGCAAGAATATGATTGTCTTCTTCTCCAGCCATACCTGCACCATTGTGGGGACAGTGAACAAGGTACACCGTTAGACAGAGCGGTTTGTTATCCTCGGCGGTCCAATTTGCGACATTCCGTTCTCCCCGAAACAACCTCTGGACGAGGTCTTCAATGCCCCGGTCTCGGAGGGGCTTGTCCAGAACCTGCGAGCTACCCTCGTCGGCAGGAAGTTTGACGTCACATACTGACGACGGGATGCTGCCGAACTTCATTACATTGGCCTGACACTGGTTTGTTCTCGGCTTTCTCTGGACGTGTATACTTGCGACTTCTTAGTAGAGCTGTCTAACCTCGATCTCGTACTGCCATGTATTCGCACAGTCCCACAGGAACCGCTTCCCTCTACGAAGGAACCATCTTCGTCGGCGCCCGTGCCAGTCACAGGCGAGTACCTCTGAATCTTCACCTCGGAGACCTCGATCGATGTCGCCAATCCCCGAAGAGCCTCAATTCACTACTTCTCCTGCACGTCCCTCCGAGGCCGCACCTCCCAAGCGGTCAGAGCCTGACGAGCCGTCGAGAAATCGATCTCGTACAAAGAAGTTCGCCTCAAAGAAAAAGACAATCACCGCAGAAGATGAGGATGGTGACCCCACCTCGCACCCTAACCACAGCCACAGGAGCAAGGGGGTGGACCGCTATGGTCGCCCCTTGGTCACCTGGGAGGAGGGGGCTAGCGAGGTCCGCCTCAGCACTAACCTCCCTCCCTGGTCGGAAAACTGGGATGACGACGACGAGGCCTACAATCTCGCCTTTGCCTTGTATGGCGAGAGGATGTTGCAGTGCTGTCGGAGGCGGGCACCTCATTCCTCGCCAATCAAACTTCGAGGTCTCTGTTTCGGCCCCTGGAGTTTGCTCACCAGCTGGCGAGGAACTTGAAGGCAGCGGACAACAGGTTCGAGGTCCAATGCGATCGGATTGACGCCCTCAATCGCTAGCAAACAGAGTCCCGAGCGAGGATCGAGGATCTTGAAAACAAGTTGCGGGCGTCCGAGGCCATGGTCACCGAAAGCAAGGACAAAAGAAATAATAACTCAATATGTATTACCTGCATAGGTCGGCGATATGATCTAACACAAGGATCTTTCTGTCTGTAGGAGGCCGAGCTGGTCGCGGACCCAACATATTTCGTAGCTAGAGCAGAATCTTGCCGAGAGCCAGGCGCCGTTGGATGCTTGTTAAGTCCGCGTCGCCGAGTTCGAGACAAGGGAGGCCGCAAGGGATCCACCGTCGAAGGCGAGTACTTCAGGCATCAGGAAAAAGATCCGGATTGTTCAGGATGATCCCCATCGCCTGAGGCGCGAGATCGCTCAGGTGGTTGGTGATGTAATCATCGCCTAGTTGCAGGTCGAGAATCGGTTGATGCCGGGCTCCGAGTATCTGACTGTGGACGACATCATCCCTGGTCTTCTTGCCGAGCCGTCCAACTCTCCAATGCCTTTGAGATCGCCGAGCGACGATGAGGATGATTCAGATGCCGAGGAAGACGGAGAGGATGATGGCTCCGACGAGGATGCTTCCCGAAGTTTGCTGGCTCGAGATTCGAGGGGGCAAAGGGTGGGGAACTCGCCACCCCTCTTCTTTTTTTGTAATATCTGTAATTTAAAGAAGTAAAGATGCAATATATTTTGTAACGAACCTGCTCTTTTCTCAGTGTCTTCTGAATGTTTGCTTATTTTGATGTACTCGTAGGCCATTAGACATGACCTGGTGATGAATACTCGCTAGGCTCTCAGGCATGACATCGAGATTGATGCTTGCTAGGAACGTGAGTTCGTGTAAGTCGATACTCGCCGAGTACTTCACATACTCGTATCTCGCAGCTCGCAATTGTATGTTCGCCCCTCGCTACTCGTACCTTTATGCTCGCACCTCACTACTCGTACCTTTATGCTCGCGCCTCGCTACTCGTACATATATGCTTGCGCCTCGCTACTCGCACCTGTATGCTTGCAAAAATAAAAATGTCATCATATTTATTTGGTTTTTGCAGGATCAGTGTAATTCACTAATGGAGGTATTTGCTGAAAGGAAAAAGGAAAGACGCCCTCGTTTGCTGATCAAGATCCTTTCGACCAGGGAGTTGCACTCGGGGGGTCTCGTAAGACACTTTCAAGGCCAACACTCCACTCCAACTGGCAAAGAACCGAAGGGATCCAGAGATAGAGAACAGTCGGGGGGTCCAACGGGACGTACACACTCGAGGCCTCCATCCTACCACGGACTTGAACCTCCCGAAGCTTCTTTGCCTAGCTGTTTTCAAAAGTACGACGGGTTATCCCACCTTGATATCATCAGAAACGAGTCCTGCCTCGCAGGGAAACAGTTGCTAAGGGCTAGTCTTACAGCCGTCTTTAAGACCGATGACGCCTTTACACAAGGTGCCACTTTGTGAGGCTGAACCTTCGTCGAGTTTGGGAGGCTGGCATCTATAACTGTTCCTGATAGTTCCTCCAGTCGGAGGAGAGGTGCAATCGGGGGTAGCTAGGGTGACATACAAGGGGGGAGCTGATCTCGACCGTCAATGCAGGAGCTCGGTCTTACAAGGACGCTTTAAATCCCGAGACATCGTCCCATCGCCCGCCCTGGGTTTTTTAGGAGAATCAGGTCGGATGCAAGTTTCCCAAACTGATCGTGGAGATTTGCTTCACTGCTTCTAACTAACTTTGAGACGATTCAAACAAAGAAGACAACTCAAACCAATCCATGTTTCAGGGGGAGAGGATTTTATTTAAATGACAGAAGCGAATTTACATACAAACAATCATTACACGTTACTGGTAGGGATAAAACCTTTTCAGGTCGTCCCCGCTCCAAGTGTTTCCCAATAACTCTCCTTCCTTATTCTGTAAGCGATAGCCTCCAGTGGCCGGAGCCTCTTGGATGATGAAGGGTCCCTCCCAATTAGGGTTCAGCTTGCCAATGATAGCTGTCCTTCCTGTCACGTCTACCTTCTTCATGACGAGATTTCCTACAAGAACTACTTGCGGCGAACATTTTCGTCGAAGTGCTTTGTCATTCGCCTCTTGACCTCATTTTGACGTGCAGAGGCTAGGTCTCGAAGCTCTTCGATGTAGTCCAGAGAAATCCTCTGAGCATCTTCGTTTTCTAGGCGCCATTCTTCACTGCCTTTTCCTGCTTCGACAACTCTTGTGCTTTAGACTTCAAACTCCATTGGGATGAGAGCCTCAGGCCCGTGGGACAACTTGAAGGTGTTTTCCCCCGTAGCCAAGTTAGGAGTTATTCTCAGAGCCTAAATGATCGAAGAGAGTTGCTTCGTTCAGTTCCCTTTCAAGTTGGTAACTTTCTTCTTCAGAAGGTTGGTGATTAGCTTGTCGGTGGCCTCCATTTGTCCGTTGCTTTGAGGATGGTGGACAGACAAATCAAAATCCGTGCCTAGCTGCTTGCAGAAGTCTTCCAGCTCTAAGCTGACGAATTGCGGGCCGTTGTCAGTGATGATGGTGAGAGGGATCCTGAATATGGAAGCGATCTCTCCCCAAATGAAGTTTTTCACGATCTGAGATGTGATTTTGGCAAGAGCTTTTCCCTCGATCCACTTGGAGAAATAGCTGATCATGATGAGAATAAACTTTCTCTGACCGCTAATTTGGGGGAAATGACCTATCAATTTCATCTCCAGATGACGAAACACCAAAGGGCGGTAACTGGGCGAAGTTCTCGAGCTGGCTGCAACTGAAAAGGGGCGAAGAGTTGACAATCCAGACATTTCTTTGAGAAGACTTCTGCATCCTCCCGAATGATCAGCCAGAAGTAGCCGTGCCTTAGAATCCTCTGCTCCAGAGTGCGAGTCCCAGAGTGGCTGTCACACTCTTCTGAATGTATTTCTCCAAGTACTCAAGTGATTTCTGCTTCCGACAGACATTTTGCTAGGGGGCTCGAGATGGTTTTGCGATATAACTCTCCTTCGTGCATCAGATAGTAGGCCGCCTTGTAACAAAATTTCCTCTAGTCTCCTTCGCTGTCGGGAAGCTGGTCTGTCGTTAAAAATGTAATGAACGGGTCCTTCCAAGAAGCTCTCTGCTCGATCTCCATCATCTCCCCTTTCTCGACAGACGGTCGAAACATCTCTGTGATAGTTCATCCGGCCCTGGGGCTGTATTTGACGAGATAGTCAGCCTCCGAGTTCTCCTCTCTGGGCAATGCTCGACAAAGAAAGATTGAAAACCTCTCATCAAGCCTTTAACCTTTGCCAAGTATCTCTGCAGGATGAGGTCGCGCACCTCGAACTCTCCTCTGATTTGCGAATTGACCATCATTGAGTCGGTGAAGCCCTTGAGATCTTGGATCTCCAACTCCTTGGCGAGACGCAAGCCTGCTACCATGACTTTGTACTCCGTCTAGTTGTTTGTCACCAGCACGACGCCTGCTCCTACTGAGTTCTTGCCCGAAGCTCTGTCCACGAACATTTTCCAAGAGACTGGGCTGGAAGAGCCTTCGTCTCCTCCTGCTTCGGCCGAGAAGTCGGCCAGGAAGTCCGCCACTGCCCGGGCCTTGATCGCCACTCTTGGTGAGAAATAAATATCGAACTCTCTGAACTCTATTCCCATTTTGCCAACCTTCCTGAATGCTCCAATCCATCCAAGATACTTCGCAGCGAATGATCAAAGACAACCTTGATGGAGTGAGCTTGAAAGATTGGCCGGAGCCTGTGCCGAAACTACCAAGGCGAAAGCCAGATTCTCCAGGATGGGTACCTTGCCTCTTTCTGTCTAATCAACCTATTCACATAGTAGATATGGAACTGCTTCTTCCCCTCTTCCCTGACCAGCACAGAGCTGACTGCCTCCGTTCCAACTCCTTGTTAAAGAATGAGATCTTCACCTTCTTGCAGACTTTGGAGTAGAGGAGCTTGAGTTAGCTGCTGCTTGAGCTTTTCAAAAGCCTCATCACACTCTGCGCTCCATTCGAACTTCTGGTTGCCTTGGAGTATTTTGAAAAATGAAGTGCACTTCTCTACTGCCTTGGAGGGGAAGCGGCTAAGACCTATCAGCCTTCCAGTCAGCCTCTGGACTTCCTTGGAATTCTTCGGGGGTGCCATCTTCAAAACAGCTTTTACTTTTTCTGGATTAGGCTCCACCCCTCTTGGAGTGAGGATGTGACCCAAGGAACTTTCCCTTTCCTGCTCCAAAGACGCACTTTGTTCGGTTGAGACACATCTTGTACTTCCGCAAGGTTGTGAAAGTCTCTACCAGATCCTTAGTGTGCTCTGTGATGCTCCTGCTCTTGACCAGGAGGTTCTACGTATACTTCGAGATTGCGCCCTTTTTGCTTCTTGAAGACTTGGTCCATCATTCTTTGGCAGGTCGCCCCTACGTTTTTAAACCCAAATGACATCATCTTGTAGTTGAAACAGTCGTCGCTGGTAATGAAGGAGACGTCGCGACAGTCGGGGGGGGGGGGGGTGCATCCGGATCTGGTGATATCCTGAAAAAATATTAAGAAAACTCATCACCGGAAAACCAACGGCTGAATCAATCAACACGTCGATTCGAGACAAGAGGTAGCAATCTTTCGGACAAGCTTTATTCAACATTAAAAAATCGATACAAAGTCTCCAACCCCCTCCGACTTTCTTAACCTTTACAACATTAGAGACCCAGTCTGGGTACTAGATCTCTGAAACAAAACCCACTTTCAACAGCTTCTTCACCTCCTCCCTGATTGGTTCAGCCAGCGCAACAACGCTCTTCCTATGCTTCTGACGGACGGGGGCAAGCTTCAGATCCATGTTGAGGCGATGACAGACAACCTCTGCATCGATTCCCAGGATCTCTGCGGCACTGCAGACAAAGATGTCTACATTTTCTTGCAGACAAGCCGCCATCTCTACCTTCCCCTTAAGCATTAGGATCCTCCAATCTTCAAAAGTCTAGGCTCTTCTTTCACAGAGATCACCTCCCCTTCCTCCAGCTCCTCCACAACTCTCAGACCATCCTCTCTCTCCAGGATCCTCTCTAGTCTCTTCGCGTCCTCCGTTCAGCTGATGGTACTGACGACACTAAGATAACACTCCCGAGCAGCTTTAGGATCTCCTCTGACCCTCACTTGGACATCACCCCAGCAGTACTTCAGGCACTGATGGTATGATGTTGAAACCGCCTTGAAGTAGTTGATGAGGGGTTTTCCGAAGATCGCACTATAGAAGCTTGACACGTCTACGATAATGAACCTACATCAGATCAAGGTACCGCCAAAGGTCACCAAAAGTTTTGCTCCTTCTCTCCGGATAAGCCAAAGAGGGGTCCGTCAGCAGCCAGGATTCTGGACGCCTCCACCTGCAGCCCGACGAAGGTCCTCTTGAAGATGACATTCACCGAGCTCCCGTTGTCCGCCAAGATTCGGTCAACGGTGAAGTCCTCGACGACGGCTTGAATGACGAGGGCAGTATGAAAGGGGTTCTCATTCCCTGACATGTCCTCCTCAGAAAAAGCGATCTCCAATGGTGGCGGTGTTTGAGAGGTTGAGACGACGCTCCTGCGGTAGATCTGATGGAGACTTTCCTTTTGGGAAGCTCCAAGCCCAGCTCTTCCGTTGATCACTCCTACTTCCCTTCCTCCCGGGCCTTCGACCACCTATCTGTGACCGCCTTGTTCGACCCGATCTTCGTTCCTCCTCCTCCCTGGAGCTTGGAACACTACCGGCCCTGCGGCGGCCTCTTGCCTCGGCTGCTCCCTCTCTGTCACTCCTGCTTCCAGCCTTCTCCTTGCCTCTCAAAAATCGGGGCAATCCTTGGTCCCGTGCCCCTCTACTCGATGCAGATCGCAGTAATGGGGAATCTCCTCCGCCTAATTCCTCACTGTCTGGATCCTCCTGCGACGCCTGTTCCCTTGTTGGGAAATAGCCATCGCCTCCTCCCGAGCCCTTCCCTGCCTCCTCTCCTGGTTTTGATGTTGAGGTCTTCCTGGTAGCCTCCACTAAGGCTGCTGGTTCACGCCTTCGCGAGTTATTGGAATCGCCGTGCCTCCTCTCTTCTCTCTAGAGCCGTTAAGGGCCTCCGATCCTCTTGACTGCGAGGCCTCTCCTGCCTTTTCTATCCTCCCGGGCTCTTCTCTTCTCCCCGTCTCTTCCCTCATTGGCACCACGTTGGCCCTCACTTCCGATGGTCCTCCTTTTTCCCTGTTTCCTAGGTTCTCCCCATCTAGGCTTGCCAAGAAGTCGAGATTCTTCTCCTCCCCTTGCACGAATTTATTTGCCATTTCGATCATCTCCTCAAAAGATCCCTAGGGATTTGAGCCGATCTCCAGGCTGAAGAGATCCCGCTTCAGGCCGAACTTAAATGCCAACATCAGGTCGAAGCCATCCACTTACTCTACTTCCAAAACCTCAAGACCAAGACTCTCGTGCTGCCCTTGCACAATTTTGAAGAGAGCAGTTGCCTCCTTCCTCTTTTTGGATGTCGCGAACCTTGTCATCAGGCCCCGACATAGGTTCTCGAAGCAGTAGATGGAGTCTTCAGGCAACTGGGGGAACCTGTCTCTTGCCTTCCCCTTGAAGGTGTTGGAGAAACACCTGCACTTGAACACATCGGTCATGTTGCAGATTGACACTATGTCCTCGAACCATTAGAGATGCCTGATCGGATCATCTCTGCCGGAGTAGTAGTTAGGACGGGCTCTCTGAAGCCTTCGTGAACTGGGGTGCTAGGACTTCATCGCAGAAGGGGCTCCTCCCTCCTTGGCGATGATGGACTTCGAACTCTCGAGTATCTTCATCATACTCACTACCCGACCGAGTATCATGGAACCTCGCCGGCTGCTCCGCGTCTCTGGACCTGATTCCCTGGTTGCTCGCCGGACAGTACTGCGACTGCATTGGTCCCTCCCGTTCCCCTCTTTCTCACTCCTTCCCTGGTCGTCTAGGCGATGCTCCTTCCTCTAACGGTATCATGCGACGAGGCGAGATCGCTGTGACATCGAGGCGAGGATGGAACCCTACCAGGATGCTCCTCTAGATCCTCCTCTCAAACTCTTCAAACACTGCCATAGTCACAAAGTCGCCTCCTCTCGTCGAGTTGCTGACTCCTGTTGAGTTGCCGACTATCTCCTCATTTTTGCCTTCATTCACCATCCCACCTACCCGCAAAACTTTTCTTCTCAACTACGATCCATGCTTACCGCATCAAAGTGTTGAAGTTTTGAAAATCCCTACTCCAAAATATTCGGATCAAGACAACCTAAGGTTACTAGTAGGGCTGATATCGAGTCGAGTTCGAGCAATTTTGGCTCGACTTGAAATCAAAATTTTTCTCAAACTCGGCTCGAAATCGACTCAAAATCGACTCGAAATCAAAATCAATTTCGAGTTGAGACGGCTCAACTCAAAATGGCTAGGCAAGAAGACCCAATCCTGCGATAAATCGACTGCTGCCTTCTGGCGACCTGACTCGGCTACCGACGAATATTGGTTGGCAGTCATCTGCGATGCTGGTCGGAAGTCGCCTGTTAGACGAGTATTGTTGTTGCTCGCCACTAGTACTGCTCAGAGCTCGCCTATATTGAAAAAGGTTTCTGAAGCTCGCCCGTGCTGCTGGGTGGTCGCCTGACTTGGCAAGTATGATCCTCGCTTGTGTTTAAATGTTCCCTTGCCTCCTCTGCTGACCATTGAATACCCATCGAATCTTTATGTACTGGTGTTGCTCGTTGACTATTGATTTGTTGACTACTGATCGTTGAATAAGAGTTGTACAACTGCATTAGAAAGGTACTAAATATGTGTTATATCTATTCAAAAATCAGAAGATCTAGTCATATTGAGCAGATGTAACATTTTGTACCTCTCTCTATCAATTGGCTCTCTTGCCAACATTTAGGAAGAAAGACAATGTCCAAAGATTTAATGAATACTCCATTTATAAGTGATATGTGAAAGCATGAAACAAATTAGGCAATATCACGGGGAAAACCATATTGATCTGATGAGAATCCCACATTTCTGCGGGAACTCCTTACATGTGTGGGAGTGGAAGTAGTGAGATGATAAATTATATTACATGTGGATTTTGAGGTTGAGATAGATGGAGAGGTGTTTCAGGAGCCGGAGCAGGAGTCAAGGGACTTGCACAAGTGGCACTGTAGGGACTGTAGCCTCACTCTGCTGTCTTATTTGTGTATATATTTTCAACTCCACCTGAACTTGAGGTCCAACACCCACAAATTCATTCGCCGTATGTACCGACGTCGTTGTTGATTCCACGCCCTTTTGTACATGAGGACACATGATACTCACTATTCGCCTCAACCTCTCACCACTACTGCTATTCTCCCCTTCTCGCCTCATACTGTCTGTAACGAGCGAGTCCCTAAGTGGCGAGTCAACCAGAGAGGAATAATGTCTCAAGCTATCTAAATGTGACATTCATACTGACAAATAATTTTCTCTCCACCGAACTTCAATACAGATACCCCCTTTTTGTAGCTAAATAGCCAACAAACGCACACTTCAGTGCGCCATTGAATCTAGTTTTCATAAATTTGGTCTATTGTTCTGCATGAAGTACACACAATCATAGGTTTTGAGGGATAAAATGTCTTAATTCTTCCCTTGTAGCATCTTAGTAAGAAACTTCCAACCCTGTACTCGCGAGGGCATTTGATTGATCAAATAGACTGTTGTTAAAACAAATTGCCCATACAAGTACTTTGACAACTTCATTGATATCATCATTCTCCAAGTTACTTCCAAATAGTGTTTGATCTTCCGTTCGACTACTCCATTATGCTTTGGTGTGTATGGACAAGTGGTTTGATGGTGGATTTCTTGTGATGACACTCTCCAAACGCCATGTTAGTGTACTTTGTCCCATTGTTGAACCTTAACACCTTTACAACTGCACCATATTGAGTTTGAATGCCTTTGTGAAAATCTTTGAAGCAGACTGTAGAAAAAGCTCCAAACCTTATATATACTTCTTGAAAAATGATAATTACAAGTATGAATACATTTATATAGGAGAAGAAGAAAGAGAGAAATCCCAATCCAAGATGTGGGACTAATACAAATAGAGAGAGAAGAGAGAGGAATGGGCCCCTAGATGTATCCTGAAGTAGGCTTTTCTAACACAGACAAACACATCACTTTTATTTTTTCATTAAATAGAGTCAAATATTATGAGAAAAACAATCAATAAAAGACAAAATACCAAAATCCATTCACACTAGGCATGAGACGTGATCCCCAAACATCAGAATATGCTAGATTAAATGGATAAGAGCTCCAAATACCAGAACTGAAATTAGAGTTTCTGGTATGTTTTACTAACTTGCACGCATCACACATAAGTTTGTCGTGATTAAATTTCTTAAACAAAAGGGGGTTACATCTGACTCAAAATAGTAAAAGGAAGACCCAGACGCCGATGATGAAGTAGTAGCAAGTCCTCTATGCTCCTCCCATCTCTTGTAGCACCCTCTATAATGGTTGAAAGCGCAGAGTCCATACTTTCCCTGTCCAAGTTTCACAAGCCACTATGCCATGTGCCAGTCCCAAGTCTCATGTCGTTCTCTTTCTCTTGGAAGATCACCTTCGGGATATCGTACATTAAAACTCATTTTAGTTGAGAAATAATGTCACTAATGGATAGAAGATTCATAGGAAAGTAAAGAACATGCAAAACATTGGACATAGTCAACATATTGGTACATTGCACAGTACCCTTACCAATCGCTTGCTGAGTTGTGCCATCGGCAGTCTGAATGCGTTCTGGGATTGCTAGGGGAGTATACAAACGAAATTCCCTAGCGTCCCCAACGACTTGTCGAGAAGAATCTGAATCGACTATCCAATCTAGTGATCGATATAAATGTGAGGGCTAGTATATTATAGGTACCCGCGGTTGAGTGAGCAAAAGAGACAATGTTACCCCTTGATGAAGTTGGAGTGAGTGCGTTATCTATCATAATCTTCGCTTACTCTTCATCAGCTGGGAGTAAGCAGCCAAAATCTCCCGCTCCTCCAAGTAACTCACATCTGCCATGCCCCTTTTGCCTCTTCCTCTGCTATCATCATATTTTCGTGGCTGCCTCTTCTTCCATCACCTCTGTGATTCCCAAGGCCGCTATCATGGTTTCCAAAACTTTCCCCCTCCACCTGCATGCCTCTTCTTTGATGGCTTGGGGCAAACCTGTCGTAGATGACCCATCTTACTACAATCAAAACACAATTGCATCTTACCCTTATCTCCCTCATGCCTTGAATTGGTGACCACTAGAGCCGATTTCACCCGTGAAGGTGCAGCTGCACTTGATTGTAGCCTAATCCGACTCTCCTCCTGCATCATGGCTGAGATTGTTCATCCAAGAAATCAATTTTTGGATAAGCGAGTTGCATTGCACACCGTGGCTCAAATGCCTGATGCATCCCACTCATAAAATGCATTGTCCGTCGCCAAGCATCTTGCTCCTCTTTCGTGCATTCAACTGGTGATAAAGGATCATAGTCTTTCCACAGTCGATGCAGCTATGCGACATATTCTTGAATCAATCGATCTCCTTGGGTAACTGTGTCTATCTCACTCGATCTGAAACACTCTCCTGTTGTTCTGGACTACTGCCCCCAAACATTACTCATGATCTCTATGCCATCCACCGTGACAACGATAGATGCAACCATCGAGTTTAGGAACCAAGCGTGTAACATGCTGTGTAATCTTCTACTCGCTATACTCAGTCGAGCCCTTCTCTAGTTCCCCCTTCTCACCAGTCAGATAGCCCCGCGGGTTCCTCCCAGATAGTGCCCTCTTCACCTGACACGACCAACTTAAGTATGTAGTTGATCCATCGAGTTTCAGCTGCACAACGGGAATATCCAGCTCTATCGGAGGTGACGTCAACTTAGCCGAGCCTTCGCCTTTTGACATCCGCAAGAACTTAAAGAATACTTTTCCTTTTATTTTTTCGCAAAAC
The DNA here is from genome assembly GCA_039583875.1 of Platanthera guangdongensis. Lineage (NCBI taxonomy): Eukaryota > Viridiplantae > Streptophyta > Magnoliopsida > Asparagales > Orchidaceae > Platanthera > Platanthera guangdongensis. Next base: position 26,455,980 of record CM077166.1, on the reverse strand, counting down.
AAATTGAGCCGCAAAACCAACTTGAGCGCCTCCCTGCCGCACTAGACATACCACACCTCCCGCACGTACCTTCTTCACTCCACACCCTCACGCAAACGACAGATTGCTTGCAACCCTAACTTCTCTAACTCCTATATGCGAGAGCTTCCTACCGCAATGTCACGCTCACCAATGACGCTAGCACGAGAGTTCTCCACTATGTTGCACCGACACGACACACGACACGACACGCGACTTGTCAATTCTCAACAATACCATATTCCGTCGCGCTTGGATGTGTATATTAATTTTTTTTATAATTATGAAAATCGTAAAACGTTTAACAAAAAAAACAACAATTAACAAATATTCTAATGAACTGCGTCATGTTAAAATATTACTAATCAAATATTCAAATGTAAAACTTAGCAAAAGGTCAAAAAATGATATAACATTAACATATTATCATTATATATCATCAGTAAAAATAATGGATTCCATATCGGGCTCATCTAATGAAAGATTGCAATTTCAAGCATGCCAACATCTTCAAACGTATCAAATAAATCTCAATCAATACCCCACATCTTCGTCTCTCCTTGTGTATTGTGGATTTTTTCTGGATAGAAGACATAGATTGCTGTGTATAAAAATTAGATCTTTTGCACGTTTTGAAGTCATTCTATTTCCCCGTGTCGGAGAGTGTCGAAGTGTCCAACACCGACACGCTGAATATTTTGAAGTGTTGGTGCTTTATAAATTCTTCATACCACAGTGCCGCGGCTGCTTGCCTCTTGCGGAAGAGACTTACCTCTCCTGCTTGCCTCTCATGCTACCGCCTACCGCACCAAGCAATCTCACCAAGAAGCCCTTGCACTACCGCCATCCCACTGCCACGCTCCTCCTACTGCAACTATCGCGCACTCCTATAGTGCTTGTCGTGCACTCCTACTGCATCACTACTTCCGCGCGCTGCACGCTCCTACTGACGCACTTTCTCTGCAACCCAGCAACATGCATGCCCAATCCTCTACGCAACAATGCCGCACTCCTGCTGCCATACTCCTACTGCGCAGCTTAGAGCCAAGCCGTTCATGCGCTGTTCCTTTCCTCACGCTACCAACAAAGGAGGTGCGGGTTCGGGAGAAGAAGCAAAGTTGCAGGGGCACGAAGGCGGGTTTTCTCCGGTCTTGTTTTTCGAATCTGGCTCAGTTACCATTGAGAAATGGAATTAAAAATTGGGATTTATTTTTACAGTGTTCCTCCTATATAAACACACAAGTGGGGAAACCAAATACATGATTGGAGATGTGGGACCAAATACAAAAAAGAGGATGGCGCTAAATGCACACCAATTGGTGCCAAACGGACACCAATCATCAAATACCAATACTAAGTTGGTAGGAGTAGGACCCTAAGAGTAGGAGACTAAGCACTAATTGAAGGGGTGTTGGGAACCTCCCAGAGATGGAGAAGTCCAGGTGAACCGCATGGGAAAAGAGCAAACTCTGGTTCCTCAAAGGGTGACCCTCCTCAACCGCGACTGCAATGATTATTCTCGGCATTCTTTGGACGACCATGTAGTTTGTAGCAGTTCGCCTTTGTATGACTTGGTTTATGATAATAATTCCAAACAATTTTTACAATAGTACTAGGATATCAAGAGGTACTGATTTCTGTCCCAATATCCGTACTCAAATGAGATCAAAGTCTCAATTCAATCATTGAAGCCAAGCAAAGACGGGATTTATATCATCTCTCCAAAATATTTCCATGTCCTCGAGGAGCTACAAGACCCAAGTAGTCAAGCACTATATGCAATTTTGCAAATTCCGAGCACTGTTGAGCAACAAATAATGCTGCTTGTCACGCTAAAACCTTACTCAAAGTTCTCGAGCACACTTGGGAAAAGTTTCCTTAGCAGCAATAATCAAGCCTTTGACTTGGGCACAGATGTCTGATGCAATGATCAATAGAACATAATTTTGATAGATTGATCTGTCTACAGAGTTCGGAGACCATGGCATAATCATCGATTTGTTTGCATTTTTTTCCAAGAGGGATCAATACAACGGAATTCCACAATTGTACCTTCAACATGACAACAAGCACCAATGTTGAAGAGTCTGGAAAACGGCTCAAGACCATACCAAATAGTTAGCACCATTGAGTATGACAATAGTACTTGTGACTTGATTGGGAAATTGTTCAATTCTTGGGAAATACACAGAAGTAGACTCGGGATGTGACATCACGTTAGCAGTTGAGTCTAACTTTGAAGTAGAGGCAATTGTGACCTAAACTTGCACCTATTGGAGCAAAGCTTAGCATTTTGGAGATCAAGAAGGACAAATCCCAAGGATATTATCATAGTTGTTAGAGTTCTGAGGCAGGGAAGAAAGAGCTGAGAAGCTCCAACTTTTTGTGCTCCAATTTTTCTGCATTCCTACATAATGATATAGAGCCTTCACCGTAGCCCTAACCATCTTAACCCGGTCTAGCCAGTTTATCCTGACACCTTCCTTTTTCGACTTCACCACCTCGTCCTATCTTTGCAATCCAATGATAGGCCTCAATCATTGTTCTCTTTGTCCTGCCTTATGGAGAAGGCCCAACGGTAACTTTTTCTGAGATATAACATTGTTTTAGATATATTTTGTCCTGCCTGATATATATTCTATATCTGCTCACGATCTAAATTGTCCTATTTTTTCTGTTTTAGCACCTCTTAGTTATTGCATGTTTAGTTCCGTATAATTATTGATGCAGGGGTCAGTAATGCAAAATCCTATTTATGAGCTTGTAAAATTAATGAAATTGAAGTTCATGTTTAGTCATTGACTTTGTAAAAACTGATAAAGAAGATGAAGGCTGTACTTTATCGTTAATGAAACACAAGATGCTCCATGACCACCATTTATCTCTCAGGATTACCTTTATTTGGGGCATTTTCTGATTATTAATTGTCAAATTAATGATTTTAAGTGATGTTTAATTTGATTTGCTATTGTATGATTTTTTTTTAAAAAATAGAAGGCCATGTTTTTTTAATCTTACTTATCAACACAGGGCTCGACCCCACTTAGTGGGATAAAGGCTTGAGTGTTGTTGTCGTACTTATCAACACAGGGCCCAAAGAGAGTTTAGGAGCTCAAGATATGTCAGGAGGCATAGCACGAGGGAGACTAGCCGAGGAGCGCAAAGCATGGAGAAAAAATCATCCTCATGTAGTTACTCTCATGTCATTATATTTCATCATTTTTGTTATGCAGCACCCATAAATAAATAAAATTTTCTTACTTGTCCTTCTTGCCAGGGGTTTGTGGCAAAACCAGAAACATTATCAGATGGTAATGTGAATCTTATGATGTGGCATTGTACAATTCCTGGAAAACAAGGAGTAAGTTTTATTGTTTGTTCCTTTCTATGCATTTCATTAATTTATGCTATTAATTATTCTGTTAATTTTATTTTTGTTGTCTTCCGTGTGATGCGGTGTTGATATTTTTATGTTGGTACCATGAAAGTTGAGTGCACTGTAGAACATGGAGTAAATTTTTTTTTTCTATTTTATTTTAAATTTGGTGATGGGAAATTTGCGAGTGGACTTATTTTTTATTTATACGTAGCTTTTTTGTAATTCTGTGATTGGTGGTATAAAAAGGGCATTCTGCTTTGTTTTTTTATAGCAATAAAAAAACCTTGACTTTTTGGACTTCTTTGTAATATGCCCTTTTGATATGATGTTTATCTGCTAAAATTTTCTTTCCGAAGATATGCTTTTGAGGGTGCACTTCCACTAATATTTTCTTAAGATCGATGTTGACCACTTTGTTGTCATCACTATCACCTTCTGTGTTGGCATTTTTGTGAAATTGTTGCAAACAAAGCTTAAGGGGGAAATCTTAAATATATCTAAGGAATACTTGTTCATAACTATTTGTTTCTCTTGAATTTTGTGACAATCTTATTTCTTTTGGTTTATTTTAAAATATTATTCTAATTATTTGTACGCTTATTTTCACCTTTATGTTACTGGAGGAGGCAGAGATGGTATCTAATGAGGGAGCAAAGGAGAAGAAGAGGAAGAGGAGTACCTTTGCTTAACCCCAATCCTAGAAGGAGAGAGGAAAAAGGAACTAGAGAACGGAGGAGAGAACTTTGATTAGTTCTTGCATGCCATTTACTTAGCTCAAGGTGCCTTTAAATAAGATTACATGACTTGGACTTTAAAATATCCTTACAAGAAATAAACCAATACATTTATAATAACTCTAATTAGCCATTCCTAATAATAACGTCACAACATGACAATACAATAACATTGTTTGTTAATTAGATAATTGGTCGTATGGGACCATGATATCCCATCTGCCCTTTAAATTGAGGTTACCCTCAAGCTTGAATGAGGCTCAGACTGTGTGATCATTCAGTTTTTTAATTTCACGATAGAACAATTCATGGTAGTGTTGTTATTTAATTTCTCGACGGAACAGTTCATGGCCGCTTATCACTGGAATGGAGGTTGCATTAAGAGGCCAACTTTTGTCGTATTTGCTAATGATGCAAATTATGGCGATGTTGTCGGGGGTTTGTTGCTTGTGGAGAAGCACAATCAACTAACCCTGATGGGGGTGACTGGTACCCGAGGACTAAGGGTTTCAGGGATATGACGTGGCAAAGATGCTTGTAGAGGGGAGGCTGTGGGTAGTAATGACTGGGGAATCACCGACAAGACAGCTGGCGCAGAGCTCGAGGTTAGCAGAGTTTGTGGCTGGGGTCACGACAAGAGTGCACATTGGTTGTTGACAATTGAGGACGATTGATGAACCTTTGAGATGGCCATTGTGACGGCCAGGCGTGGTGGTTCCGTCTGCGTAGCATTAGCCGGACTTGGTATTGTCATTGTTGGAGAGACTATGGAGGCCACTAGAGCTACAAATTTATTTTAATGCACTAGCATCACGCGTTAACACCTTGCGATGAGTTGATGACGCGGTAGCGGCTTCCAATTTGGGTCCCATTTGTTTAAGGGCATTGATGCATTGCCGCACTGGGTCGACATGATTGCTCCTGATCATGGGTTGGGGTGCTTGCTTAGAGAGTGGAGAACGAGAGTACATGATTATCACTTCGTGAGTGGACAGAAGGTATGTAGTGGGAGGAAGCAAACATTGTATGTTGTTTGCAGCCCCAAAAAAGCGGTGTCGCCTCATCGGTTATAATTTTTATCTTAAGTGATAATTCAAATTAATTAATTGGTCGATCAAGTAATTGATCACAGAAATTAATCAATCAAGTAATTGGTAAGATAAATTAATCAATTTTGGAGAGGAGATTTATGCTGGCTTTGGGTAGGGGAGAGCGACTCAAGGATTCATTGCTCCAGTTGCATTCATAATTTCATGCGTGGGAAGATGCGTGGAGAGGCATGTCAGAGCTCGATAGAGACTCTCGAGAGACACCAGGCTTGACGATGGCGCAAACAACATAGAGACAGCTCGACGATAATTTGCGAATGTTTAAGGAGAAAACCTTGTCAGGAGTTCTAGTGTTGACGACGACTAGGAGGGGCGACGAGTGCTCTGCGTAGAGTCGATTGTGTTGGAGTTGACTGGGAATGAGTTGGGGACCAGTTCAAATCTGATTGGGAGTCGAATGTGCTGGAGTGGATGAGAACGAGCTCTGGAAGAAGACTACAACATGTGTCGTCTTCACTGGCAGCAATGACGACTTCTTTCGTGCTAACAGGAATGTGACTGATGGGAAATCAAAGACTTGAAGGAGGAGCCGCTCCGTCTGTAAGGTCTATGTTTAAATTGTCAGTGTGGCTAGTTGTTTGGGCTTGAACTTAGAATGTGCCGACCCTTGTAATCAATAAGAGGGGATTTATGGCTGTTGATAGAGGATGGGCTCTGGCGTAAAAGAAGATGCGTAACTGATGCATGTAGTATTCGAGGTAGTGCTGGCATCATAGAGCAGACAAAATCCAGAATCATAAAGCTTTGATACCAAATTTGTTATGCACTTATTTTTGAAGAGGCGTAGATGGCGAGATTTTCGGGGATACAAAACAACGAGCTCACCCGAAGTGAGATGAAGGAGAAGAGGAGGAAGAGCCGAAGAGGTGTCTTGCTCAACCCTAACTCTAGAAGGAGAGAGGAAGAATGCACTACAGAAAGGAGAGAATTTTGATTAATTCTTGCATACCAAAATACTCTTACATATGTCTTTAGCCCAATCTGCCTTTAAATCGGATTTCATGACGTTGATTTTATATTCCAGGGAAGGGTCTCACTACAAGTGTAAATGCAAGCAAACCTTACCCTGCATTTTTGCAAGTGACTATTTCCAGGACTCGAACCCGTGACCTCAAGGTCACAACGACAACACCTCAATCGGTGCTCCAAGACTCCCGGTTGTGTGCAACACTTTATTATCACAATCTTTGCAAGAAGTTGTCCTTATGTGTATCACATTATACTAGGTTATTAGTGTTGTCTCCTTATCACTTTCCTATTAGGTCTGACAAATCTTCACCCTTACACCCGTCTTACCATGCAATACAATGCTGGCCAATTATGTCATAAACCTCACCATTACAAAATAAAATTTAGATACAAAAGATCATAACTGGAATATAAATAGTACATGCTTTGACATATTTGATTGGGAGGGAGTCTCGTATATGCACAACCGTTTTTTAAAAATACAGATCCAACTTCGATATGAAATCTTAAAGAAGCGTGTCTCATTTCTGCCACACATTGATGTTGATCGGCGAAACTTTTTGGAGCATGAGTTTTGGGGCTGTTCTGGGCTGATTTGTCACTGGTATATTTGACGTTTCTTGGGGAATGATTTGAATCCATGATTGTGTTTGGAGCGACATTTCCATATTTCTATGCATCTTAATTTATTTTTAGTGTTTTATTGAGCGAGATCAACAATTATTGTGAACTGTCAACCATAGCCATCCACGATGGTCGCCCTAGTCATGTTATTATTATAAATAGAAGGGGGGAGTGGGAGGGGATGGTTGTGATGATCGTAGATTTTGGAGAGCTTTTACCCCAAATTCGACGGTTCTGCCGTGCCGACTCTGTGAAATCTTTAAGTGCTGACTCCTAGATATTATCTCTCTTGTTTCCTTGTATTTTCTTTGTTGGCCACATTTCCTATTCTCCACTTCCTACTGCCAGCTAGCCAATCTGCAGTTCCCATCAGTTTCCCTTGACAAAATATCCACCAATCTACTCCCTAGCCCTATCCCTCAACAGCCAAACTCTTCCAACACCAGCAGGCCACTTCGGCACCCAACCTTCCGCTTCCTTCACCTCCCAGAACCTCCAATTCGTCCCTGTTGAAACCTTCCTGCCCTTCTTCCTCCAACCCAATCCCAATCCTATCTTAACCAACCATTACTGCTCCTCCACACAGATATCGGCCACCATCAAAGGGCTGTCCAGCCTCCACCTCACCCTCTCTCATCATTTCAGCCCCAACTAACCCTGAAAGCCCCTCCAGCCATTGTGCAAACCACATGCGACCCCTCCATGCACAACTATACAACCCTAACTCTACTCCTGGACAACACTCATCCCCATAAGTTCGTGTACTCACACAGGAGGACTTGATCGGATCACAGATCCGACTCCGCGGATGCGTTTGAATTTACGTTCCGATTTGGTTTCTTATAATATTTTGTTATTTTTACATTTATTTTGATATATTCGAGTAACCCCACCTCCGTCCGATCATAGCCATCGATGGTGGGATACCCTAGTTTTCTCTTTATTATAAATAGAGTGTTAAAGGGGCTTTTTAGGGCTATTGAAGATTTTGGAGATATCAATCCCGGAATCATGCGATCATCCCACAGTGCCTACTCCGTGGAACCCTAGTCATTCATCTTCCTCCCCAAGGTACTACCTAACCTTAGCCATCTTTTCCCCACCCCTAATACCTCGACCGCCACCTCCATATTCTAAAATAGCATCCGCCGCCCTTCCCTTTATCTCTGCTGCTACTAGCCCCTCTGCAGCCACCCTTTCCCTCCCTCTAACAACAGCCGTCGACCTCTCCACCGCCCCTAATAGCAGCCACCGCCTCTTCCTCTCCCCCTACAGCCACCGCAACCCATATTCGCAGCCCCACGACAGCCTCCCTGCTGCCTACAACCGCCCCGCCTTGTTACCGCCGCCCCTCGTCAGCGAGTCCACTTCTAAATCCCTTCCCCTACCCAATTCTGTCCAGATCTGCGCATTCCAGCCCAAATCTAGCTATCCCACCTATCTGATCCACCTCCCATAGCCCAGATCTGTTCCCAAACTGCCGGATCGACCTTCCCGCTGCCCGGATCCGCCTCCATATAGTCGAGTCTACCCCTTTCCGTCCCGATCTCGTTTCCCACCGCCAAATCTAGCCGTCTTCGTTGTCATCCCGCCTTCGGTTCCACATTGGATCACCGTCAATGCGCTTCTTTCTCCGAAATCACATTGTCTTGGACAACCCCTTATTCAGTGAGGCACTTGTTGTACTGGACTATTATTTTCAGCATTATTATTGTTTTGGATTTTATGCTTGCGTGGATAAATTGCCCGTGGATAGCTCGTTCTCGAATCGCTTGTGATTTGCCTGTGACTCATTTGCCACGCGTTTTGCTTTGGTCCCGTTTTGCTTTGGTCTCCCGAGCAGAGAAAAACCATTAAATGACTTGCTAACTGAATGTTTTTTCTCTTTTAAATATTATTGTATGGGTAATTGTTATTTTTGCTAGTACTAATTTGTGGCTGTCATCGATGGTAGCATTGTATGTAGCATGTCAATTTCTCATTTCTATCCATAGTAATCTTGTATTTGTGCACCCTTTAGCCTACCCTACATTAATTGGTATCAGAGCGGGGTTGGGCCGCTTGCATGCTCCGTAGTGGTAGGGTTTTTAGATCCAACATGTCAGATCCAGTAGTCACCGACGACCAAGGGGCGAGCTCGAACTCCGACGCTACCTTTGCCGAGTTTCAGCGCCGTGTTCTCGACTTTTAAACACTTTATGCACCCAGTTTGATGATGTGCGTCATGAACTTGCCGAGATGAACCTTCGTTTAGCTACTTAGAGAAAGTGAAAGACACTCCCACACAACACGATGACTTTCTTGAGGACGACCCTGATGTTCCTCCTCGCACCGACCAGCGTTCGACGAATGGTCAGTCTCCCTTAGACCATCACCATCGTGACACTACTCCTCGATCCACAACACTGCAGGTGAGGCAGAATCCCGATCATGCATTTGAGCGTAGGCAAGATCCAACTCATGATAGACACCCACATCATCGTGATGAGTATCGCGTGCCCCGTCAATCTTAGTATGACCACAGAGATCGTGTGCCCCCACATGGTCGCCACGACCATCACAACGATGAATATTATTCTCCGAGTCGGAGAGGGCGTGGTCCCCCACCTGCTCGTTATGACTACACCCATGATGATTACACCCAGGCGTACGACATCACTCGTCGCATTCGTATCGATGCTCCCACCTTCGGTGGTTGACAGGACCCAAAGGCTTTTAACGATTGACTCCTCGATATGGACCAATATTTTGAATGGTTCGAGATGATCGATGAGTTGTGCGTTTGGTTTGCCAAGATGAAATTGCTTGGGCAGGCTAGAGTATTTTGGACCAGTGTTGAGAGAACAACCGATAAGGAAGGCTATTACCCAATTAGCTGGGATGATATGCAACAATGATTGAATGATAAGTACCTTCCCGCTTCCTATAGAGAGCAACCACTGGACCAGCTATATGGCCTACGCCAGGGGACACTTATTGTTGCCGAGTACATGACTCGTTTTGATGATCTCGTTGTGAGGAGTGACATCGCGGAGGAGCCCATCGCTACGACATCCTGTTTCAGGACCGACCTACGATTCGATATTCGTAGAGAGCTGTTACCCCACCACCTCGAGAATGTGGAGCAAATTTACCAGCTTTCCTTGGAGTATGAGCAGTACTTACGCTCCTCAGGACCCAGACATGGCCCTATTAGGTCTAACAACTCATCGTTTAGGAAGCCCACCCCACCCTCAGGCACCCCTACTGCGCCGCCCCGTGCCCCTCTGGACATGAAGGGCAAGACTCATATCACTGATCAATCCAGATTCGGGGAATCCTATGCTTTAGATGTTTGGGTAGAGGTCACGTGGCAGCCCAGTATCCCACGCAGACTCTACTTGTTGAGGAGGGCGATCCCATCCCCGATGCCGAGGGAGAGGAAGTTACAGAGGACATTACTGCCACTGTTGGCCGTCTGGGTCTGGATCTTGGAAAAGATCTAGGCACCGGACATAGTATCTAACAAGTCATTGAGCCGTGGAATGGGGAAACAATACTTGACCATAATTTTATTGATGGCCCTGGTAACTATGCATGTACGTCAACTACCGTCTTTCTTGAGGGTATGAAGGGTGGGAACCGCACACGGACTCACACGGACTCAAGATCTCTCGAATACATTGCATCTGAAGAAGCTCATCAACCTGCCTCTTGAGCTCGGCGTGCTTATCAGGATGCATGTGGTAGTGGGGAAGATTCAGATGACAAGCCCCTGGATCAGGTCAATGGCGTGTTGAAGATCACGTGGAGCCTCATCAGGGAGCTCATCGGGCATAATGTCCACAAACTGAGGGATGGTCATCAGGAGGACACTCAAAGTCCATAGTGGCCGCTACAATATTATCTAACACGGGGAGTTACAGAGGACATTACTGCCACTGTTGAGGGGGATGCTCGTGACCATCCCTCAGTTTGTGACCATCCCTCGACGATCCAATATTATTGTCCGGTGCCACTGTCGTATCTGCTAGACGGCCAAGGGCAGTAAGCAAAACACGGGTCTGTACACACCACTACCTGTCCCACACCTCCCCTGTGTGGACATCAACATGGACTTCGTGCTCAGACTCCCCCACACTCATCGGAGACACGATTCCATCTTTGCTGTGGTCAATCAATTCTCAAAGATGGTGCACTTCATAGCTTGCCGCAAGACGACGAATGCGTCACATGTTGCATCCATTTTTATGAGGGATATTTTTAGGTTAGGTGGTCTACCCAAGTCTATCGTGCCAAACTGCAATGTGAGGTTTATGAGCTTTTTCTAGAAGACCCTGTGACATAAGACTGACACCACCCTTAGGTTTTCTTCAGCATACCATCCCCAGATGGATGGACAGATTGAGGTAGTGAATCATAGCTTAGGTAACCTACTGAGGTGTCTAGTGGGCGAGCATGTAGCTTTGTTGGGACTTTGTTCTCCCCATCACAGAGTTTGTATATGATAGTTCCGTCAATAGGTCCACTGGGTCGAGTCCATTCCATGTAGTGTCATGATACAAACCTAGGAAGTCTATCGACCTTATTACAAGTCCATTAGAGTCCCGCCCTTACTAATCCGCTGAGTCATTTGCAAGTCATTTGCATGAGTTGTATGAGTCGGTTCGCCGACGGTTCATTATGAGCTATGGAAATTATAAAACTCATGTAGATATGCTCAAGCGGGAACAAGTATTTCAGGAATACGAACAAGTAATGGTGTGAATACGTCCCGAGAAGCTCCCTCCGTGGCCTGCCAAAAATCTAAGCGCCAAGCGAATGCGCCCCTACTTAGTTATAAGTCGTATTGAGACGAATGCCTACAAACTTGATATCCATGCATGTATGGGTATTCATCCGGATCTGACACCATATTACGAGACTTGTGAGTATGTGGACCCAAGCAGTGGGGACTCTCATCCACCCACACCTCCACTCCCTTTGTCTTACCAGCCTCACAGTTCACCCACGTCTGATGGAAACCACAACTCACCCATTTCTGATACCCACCCACCCGGGGACTCCTCTTTTTTGGTTTCACCCACGGCAGTGCCGATCGCACAAGAATCCACCACTCGTGAGTTGAGCGCTGGGAGCATTACAGAGATCAGATCCCACCACTACGTTCCTACTACAAACGAGCCTCTGTGCTGTTACTTAGTACACTGACAGGGCCGCCCAGATGCTGATGACACTTGGATACTACTAGCAGAGCTTGACTGACTCGCTTCTGGAATTTGACTTCAGTACGTCCGTCTCCATTCATCGGAGATGAAAGTTTTTCAGTTGGTGGGGGAGTTGATGGGGTTCGCTGCAAGATGGGTCCTACGTTCATGTATTTGCGCAGGACTTGATCGGATCGCCAATCAGACTCCGCATATGCGCCCAGATTTGTGTTCCTATTCGATTTCATATATTATTTTGTTATTTTTGCATTTATTTTGATGTATTCGGGTAATCCCACCTTCGACCAATCATAGCCGTCAATGGTAGGATGCCCTAGTTTTCTCTTTAATATAAATAAATTGTTAAGGGGGATGTTTAGGGCTATTGCAAATTTTTGAGATATCAATTCCGGAATCTTGCGATCATCCTACAGTGCCAACTCTGTGGAGCCCTATGTGATTGCTCCTAGGCGCTCATCTTCTCCCCAAGGTACTACCTAACCCTAGCCACCTTTTTCCTACCCCTAATCCCTCTACTGCCACCTCTATAGCCTCTAATAGCAGCCGCCACTCCTCCCTATATCTCTGCTGCTACCAGCCACCCTGCAGCCACCCTTCCCCACTCCAACAGCAGCAGCCGGCCTCTCTACCGCCCCAACAACAGCCACCGCATCTTCCCCTCCCCCTACAACCACCGCCGCCCATATTCCCAGCCCTACGACAGCCGCCCTGCTGTCTACAACCTCCCAACCTTGTTATCGCCGCCTCTCGTCCGTGGATCCACCTACAATCCCCTCCCCTACCCAATTCTGTCTAGATCTACGCATTGCATCCCAGATCCAGCCACACCTCTCCGATCCACCTCCTACAACCCAAATCCGCTCCCAAACCCCCGAATCCACCTTCCTGCCGCCTGGATCTGCCTCTGTATAGCCCGATCTACCCCTTTCTGGCTCGATCCCGCTTCCCACCGCCAAGTACAGCCGTCTTTGTTGTCATCCCACCTTCGGTTCCGCATCAGATCGCCGTCAAAATGCTTTCTTCTTTGAAATCTTCATTGCCTTGGACAATCCCTTATTCGGTGAGTCACTTGTTATATTGGATGATTATTTTCAGCATTATTATTGGATTTGATCTTATGCTTGCTTCGATAAATTGTCCGTGGATAGCTCGTTCTCGAATCGCTTGTGATTTGCAGGTGGAACTCATTTGCCGCGCATTTTGCTTTGGCCCTCCGAGCGGAGTAAAGCCATTAAATGCTTTTCTAACTGAATGCTTTTCTCCTTTAAATATTATTGCGTGAGTAATTTTTATTGTTGCTGGAACTAATTTGTCCCCATCATCGACGGTAGCGTTGCATGTAGAATTGAGATTAACGTGTCAAGTTCTCATTTCCATCACTTGGATTTGGGCACCCCTTAGCCTACCCTACATTACCTTTTGAGTTTATTATTTGATTACTTTCTTTCAGCATTGGGATGCTTATATGATTTCAAATATCTTGCTATGATAGTATTTTTGTTTTAAGACCAATCGTGGCTTGCAGGATCTTTTTCGCTTGCGTGTGTTGTCTTTTGACTGTCAAATTGGAGGAAAGATTAATTTGCTTATTTTCAAAAAATATTTATTACTTGTCTATGATAATTGAGCGAGATTTATGTTTTTTATTAATAGTTATAATTTATTGTTGGATCACCGATACAAATTCGAGAGGAATTTTGCAAGAGGAGGACCGACGAGGGAAGAGGGAGAAGAAGGGGATTAAGGTTTGAGAGGAAATAAAGAGCAACCATTTTCATAACACATCCAAGATAAAAATAATACAAGGTCCATATGCGCTCTTATATTGGCGAGAAATGAATACAAAAGAAAACAACGAAAATTACTAAAAAGTGTATTAACCAAAAATAGTAACATATTTAATAATAAATATCCCAAGGTTGTCAGGATCGAGATCCTAGGTGGGATCATTTCAGCAGTTGGATCGGATCGGATCGAGGATCGTAACATCCTACTACATTCATAAAGCCAGACTTATATGATGAAAATGAATTTGAAATCATACAATTACACAAATAATCTGTACAAAATATTATATAATTAATCATTTTCATTGGTTGACTCTAAGTCTAAGCCAAAATAAGAACATGAATAAAGAAACATTTATAATTATAAATGTACCTAAGTACTAGTGGAATTTCTGAGTTTTGACTCTACTTTAGCAACTGTAAAGTCAAGATGAGTAAGCATTTTTGTCCTTGTTGTCCCATCTTTTTCAAACTATCTTCAGTAACTAAATTATGAAGATGAACTTACAAATATGAAAACATAAATCTGAGAGACAATCATAAACAAAAATTATCACATTGTCTAATAATTTAACCTCAGAAGCAAATGATGAAGCATCAAGAGCTACTTGACTAGGATGAAATCATGGAATGTTGCAAGCTTGCATGACAAATTTCCTATTTGATGTTTATAGTTATAACGATAACAATGCTATCAGATCAAGTAAGTAGTGGCCTACCATTCTAAGTACCTTGATTAGTGGAAATACTGCTTTCAAACATATGGTCACATGAGACTAAAAACGCCCCGTGTTCAAAACAATTTTTTGAATCAATTTTCCCTCCTTAAAACCAGCAAATCTACTAGACTTTCATTTGGAGGAAGTAAACATTGTCATCAAACCACCTTTGTTCTCTGAAAGACATCCCAATGTCAAGTAAGCAGTTGCAAATCTGGTCACTGCAGGTCGGATCAATTCTCTCCCCTTTGTAAATTTAAGCAACCAAGCATGAACCAAAGTTTTGGAGTAGATGTATGTTGTTATTTTTTTTACCCTTTGCTATTGTTGATTTATGCAACTCAATTTTTTTTTCAAAATTTTCTAATATCAAGTCAATACAGTGGGCAGCACATGATGTCCAATATAAGTGTTTTCTCTTCTCCATCAACATATGATCGACCGCCTTATAGTTCGATGCATTATCAGTTACTACTTGCATAACGTTTTCCTCCCCGACCTTCTCCACAACCTCATCTAACATTTGAAAAACTTTTTTGGATGTCTTATCAATGTCAGAAGTATCCATAAAAGACAAAAACACAGTACCTTTGAGACTATTTACCAAAAAGTTACATATAGATCTTCTTTTCCTATCTGACCATCCATGAGACATAATTGTGCAGCCAACTTTTCTCCATTCTGCCTTGTAGTGCTATAGTAATTGAAGAGTTATGTCGACCTCTTGTTTCAGGTATTTGACTCTTATGTCGTTATAAGGAGGTTTCATTCCGGGGCCATGTTGGCTGATCGCTTCAACCATATTTATGAATTTCGGATTCTTCACACAATTGAAGGGAATTGCACTTGTGTAGAAGAAACGAGCAGTTTGTTGGCATGCTCTTTCGCTTGCATCTTTTTTGAATATAGCTCCAATTTTTGATTGACTACTCTTTCTTACAAAAACATCCATTGACTCTTTTCCCTTTGATTTTTTAGTTGACCCAACTCAACTTCATAGTCAACTGTTGCTTCCTCAATATGTCTTTTCTTCTTTATAGCGTCCTCTCCATGAGCTTGAAGAATGCTTAAAAATTGATTTCTCACTTTTTCGGGTACTTTAGTGCATGCTTCCACGTTAAATTTTGTCCCTGCTAGATGATGTTTCAACCTATATATTTCATCAGATCTAATGACTAGACAATATTTACACTGTACCTTTTTAGTTGTACTGTCTATTTCGATCCTATGCTCCCACCCAGGATCACTTCTAGAGCCTGATGCATTTTTTCGGGACTTTTTGCTTATGAGATTTGAACCAGAAGGTCCAGAACCCGAGGTGGACATCTAAATATTAACAAAAATTAACAAAAAAATACAATGAACTAATGATAAAAGAAATCATCCAGTTTTTTGCAGAGGAACTAATGATTTGAGCAGTAAAGTGCAGACTGCAGTAAAGTGCAAACTCAGAAATCATCCAGATTTCTGGATCAGAAATCATCCACATATAAGAAGAGTGCAGAAATTTTGAGAAGAAGAAGTGAAGTTCTGAGAAGAAGAAGAAGTTCTGAGAAGAAGAAGACCTGTGCCGTCGGGAGGAGGAGAGGAATCGCAGGGTTATTCCGTGCCTGTGCGCCGTCGAGAGGAGGAGAGGAATCACAAAATGGCTTAGGGTTATTCCGTGCCTGTGCCTGTGCGTGTTCTTTTAATAGGGACACGAGATCGCGGATTCGTGATCCTACCGATTCCGCGATCCGGCTCGCGATCCTACCTGGACGCAGCCTAAATTCGATCCTGAACACGATGCGGATCCAATTGCAAAATCCGGATCGTAGGATCGTGCGATCCTACGATCCAGATCATGATCCCGACAACATTGAAATATCCTAACACCGACCCCGCCTAGGTCGTCCTCGTCGGTTCAAGCCTCTCCCGACACTCGCAGTTCATTTTCATCGGTTCGCACCACGTTCGCCACATCTGTCACGTCCGCCACGTCCTCCACATTCACCACGAATATCTGTAACAATGTCGCCGTCTGAAAAATATGCCTTGTCCTGATGACAGTAGTCTGAATGGTGGCGGCAGAAGTGATCCTGGGGCAATCTCGTGGCATCAGACTCCGGATGGTAAGACCCAGTGACATGGACCACTTGCGAACCAGAGTCCCCCTGAAAGTGGTAGCGGCGACCAAGTAACCTGACTGGGTGGTTCGGTGCCAACTGATGTTTTTCTTCCGGATCAGAGTAAGCTGGGCTGGTGTCAATCCCGTCGGAGGCTGGATGGCGTTGGGGAGCGCGGTCGAAAGCTCCTGGGGGTCCGTCGGGAAAGGAAGAGGCACATCAGACGTTCTCGAGAGGGACCACAACCCCGCAGAGAGGCCAATGTCCGTGGTCCACTGGTTTGTGCAAAGGGAGCTTGGAGAGCGTTGGAGGGCGGAGTCGCCGTCGAGGCGACATGAATGACCCTTATGCAGGAACTGCATGGACATAGCTTGCCAATTAACACACACATTGCCGAGTGTGCAGAGCCAAGCCACTCCCAGAATGGCGTCGAGACCGCTTAAGCCGAATATGTAGAAGTATGCAGTCACCGAACAAGTCCCCACAGAGAGAGAGAGACAACAGTGAAACGACCCTGAAACGGACCTCTTCAACCCACGGCGATCTCGTCAACCGCGCGAGCTTATCGTGCAAGAGTGCTCTCTCGCGGCGACCCCTCAACCCGCGGCGACCTCTTCAACCCACGACGATCTCTTCAACCCGCGGTGATCTCTTCAAACCGCGACGACCTCTTCAACCCGCGGCGATCTCTTCAAACCGCGACGACCTTTTCAACCGCGACGATCTCTTCAAACCGCGGCGACCCCGTCAACCTCGTCAACCCGCGGCGACGTCTTCAACCCGAAACGCCCTTTCCTGCTCGCTGCGGCCTCTCCGGTCTCTATGGGGTCCTCTGTTGACTCAACCGGCCAGGCGACTAATCCTTCTACAAACAACCCGACTCCTCCTCCTAAACTCCGTGATGAGCTGCGGATCACCACCATTTCCCTGTCTGGAAAGAAGACTTTCATCCCATGGGTGCACTCGGTTCGCCGAGTTCTTCAGGCCAAGGGCCTTGTGCTTTATCTCACTCAGGGACCTCATTCTCCTCCTACCGACGACTGACTGCGAAACGACGGTCGCGTTCATACGTGGCTCCTTAATTCCCTGGAGGGTGAGCCCTATCAGATGGTCATGTTTCATGAGACGGCCAAAGCTATGCGGCATGAACTCCACTCCTTATACTCGGGCAAGGACAACCTCCGACACCTCTATGACATTATTACCGATCTTCAGGCTCTCGACGCTGGCAGGACTGCGGACATGACCTCGTTTGTTGCTCGTGCTAAGATTCTTGCGGAGGCCTAGATCTAGCATCAGCCATCTACCACTGACCTTGCTGCTCAGCGAACCCAAAAGGAGGCCGTCTGCATTGCTTTGATGATGGCTCGTGTCCCGCCACACCTTCAGAGTATCCGAGCTCAGGTTCTGGCTTCCGCCACTACTCCTTCCTTATCTGATGTTTGCTCCATACTCCTTCGAGTGTCACCGCCCCCGGATACTCATGCACCCTCCTCTCCAACCCTTCTCCAGCAGACCCTTCCCCCTTACTTCCCTCACCGTCTTCTGCTCGTGGTGGACGTTCGGGCTCCCGCGGAAGGGGGTGTGGTGGTTGGGGCCGCCCAAAGTGTTCCTATTGCGGCCGGGACGGCCACACTGAGGCAGTGTGCTATAAGAAACATGACTACCCTCCTCGTTTGACAGCTGCTGTTGCAGCTGACCGCTCTTCTGCCACAAGTGTCGTCCTTGAGGCCGTTCACCTCCAGCTACTGCAACTCCATGGGCTGCTCAGCCCTCCATCTGCTTTTGTTGCCTCCATCTCCACTGCAGGTATTGCATGTTTTTCCTCTAGTCCGCGCTGGTTCTTGGACTCGGGTGACACTCATCACATCACCTCGTTGCGGCCGCCTAAGTACTCGGATGCTCCTCATCAGAAGTGTATCACCGTAGATAATGGGGCGATTGTTCCGATCTCTGGCTGCGCCGACCTCTCCCTCAACCCCTCCATCTCTCTTCGCTCGACTCTTTATGTTCCAGACTCTACATTTAATTTACTTTCTGTTGGTCGTCTTACTAATGATATGGATTGCTCTGTCACATTCACCTCCTCTGCTTTTTTGATACATGATCGACGGACGCGGATTACCATTAGTAGGGGTCGACTGCAAAACGGGCCCTACCTTCTCGATGCCTCTCATACCGTCCTCTCCTCCGTCTCCTCCGTTGATTGGCATCGCCGTCTTGGGCATGCCCCTCTGCCGGTCCTCCAGAAGGCGCTTCCTGATGTATCTCTTCCCCCCTTTCAGTGTGATTCTTGTATTTTCGGCAAGCAATCACGTTATTCCTTTCCCGCACATTGTACTCGGAGCTCGACTCCTTTTGATTTACTGCACTTCGATGTTTGAGGTCCTTTCAAAATTACTAGTATTTCTGGTTATCGCTACTTTATCACATTTATTGATTATTACTCTCGCACGACGTGACTTTACTTACTTCGTGATCGCTCCGAGCTTCCTCGCGTGTTTCGGGCTTTTGTGATAGAGACTCGTACGCAATTATCCACTACCATAAAAACGTTGCGCACCGATAATGCGCGCGAGTACACTAGCCACAAATTTGCAAATCTGTGCGCGGAGTTCGGTATTATTCATCAGACATCCTGTGCCTACACCCCCAGCAAAACGGTGTTGCCGAACGAAAGAACCGACACATGCTCGACGTTGCTCGCTCCCTCATGCTTCACATGCATGTTCCCAAAGTCTACTGGAACTTTGCGGTCTTCACTGCTTGCTTCCTCATCAACCGTCTCCCTTCCTCGGTTCTCCACCATGCCACTCCGTTCAACCTCCTATTTCTCTCCGCTCTGGCCTTCCATCTCACAACCAGGGTCTTTGGCTGCACCTGTTTCGTCCACCTTCTGGGTCCGTCCACTGACAAGTTGAATCCCCGGGCAGCTAAACACATTTTCGTCGGCTACTCCCATACTCAGAAGGGCTATGTGTGTTATTCTCTGGTTACCCGGAAGGTCACCGTGTTCGCTGATGTTACCTTCCGGGAAGGAGGATCAACCTTTCTTCACTCCTCCTCTACCCACTCCTCTACCACCGACCCCTCTACCGCCATCCCTCCCACGACCCGTCATTCCCGTTACTGTGCCTCTTCCAAAGGTTCTTCTTGACCCAGCTCCTTTTCCTTCTAAGCCGTCTGTTATCCGTGTCTACACTCGCCGCCCTCCTCATTTCGTTGCCCCTACGCAGTCGGCCTCGACCTCAGCTTCTCCGTGCCCTGCTGATCCGGTGCCCGTCTCTACTGCTCATCTGATGGCGAACTTTGTTTCCCTGCATCGCCTCTCTCCCTACCTTCAGACATTTGCTACTTCACTGTCCTCGGTTTCTGTTCCTAACTATGTGCAGGAGGCTCTCCAACATCCTCGCTGGCGCGCCGCCATGGACGAGGAAATGGCTGCTCTCTGGCAAACCAGACTTGGACCCTGGTGACCCTTCCTCCTGGTCAGAAATTGGTTGGGTGCAAATGAGTTTTTGTCATCAAGCATGCTCCTGATGAGACCATTGACAGACTCAAAGCTCGTCTGGTGGCTCACAGCTTCACCCAACAACAAGATCTCAACTATGTTGAAACCTTTTCTCCTGTGACCAAGCTCAACACGGTTCGTGTCCTCATCTCCGTGGCGGTGCATCGCCAGTGACCCTTACTTCAACTAGCTATAAAGAATGCATTTCTGCATGACAATCTTCATGAAATAATTTGCATGCTGCAACCTCCCGGGTTTGAGACCACGGGGGAGTCTCCGGTTTGTCGTCTTCTGAAGCCACTCTATGGCCTCAAACAATCCCCTAGGGCATGATTTGACAAGTTTAGTAAGGCCCTACGGGAAATTGGATTTACTCGGAGCTCGGCCGATTTATCGTTATTCACTCGCCACCAGGCAACGAGAACGGTTCTCCTATTGGTTTACGTGACGACATCATCATTACTGGAGACGACTCGAACGTAATACAGACGGTCAAACAACATCTGAGCTCCATATTTCAAACAAAAGATCTGGGACACCTTCGGTACTTCTGGGGTCTGGAGGTTGCTTGACGACCAGATGGCCTTGTACTTTCTCAGCGAAAGTACTGCCTCGATCTCCTTCCTGATGCAAGCTACTCAGGCTGTAAGCCTGTGGACACTCCAGTGGATGTAAATCACAAGCTATGTGCTCAGGCCTCAGATTTTGATCTTCTACTTCAAAATCCGGAATACTATCGTCGTCTTGTTGGGAAACTGATCTACCTAACAGTAACAAGACCAGATATATTCTTTGCTGTTGGTATCGTCAGTCGGTATATGCATTCTCCTCGAAGCTCTCATCTCCAGGCCGTTGAACGAATTCTCTGATAACTTAAAACAGCTCCTGGCCAAGGACTAGTATACAAAATCTTATCTTCAACCCCAACATTGGTGACATATTCTGATGCTGATTACCAGTGATTTTTGCACATATTTTGGAGGACATTTGATTACCTGGCGATGCAAGAAACAAGCGGTTGTGGCTCGATCTTCAGCTGAGGCAAAATACCAGGCAATAGCATCAGTGGTTTCAGAACTGACATGACTTGAAAGTCTCCTTACCGATCTAGGTGTAAAGCTCCCTTCCCCAGCTCTTCTCCTCTATGACAGCCAAGCTGCTATACATATAACCAAGAACCCGGTCTTCCACGAGAGAACAAAGCATATTGAAGTCGACTGTCATTTCATCCGGGAAAAGGCTCAAATGAAGAAGCTCGAACTGAAGCATGTTCCGGGGACTGAACAAGTTGCGGATATCCTCACAAAGGCTCTTTCCAGTGCCCTCTTCTATCAGTGCTTGTCCAAGCTTGACGCATACGATTTGTACGCTCTAGCTTGCGAGGGAGTGTTATAAAAGCCCATGTAAAGAGCCCATTATTGGGCCCTCTTTTATTATTTTTCCTTCTTCTTTTCTTTGTCCCACATCTTGTATAGGATTTCTTCTTTTCTTTTCCCTCCTATATATTTTGTATTCTCTCATTGTATTTTGATACACAAGTAATACATATAATGTTTGAGCTCTTTCTACAATTATGATGAATTTGATGGTTATCAACAGAAACATGAAGATTTCTTTAACATATATGTATTGATATATTTACTGATATAGATAAATGCTATTTGTTAGATTTTTTGCCCCTCTTACTGATATAATTTAATTCCTGCTGCTTCTTTTTGCGTGCGGCTTTTGAAAATGCACAAAATGATTGTTTGCAGACTGAATGGGATGGTGGTCATTTCCCCCTCACGCTCCAATTTAGTGAAGACTACCCAAGCAAACCTCCTAAGTGTAGATTTCCACCAGGTTTCTTCCATCCAAATGTCTACCCCTCTGGCACTGTTTGCCTTTCCATTCTCAACGAGGATAGTGTGAGTGTATTATTTTTAGCTTCTCTTATAAATTCAATGGCTGATTATGATAGCCAACTACTCATAATGATCCCGCCCCGTGTTGTTTGTTGTCTGTAGGGTTGGAGACCTGCCATCACTGTGAAGCAAATTCTTGTGGGGATACAAGATTTACTTGATCAGCCGAATCCCGCTGACCCTGCACAGAATGATGGATATCAGCTTTTTATCCAGGTTTTGCACATAAACTATATATATTGGGCTTAATAGTTGATTTTCATTGCTATCTAATCAAAGGCATAAAACAGTTATTTAGAATAATTAGGATTATTTTTTTAAAAAAAATAATCAACGGTCCATTCACAATTAACAGGAGAACCTTCCCTCATGAAATTCTAATATATATTTTTAACTTCTGTTGAACTGGCAAAATAATTAGACGGTTTATAAAGGTGTGATTTTTATGGAGAAATAATGAGAACGTGTAGAGGTGGTTGGAAAAGTTAGTCTTGAATCAATTTGAGTACGATGATGCAAGTTCAATAGCCCAAGGGTCAGGTTGACAATTTTAAAGTGAGGTTCATTTACACGAGAGCAATTTTCTGCAATCTGAGAGAGAAGGATTGACAATCGAAGATAAGTTTGTCGTCGATGAGTATGCTATTGGAGTTTGTCAAATGGAGGAAAATTGAGACGCAAGTCGCGGTTGACTATTAAGGTGTTCACAAAGGCATTTGTGCTTGACGCTTAGTGATCATTACAAAATGTCTGGCCATCTATTTGATAAATGTTGGATAATCATTTAGAAGTGGGAGGGAAGAAAAATCAATGGTGGGTAAATCAGATAGAAGGTTGTTGTATGGTGGATTCATGTAGAAGATGGAGACTTCTAGAAGTGTTCATTTCCGTGTCACACTTACAAATTGAGGCCGGGAAAAGTCTAGTTTGTAATCGAATGTAAGCAGAGCCAAAGAGCGATGATTCGCTTTCCATGGCATCAATGAGGTAAATTTGCTTCGTATTCTTGGGAAACTTGGGAAGAGTTGGCTGGTGGTGATGGAGCATGCTGATGGCCAAATCTACTACTGTGACTGAGGTTTGAGCGGACTAAAGCTACAAACTTCTACCCTGCTGGGGATAATATTAAGAGAGATCTTAGAGTCCTAATGCCATTAGAAAGAGTAGAGTGGAGTAGGAGAGAAGGTTTCTCTAATATTGAGTTTATCTATGCAAACTATTGCATGAAGAAATATCATATAATTGCTATGAAGATAAGCAAAGTATGGCAGTGAGGCTTCACGATAGACTTCGGACAATGTAAAGTATGGGGTTGACACCATTATTTAATATAAACATTAGTCTCTATCACCCTCTTTTATTTAACACCACCCTGCCGGAGCAGCTGCTTGTCGAGGATTCCAGGTCGCCTCGGATCGCCACAGCGGCGGAGCCGGGCCACGCAGGTTTTGTGTCAAGTTGAATCTTAGTCAACCGGCACGCTCTATTCCTTTTTCGCCTTATTCACTGTCGTCTCTGCCTACTGTCACAGCCTCCTCGCAGTACAACTGAAAACTAGTTTGTCCAGTTTGTCAAATGTTTTCAAATACCTACCCGTTGGTGCAACATCTCCAGGAGGACGCAGCTAATGTTGCCTCCAGCTTATGCTCAATATTCTCTCCTGCAATGAATTCTATCTCGCCAATCTCTATCTCAACTGTCTCTAGCTCCGTTTGGCACTGCGTTTTACACAATGGTTATGAACACTATCAAGAAAAGATAACAAGTTTTGAACATAAAAGTGGAAGAATATACTTTGGCGAAGTTTGGTGTTCACGAACGACCACTGCGTTCACAACCACTATCGCCGTGCCAAACAGAGCCTCTATCTCGTGGGTTCACAGTGCTCACGCTTTAGTTCTCCCAACAACTAATGCTCTGTTTATTTGAGTTTTTTTTCGCCATTTTGTTTTTCTGAAAACACAGACCTATTTCTCAACTGGTTGAGCAGGCTCCATTTGTTTGAGAAGACTCCAATTGAAACCACCAATCTCTCAGAAAGCCAATTTATGTGAGTAGTGGCAGTTGGAGATAGCGGCTGAAAATAAATCACCTTATCTTATGCACCCAAAACTTGTTGGGCCCTAAATTTTTGTTAGCATGGAACACATTGTAAAAAGAGCTAAATAAAAAGTAAATTTTATTTCTCCAAAAAGATAAATAATATAAAGGTGGGCCCCTCTATTTATAGAAGATGGGGGAGAGGAGAATACAACAAGCGATGTGAGACTAATTACAAGGCGTGCGGTCTATGCGGTTTGTCAAACCGCAAAGCTATACAAGAAGACTTACAGCGCGGGTTGCCACCAGACCGCAGTGCGGGTTGCCGCCAGACCGTAGCGCAGGCAGCCACCAGACCGTAGCGCGGGCAGCCACCAGACCGCTGCTGCGGGTTGTCACTAGACCGCAGTGCGGGATGCCACTGGACCACAACGCCGGTTGCCACTAGACCACAACTACGGGTTGCCACTTGACCGCAGTTGCGTGTTGTCATCAGACCGCTGTGCGAGTAGGCAAATCTCCCTGACAACACTGCGAGAAGCCAACCAACAACTGTGGTTTGCCAAACCGCCAAGAACTGCTAAACAACCAGTCCGCTGAGCCAACCAAATAGACCCCCCGATCAGCAGATCGGTGAGAATGCTAGACAGATCGCCCGGTCAGCAGACCGCTGAGATCGTTAGACAGAACACCCGGTCACCACAAGTCTCAACACTTCTCCTCAAGCTGGAACATATATGTCAACCATCCCCAGCTTGCTACAGACGTCGGAAAAGCAGCTAATTGGCTTGGTGAAAATATTCGCCAGCTCTTTATCAAAGGTAACAAACAGAGTGCAAATTTGATTCTTCAATATGTTTTTTCTGATAAAGTGGCAATCCACTTCAATATGTTTTGTCCTCTCGTGAAAGACTGGATTCCTCGAAATATATATAACTGATTTATTGTCACAGAACATTGACAGAGAATGATCATAAACTTCTCTTAAATCAAGCATAAACGTCCGCAACCACTTCAGCTCACAGGTAGTCAAAATCATGCTTCTGTACTCGGTTTTTGTACTTTACCTTGAAACTATAACATGTTTCTTGCTCTTCCAGCTAATCAGATTTCCTCCTACGAAGGTACAAAGACCAAACATAGATTTTCTATTTTCCTTATCATCGACATATCTAACATCAGAGTAGGCCTCAATCCTCAAATGATCCCTCTTCTAAAAAGTCCTTTTCCCACAACATCTTTCACATATTCTAAGATTTTTAGAGCCGATTGTTGATGACACTCTCTAAGATCTTGTATAAACTGACTCACCCGTCCTACAACATAACAAATATTCAGTTTTGTGACTATCAGATAAATGAGTTTCCCACAAATTGTCTGTATCTAGTAACATCTTCAAGAAAAGGTGAATCCTCAGCCAGTATTTGTCATCACCAACCGCCATTGGAGACCGAACAGGTTTAGCCCCAAAGAAGACATGTCTCTTTCAAAAGATCCGAGACATATTTTCGTTGTGAGAGAATCATAGAATTGAGCTTTCGAGAGATCTCATTCCCCAAAAAATTTTGGGGGAGACCCCATGTCTTTTGTAACAAAATATCAAAGAAGATGTTTTTTTGTCAGGTCAACACTCTTTTTATCATCCCCTGTAAGAAGAATATCATCCACATAAACCGCAAAAATAACTAGGTCATTCGAGGTTTTGCGAACGAACAGAGCAACATACCCGGGAGGTTGCTCCATATAGATGGTCTCCTGAAAATTATCATAAAGTAAAACATTCTTGACATCCAATCGAGACATCTCCAAGTCTCCGTTGACATCCATAGAAAAGAGAATGTAGATTGTAGTAATTTGAGCAACACGAGAGTATGTATCAAAGAAATCCACATCATAGGTCTGGGTAAAGCCTTTTGCAACAAGCCGAGCCTTGTAACGATCAGTGATACCATCAGGATGAAATTTGATCACAAAGACCCAATGATAGTCAATCACATCAGCTCCTGGAGGAGTGAGGACAAGAGTCCAAGTTCCCCGTTCAGTTAGAGTTTTCATCTACTCATCCATTGCAGCTTTCCAATGAGGAATAACAAGAGCCTCTTGATAGGTAGCTAGAATGACATTGGCCGAGAGAGCGAGAGAAAAGTTCTTGCAAGAAGGGAACAGCCGCGCGTAAGAGACAACATCGCTAATAGGATGTTGAGTGCATGTCCGAAATCCTTTCCGAAGGGCAATCAGAAGATCAAAGTCTGACCTGTCTAATGTATCAGATTCCTTCGAAGGACACATTGCTGGCGCAGGAATTGTCGGCAGCTGCTCATGAGGAGAAGAACCAGAAACGTGTGGAGATGAAAGAGACAGACTCAGGTAGAGGTGCCAAAACAATATGGAAAGAAGAGGAATCATCAGCATGTGAAAGAGTAGAGGTGGGATAAAAGTATGGAGCATTACTCAAAGAAAGTTACCTCCGCGGAAACATACTCAAAAAAAGTTATCTGGAGAATAAGATTATAACACCGATATCCTTTTTGTCTCAGACAGTGGCCCATAAAGATGCACTTAACAAAACGATTAGAGAGTTTATCATGATCAAAAAAAAGAGAGTGAACAAATGCTGTGCATTTAAAGACACGAGAAGGTAAATGAAATAATGTCACGACTGGATACAAAATGGAGAAAAGAGTTTTGTTGATGAAGTAACAAAAAAGAAGAATGACATGACCCCAATAGCACCGAGGAACACTCATTTGAGTGAGAAGACTGCGAGTGATATTAAGAAGATGTCGGTTCTTGTGTTCAACAAATCCTTTCTGTTGAGAGCTGTAAGGACAATTAGTTTGATGTACAATGCCATGATGCATACAAAAAGTGGAAAAATGCTGACTTAGATACTCTTTAGCATTGTCAGTGCGAATCACTTTAATAGGAACATCAAAATTTGTACGTATCTTATTATAGAACGCAGTGAAAATAAAAAAAAATTCAGAACATTCTTCTAACAAGTACAGTCAAATACTCCTCAAGCTGGAGAGGAGTGACATGCACTGTTCCAGATCCACACACATTTGACGGAGAACCATCCGCGATAAGAACCAAGGATAGGTAGATAACTGGTTATGTTTGTCTAGACGAGAGAAAATACGAGGATTTCCCGTCATATGATTAGTGACACCAGAATTAATGAGCCGCCTACCTGTAGTGGCCAATTGAGCAACACTGGACTAGGTATCAAGAGAAGAAACATACTTCTTCGAGGATGTATCAGCCAAAGCAGGGCAAAGATGAAGTTATTTGGCCCAACAACGATCATGAAGGTGACCAACCTTGCTACAACGAGAACAAAGATATTTAGAGAAACTACGACCACCAGAGAGGCCTCCTCGACCACTAGGAGTATCATGACAAGCCAGATGAGCAACAATGTCAGGAGGAGGTGGAGAGTAAAGTAAATGACATTGAAGAAGAATGCTAACAACGGAAATGCGAGTAGTAGTAGCATCCATAGCAGGAGTGTCAGCCTCTCCAAAAATTTGTTGTCGAATCATCATAAAATTCCGACAAGCGAAGCAAGTAGCAGACAACAAGTAGTTCCTGAAAATATTTATGTTGCTCAGCGATATCTGCATAAAAAGGTCGACGTTGAAGAAGTTCAACACCGAGAGTTTGAATTTCTTGATAATCAGTAGCCGGAGTCATGACGAGCCGAGCAAAAACGATCCGTATACAAAGTATATATGCATGAAGTTTGTGCTCCCTTGAAGTACAAGACAATATGATTGCAAGCAGCCTTAACCGTCGCATCCCGCCGAATGACGGGAAGATACTCATCATACAAACTATTGGCCAACCACGTTCTTACCAAAGCACTACTAGCGTCCCAATCATCAAAAATAACAGACTCATATGCAGGAAGATCATCAGTCAAATGATGACGTTTACGCTGAGACCCTAACCGAAAGACAAATGAAACACTTTAGTTGCGATAATTTGGGCCCATAAGCTTGGAAGCAGTACCCAAATTATCAGAAAGAGTGGAAGCAGAAGAAGTGAAGAGAAAAAAGAGCAGATAGAGTAAAAGAAGAGACAATCGGAGTATCCATAGAAAAAGAGAAAAAACTGGACAAAAGAAGCAAACCACGTGGACAAACAGAGCAGGGCAGAAGGGAAACTCTAACCACACGGTTAGAGAGGAACCGAAAGCCGCGCGTATAAGGCAAAGAACACTTCACGCGAACACAAATGAAACCGCGCAAACAAACAAAGAACAAGCCGCAAGAGCGACAGGAAAAAAGCCGAGGGAGGGTGGGAGGGAGCCGCAAGTAGTTAGAAAAAAGAAACCGCGAGCTCTGTCAAGCAGCCGCACAATAAACTGGAGCAAAGAGACCAACCTAGCTCTGATACCATGTAAAAAAGCTAATGAAAAGACAAATTTTATTTATCTAAAAAGATAAATAATACAAAAGTAGCCCCCCTATTTATAGAAGATGAGGGAGAGGGGAATACAACAAGCGATGTGAGACTAATAATAAGCCGCGCGGTCTTTGTGGTTTGACAGTGTCAAACCGCAAAGTTACACAAGAAGACTAACATCGCGGGTTACCACTAGACTGTAGTGCGGGTTGCAACCAGAGGGTAGTGCCGGTTTCCACCAGACCGCACTGCAGGTTGCCACCAAACCGTTGCACGAGTTGCCACCAGACCGCTTCCGCGGATTGCCACCAGACCGCTTCCGCGGATTGCCACCAGACCGCGGCGCGGGGTGCCACCAGACCGCTGCGCGGGGTGCCACCAGACCGCGGCGCGGGGTGCCACCAGACCGCGGCGCGGGGTGCCACCAGACCGCGGCGCACCATTTTGATGTGCATGGTTGACCCTTTCAAGGTTGCATACTATCTTGACCTTTGTTTCCCTAGGGACTGTTGAGTTGAACCAATAGTTAATGACAAAGTGTTCAATCTTGCCACAACACTGACATTCAAACTTGTCGTACCAATCTCTCAGAACGCCATTTTATGGGAGTAGTGGTAGTTGGAGATGGAGCGGTTGAAAGATAAAACGTTGTTCTTTAATGAAGTTCCCTCCCTATAGTTGGAATTATACATAACTTTGTGTTTTGAGGGATAGATGGTTCTAAATAGAAACTATTCAAACATGTAAAAAAAAGAATAACAGTGTGTTTTGAGAGATGGATGGTTCCAAATTGAAACCATTCAAACATGTAAAAAGATAATGTTTACATTTCTGAACGACACGGGAAAACTGCTCAAACCAACTGTAGCTTTATTCATAGTAAAATATTAAAAAATCTATTTCTAAAATTTGTTTTTTTTTTAAACTTTCCCTTGTCTTCATTAATAATATCTATATATAGTATCACTATCAAACGATGTGCTTCAAGGATATGAAGTGAAGTAGGAGTATTGTTGTGCTTCAATGATCAATGTCGTGATCTCGTGTGTGTGCGTGTATGCGCGCTCGTGTGTGGCTCATTAGAGAATCTGATTGATTTGCAGGACGCGGTGGAATACAAAAACCGGGTGCGGCAGCAGGCGAAGCAGTATCCTCAGCTTATCTGAGATCTCATCCTCCTTCCCCCCTGGATTTCGTTATGATATATAATTTTTGCGAGGGCTAAGGATTTAGCATCAAAACGTGTTTCATATATATTTCTGCTTGCAGCACGAACAGTGCAATGATCGCTGGTGTTGTTTGTATGCTCACATTTGGCAAATATGTAATTTTGGGAAATGCCTAAAAGATTGCGCGAGAGTTTCTTTCCTATAATCATTATTTCAACCGTGTATGGTCACTTTTCAAATACGATAGTATTAGAAAATACGGTCATATCTAATGGCGAAGGATCTCAGCTGTTGAAATCACAGAAAATACAGTTGGATCCAACAAAAGGTACCATTTTTCTCGAGTTGGACAACTGTAGGCAAATTTTTTGGTTCTGGGCTTCATTCTCGTTGTGATGCTGACGCTTGGCAGGAAAATAAGTACGTCGAGAGGCTTAAGTGGAGGTGAAATTTCTAGTGATCTTTGCATGATCTCCACGGGGATTGTGGCGAGCAGAAGTGATCTTTGGAGATTGCGAGTAATCTCCGTGGATAGTTTGTGATTTTCGTGGAGCTCCTACATGATCTCTTTGGAGATCACTCTTGATATCCGTGGAGATCACCTGTAGTATGAGCTACTGTTTACGAAATATCCTATAATAATTTTCAAATCTGTCCGTGATTGTTGTGATGCTAACACTTGGCAGGGAAAAAAATACTGCGTGAGGCTTAAGTGCAGGTGAAATCTCTAGTGATTTCCGTGATGAGCATGCATGATCTCCATGGAGACTGGAGATCGCGAGTGATCTCTGTGGAAATTGCGGGTGATCTTTGTGGAGATTGCGAGTGATCTCTGTAGATGGTGTGTGATCTTCGTGGAGCTCGTGCGTGATCTCTTTGGAGATCACTCTTGATATCTGCGGAGATCACAAGTAATCTCACGTGCTTAAGACTTCATTTGGCCCGGCGGGTGGAGATGGGGGTGGGAGGAGCCGAGCTGCTGCTCGAACCGGAGGTGGGATGCCGCCGTTCGAAATTCCGCTATCCGCTTCATTCCTCAAGGCGTGGCGGGTGGAGACATAGCAAACGCCGCCTTCGGGCGTTTGGTTACCCCCCTTGCGGCGTCGTTTGCAGCAAACGCGGCCTCCAAACGCTGTGTCAAATGCGGATCCAGAAAATTAATAATGGTGCACACAAATTTTTTTTTGAATGTCACTGTGTTCTAAATTTTTTAATATGGGGGCTAGACATCAACTTTCTTCAAAAAATAATTTGAACGTTTCAATTTTATCGGAGCTGTATCTCTCTCATCTGTTCACCGTTAAGTAGTCAAAATTCATTGCTTCGACGAGAGGAATTCAAACACTAACCATTTTGAAAAATAATGGGGGTGTCAGTGTTCCTCGAGCCCCCCTCTGGATCCGCCCATGGGCCCAAGGCTCCGTTTGGACAGCCTTATTTTTGCCGGTCAAGTGGTTACGACCGCATGAACCAGACTTTAATTTAAGATTCGGTTCATGCGCTCGTAATCGCTTGACCGGTGAAAATAAGTCCCCCCAAATGAAACCTAAGTCTTCCATTTTTTCCCACTGTCGGCATGTGGCAATCCTGCGCACAGATTGGAAACTCAGCTCAAAACCAAAAATTTCTTCCAATGGATACATACAACGCGCAGGCAAAAAGTTTTGTCAAATGAGATTGTGTGTTTTGAGTGTCTCGTCGATATCTACAATTTTCGTGTTGAACACTTTTCCTGAAATTGCATGTACAAGGTGTATTCCGAAAAGGGGCAAAAGCTGAGCATATTTTCAAAGTACGCCTTGTACATGCATTTTTAGGAAAAGTTATCAACACAAAAGTTGTAGATCTCCTCGATATCTAGAACTTTTGTGTTGAACACTTTTCCTGATATTGCACGTACAAGGCGTATTTCAAAAAGCCGTGAAAAATTGGAAGATTTTGGGGTGCGGCTAGTAAAATAGCGGTTAACAATCATCATAAACTTCTATAGTTAATAAACACAGACTGTTATCATAACATATTTTTTTTGGGAAGCCGGCTATCTAACCATTAAAAATTACTCAAATGTTGTCGGAATGGCAAATGGAAGACTCTGTTGAACTTATATATACTTTGTAAGTCCAGTGAAATTGACTGCGGCTAATTTTGAGATCGTTTGCTCGATTTTACTTTTTTTGGATAATTATGATGCTTAAAACTTGTGCCGACGTGTCAGTTTCTTTGATACTTATTAGAATTGGGCACGTTTGTTGGACTCACACTATGGTTATGAGTGTAACAAAACTAACTAAGGTCAATTCATAGTTCATTTGATCGATTTCGCCGTTTTGGATAATTTCGTTGTTTAAGCTGGTCTCCGCGATGATAATTTCTCTGACACTCATCGGAATTGAGCTCGATCAATTTAGGTTTTTGGATTCTTGTCGATGAAATGAATTTTGACTACTTATACGTCAAAAACGGTGGTCAGATGAGAGAGAAACAACTCCGATAAGATGAAAACGTTCAAAAAATATTTTTTAAACGAAGTTGATGACTGATTCCCCATGTTAAAATTTTTAGAACACAGTGATACTTTCAAAACAAAATTTGTGCACCCCCATTATTAATTTGTGCACCCCGATTATTAATTTTTTGGATCCGCTACTGGATGGAGGCTGCCACTGCTTGCTAGGGGTCTATGTTTCGTCAATTATTTGCATAAGAGATTGTCATGCCCGAAGATTGTATA
The DNA here is from genome assembly GCA_039583875.1 of Platanthera guangdongensis. Classification (NCBI taxonomy): domain Eukaryota; kingdom Viridiplantae; phylum Streptophyta; class Magnoliopsida; order Asparagales; family Orchidaceae; genus Platanthera; species Platanthera guangdongensis. The sequence goes on along the minus strand of CM077166.1, from coordinate 26,423,561 downwards.
TGGACGACACGACTATTGACTTTAGTATTTAATAAATAATAATTTAATCCAAATATAATTATTTAGATTGTTTTCATTCAAAAAAAGTTCTCTCAAGACGGTGAAGATTCAGAGTTTTTGAATTAATCAGATTGGTCGAAGACTACCTTTAATACTCCCATAATCTTTGCTTATTGATAAATAGGTGTGCAAGATATTGAAGTAATTTAGCTTTTTTGCCTATAAGTATAGCCAAAGTGATATAAATTAAACTATAAATTGATAATTAATGGTTTATGATAAAGATAATAGTTTGTAGTTTTCTTTTACATGTGATGAATATAGATAGTGTAAGGTCATCCTAGTGAGGATTAGCATTTGTTCACCTCAAAATTAGTTGAACTCGCAGAGGCATTTGAACAAATAAAAGGGCGGCGGATCAGCAACCAGATCATCTGGGCAGTCGTCAGCAACATCAATGACGGCCTTGGGGACAACAGGGGATGACTCATCTTCTCCCTACTGCTACGAAAAGTCCTGATTCCTCGTTTTTCCCCGCTCCAGTGGCACGGCCCAGCTCCACTCCACATCCATCGAATGATCTGTAAGAACTAGCTGCTTCTCAACAACGAAAGTGTTGATCTTATAAAGAATAGCCGCTGGCTCGTGTGGATCCTCAAAGCCCAGCAACGAAGTAAAGTCACGCTCCTTCCCCATAAGACGACGACAGCGGTCAGGAGGATTCCGCCAAGTCTCCGGAAGCTCCCACTGGTTCTTGATGAACTCATACAACATCCCTCCATGGCAATAGTCAGTCTTGTCCTCGAACGATAACCGCCTCGTGTTGCTTCGAACTTTGACCCAATCGCCTGGGTCGGGGTAGACCTCGCACCATTCGCAAAATAGGCGGACCGACATCCGAGAGTCGTGCTCCCTAAAAAAGCAAAGAAACCTCGTTATCCTTGTCAGCCCCGCTAGAGAAAACTGGGTCATCGGAACGCCGCATAACCAAAGTACGACGATCGCCTGCTCAGTATGGGGGATCTGAAAACCCACCTTCAAGCACCCCTCCGTAATCGCAAAGTGGCCCGCAGGAGGGTGCTGAACGCACTCCAACTAGGACAGGATTACGATCTCGACATCCTCCAAAATCCCAACGCTCTTCCTTCAACTACCCACGCGGGCAGCACTTTAGGACGACAGAAGGCACATCAATCTCTACGGAACACCACCTTTCAACAAGTAAAAAAGAAACAGGCGTTAGCACCAAAGCAAGCCAAAGAAAAAGGATCAACGCGTATGGAGGACGACACGATCACGAAAATGGCCCCAGGGAACGAGCGTAGGTGGACCCCCGCAGACAGTCGAACACGCATGCAGCCCAGCGTGTGGGCACTCGCGCACGGGCCGCTCCGTGCGCGGGCAGCCCCATGCGCTCGTACACGGCCGCTTCGCAGGCGCGGCAGCCCCCCTCCCCCGCGCGCGCCCCCTCCGCGAGCCGCTGCATCCTCCACCCCTGCGCTTGCCTCCTCTTCCGTCATCCTCCGCATCGGCACACTTCGGCGCAGAACTGCCATCGGAGCCCTTCCCGCTCGCTTCGTTTCTCACCTTCAAAACAAGAAAAATAACAACCTTCTTCGATGGATACATGACGGCCACAAAAGCACCGCGAACTCCAAAATCTCTAAAACAGCGCGAGTAAAGAGTAGAATGACTCACTCTAATCTATAAGCGCTAGAGAGAAGACTCATAAAAGAAGGTCACCAAATTTACAAGATATTATTGCCAAATTTTGTTCTCTCAAACAGACAGCAAATAAGTATCAATCTTGAACTGATATCTCACAAAACATGACAGATAATTTTCTAATGATTGAAGCATGTCGGAATAAGCAGGAAATTTCCGCGCCCATCAATTCGCGGATCATGACTCGAAAAATTTGGGGGCATTTGATGGGGTCCCCCGGAAATTTCCATGTCAACCCAGCAATTCTCGGAACGAGTACGCGCAAGCCCGACCGGACCAATTACGCGCAGCAAAAGCGCAAGCCCCAGGAGCCCCCAAAGTAGTCGAACCCGTGCACGCGCACGGCAGGGCCGCGCAGGCAAACACGGCTTGCGCACTGGCATGCGCGGCCAGCCTGTGCGCTGGCTCGTGTGGCCAACCCGCGCGACCGCACTATGTGCGGCTGCGGGACCGCGCCCCCACGCGGTCACGGGACCGCGCCCCTGCTCGGTCGCGCCCCGCGCGCGATCGCGCCGAGGCCTGCTGACGGAAGACAGCTGCTGACACACAAACGCAGCGCCGTCAAGAGCAGATGCAGCGGGCCAAACATTTTTTACATTATTTTGTTTTTGGTTTTAAAAAAGTTTTAAAATATTTTTTATGTATTAATATTTTTAAAAAATGTTAACTGTTAAACATTTTTTGGATTGCCATTCCTGTTCTCTCCTTCACAGAAGTGAATTCACGGAAAAAAACCCTCCACCGCTTCCTCCTACTTCGTCTGCAAGCAATAACCTTCTCGGCTCTGCTGTTCAGCAATATGAATATAAATGATAAGAATATTATATTACATATATATTATATGATGTATATATTAATGTAAAACGGTGGATGACAGAGCGGTCTTCGCCGCGGTCAGCGGTCATCGCCGTCGCCTGGCGGTCCTACCTTTAGGTTGTGTTTAAGGCAAAGATTTTCTATGCGCATTACTTATGGAGTTTTCATGCGTGAATAAATTTTTGCCCTTAGTTCTATCCCCGATCTAGAAATAATTTTTTCCTGCGCTACCCGCTCCCAGAGGAATGAGCGCGTGTAGCGCAGGAGCCGTCCGATGGCCTTTAAAGAACGGGTTCTGCTTCTCTATTTTTTTGTTTTTTATTATTGTAAATCACAAATGTTGAATTTAAGGCTGAACGGGTTGGATCTCACCCGCTCCCAGAGGCGGGAACGCTACCCGTACGGAACAATTACTACCGATCTAGCCCTAAGCCACCCAAATTCCAACATGGCACCGCCGCTTAGTGTTTCTTCCTCCTAAAAGGCAACCACCTCCGATGTCGAGTCTTTGTTCCATCCCCTTCTGCTGCCGAAGGCTCTATTCCCTCCCCTTCCGCTGCAGAAGTTGGACGACAGCTTTTGCCACCTCTTCGTCTCCTGTGTTGTTGAATGCCTTGACGGTGGCGGCGGTTTTCAAAGGCATGCGTTTCCTGTGATTATTATTTTGTACAGCCCTTTTACAGTCTTACAACTCCATTTGATACACTTTAGTCAATGGTGGATCAATATTTCACATTGCACAAAAAAATTGGAACATGTTGATACAAATTTCAGTGCATTGGAGATTTTACACACTATTTGATTAGCAAATTGAGTAATTTTAGAGTGTCATGGAAGGCCTCCAACAACCTATTGTGTTACGTGATGGGATCGGAGACGGGTTGAGGTGTATGAGTTACAGCCCGAACGGTGTCATGCAAGGATAGGTCTGGTGGATACCGACCAACAACCCCTCTGTGGATTCCGGAGTGGGCCTGTACTGGACCGTTACATAATGCCACCTGGGCCTCACCCGATGTTTGGGGGCACCACCATCTTCCACTGTTCCGGCGACAAATGAAGCCTCACCAGCAGCCCAAACGGATTCAGAGATCCACACATACATTTACAATCATAATATAGCAAACAAAATTCAAAATTTTCAGAAACAACTTGACAAAAACTAATAGAACGAGAAGCCATACAGTTTAAAACTCCAAACCAAAACTGTAATTTCATTTATTTACAAAATGTAGTAGTCTTCATTGAGAGGTCACACCATCACTAAATATTTCACCATCGCCATCACCACCAAAGAAAGCTTGTTCAACAACAACAACAACAACAACAACAACAACAAAACTCCATTAAAGCAATGGCTCAAGAGCTAAATCCCCCATACTTGAAATGAGCTCATCAAGCCCTTCATCTCCAACAATGCTTGCTTCATCAGCTCTCAGCCTCTGCTTTTCTCTGATAATACTCTCTGCAACGGCTCTCTTCAGCTCAGTGAGAAAGACATCTTCTTCCTCCACCACTCGAAGATCCCACACCCTGAAAATGCTCTCCCGTGACTCAGAATCCTTGTTAATATCCCCAATTTCCACCTCTCCTCCATCATCCTTTTCATCATCATCATCAGTATCAGAATCTTTATAGACAGCCACTGGATCTTCATCAAGCTCCATTTGCCGCTCCTCCCCTGCACCATCTTCACCGTTTCTAGCAGCGCTTTTCTCCTCATAACAAGTAGCAAACGCTGTGATGCTATCCAGCAGGGCTTCTTTGAGCGAAATCCAGGTTTCGGTTGGCAATTCTGCGTCGGCGACGAGGCAGGAATCCGCCCATGTCAAATCCTCTGAAGAAACCAGCTCTGCCTCCGTCACCGGCCCTATTAAAACTTCCAATGGCTGGAAAGGATCGTCCTCCAGGAAGAGCTCCTCCAGCTTCTCTTCCTGCTCATCGAAATCGGCTTCGTATTGCATATCTGCAGAAACCAATGAATAGTTCAGTGCGGAAATTAAACAAACAGCTGGCGCGCATAGTGGAGAATGGGGGTGAGCTGAAATTAAAAATTGTTGTGGGAGGAATTTTGGGAGCGTGGGGAGAGGAGGGTTTCGATTTGTGATCGTCCGTACGTAATCTCTAGCTACGAGATTTCAAATTTGAGAAATTTACCGGAGAAGTTTACCGGAGAAGAAGAGGGATTGAGAAGAAGTTTACCGGAGATTCTGAAGAAGATGGTAGTCTCAGTTTGTTGATGGGATGTTGCTTTTGCGAGCTCGCTTCCCAGGGGATTCAAAGGGGGAGAGCACCGCACCTCACCGCACCGCCTGAGAGGACGAATTTTTAAGATTTTTTATTATTATATTATTAGTAGAGCTCATAGGCCCACGGGCTCCTCCCTCTAGGGCTGTAATAGTTCGGTTTGATTCGGTTTTCTATCAAAACCGCTAATCGAATCAACTGCGTGTGATTCCAAAAAGGGCGCTGATATTTGCAGGCCTTAAAAGGATATTTGCAGCCCTTGAATATTTGCAACCCCCAAATCGATATTTGCAGGCCCAATGGATATTTGCAGCCCTTTTTAAAAAAAAATTAAAATTGATTTTCTTTAACTTTTTTCCTCCTACTAATTATTAATATGAAATAAAGCAAAAAATATAATTATATCATTGAAACAAAATCTAAATTTTATCTTTCAAACAATTTTTTGAAAATTAAAAATGACATTTCGAATTGTTTTCAATTCACATTGAAAATCTTGAATTGGTTTAGTGATACTAGATTGATAAATAATACTTTTGCCCCCTGCAAGGCCGCAACTATTTTGAGTTCTCTCTCTCATGCTTGATGTCACCAGTTGAAAACCATCCATCTATATTATATGATACATCGGCATATTCATTTATATATTGACATAATTTTTAGTTTATATGCAAAAATATAAGCTGATTGTTAACCGCAACCCGTAATTGGCTAGTCGCACCCCAAAACCTAACAATTATTTGCGATTTTTCAAAATAAGCCTTGTACATGCAATTTCAGGAAAAGTGTTCAACACGAAAGTTGTAGATATCAACGAGATCTACAACTTTCGTGTTGAACACTTTTCCTGAAATTGCATGTACAAGACGTATTTCAAAAAGGCGCAAAATCTGAGCATATTTCCAAAATACGTCGTGTACATGTATTTTTAGGAAAAGTGATCAACACGAAAGTTGTAGATCTCGTCAATATCTACAACTTTCGTGTTGAACACTTTTCCTGATATTGCATGTACAAGACGTATTTAAAAAAGGCGCGAAAATTTGGAAAATTTTGGGGTGCGAATAACAAAATAACGGGTTGCGGTTAACAATCACCAAATATAATTGAAAAAGGAATAAAAATGAGAGGATTTAACCAATTTTTAATACATATAAGAGTGAAATATTAATTTATTTTATATTTATGTTAATATGTATATGTATATAATATATTTTAATAATAAAACAGAAAAGCCAATTGGCTTGGTGGTTCAACACTATGATAGCTTTCTAGATGGCAGGGGTTCGAATCCTCACACCCTCAACATTTTGGATATTAAATTATTCTCTTTGGCCCGCCCGATTTGGTAAACCCGAGCCCGGTTCTGCTCACCGGCCCGCCCACCCGATTTTCTGGTTCTTGGGCGGTCCTTTGTTCTACCCGGTCACTAGCCTTGACCGGACCGGGCGGTGGTCCAACCAGCGGCCCGACCGGTTGGACCGGTCCGAGCTTTGTAGAGGAGAAATCATAAGATGGGGCTGCAATTAGGATTTTTTATTTATGTTATAAATTAGGTGGATTTTTAAAAAATGGGCCTGCAAATATCCTTTTAAGGCCTGCAAATATCAGCGCTCTTCCAAAAATCCGAAATCGAACAAAATCACAGACACCATTGGAACCGAACCAAACGTTTGGTTCGGTTCGGTTTGAGTAATTTAATACTTAAAAAATAGAAGTTTGCTCATTAATTTTTGTTATACTTATGAAGTAAAATCGAATAAGGTGATTGTCTTTCAATTGAAGGGGCGTCGGGGGAGAGTAAAGTGAAGCAAATCGGACGGACGCGAGCCGCTGCACTTTACGGTGCAGTGCGATCCAATGGATGCGAGTGTGCTGAGATGCGTGGACATCTCAGCGCACATATCTCAAAGCATGCACACATATCTCAAAGCGTGCACGTATCTCCGCACGAGCTGAGATGCACTCGCAGCCGTCGGATCACGCGCACCGCACGGTAAAGTGCATTTGAAACACTTTATCCTCCCCGGACTCATTGAAGGATCTATTTAAAACAACATAAATTAAATAGTATATGATTTTTTTTTAATTACTTGAAAGGTTGATTTTTATAAAGTTTTCAAAATAATTGACTGATTTTGGGTAATTGCAAGACTTAAGGATACTATCAAGTTAAGAAAGGGATATGAAAGAGCAGTCAATTCCTATTTCGCTTGACGCTCAGTCATAACTCATAAGCAATAACATTTAGTCTTAATGATTTATATATCGTTTATTTTTAATAACTTTGGCTTGGCTGAACTTATGAAATAAATTATCTCTATTAGAATAATATTAGAGCTAATATGATTCGATTCGATTCAATTCGGTTCGGTTTGACATTCTGAACCGTGAACCGAACCGAACCACATGGTTTTCAAAAAATGAAACTGTGACCAAACCGTGGGTCACTAAAATCGAACCGAACCGTACGATTTGATTTGGTTCGGTTCGATTTGGAGGTTCGGTTGGTTACGACTTGCAAGCCTACTCCCCCCTACATCCTCCAATTAGGACAGTACCCCCAATTGCATTGTGATAGTGCATGGGGTCTCCCAGTTGTTTGGGCAACTTTATTACAGACACGAGACATAGCATTGTCCCGGTATGATGACACCCCGCCGCTCGCACAAGATTTAGGTTTTTATTCATAGACCAAATAAAAACCTAAATCAAATGCATATTGGCCCATTCCCCTTCCAAGCTGCAGCAAAATCTCTCTGGTGCCTTAACGTGCCTGCCCGCTCTAGAATCCCGCTCCCCGTGCAGAACCATGCTCCTGTTCGAGTGACCGCACGCGACTTTCATTCTCCAGCGAAGGCGAGCATGTGGCGGTGACTTTTCCGGTGATTGATGACAGTACGAGACGACTAGCGTTGTAGATGTCGATGGAGCATATAACATCGTCGGAGCTTGCCAAGCCGATCCATCTTCCTCTTCGAGACACACCACACTTTCAAGTTTAGCAGCCTCGGACGGGCAATAAAAGGTTAACAACTACTTCAGCATATAACAGCTTTAAATGTCTTCTAATTTGTATATAGAAAAGGTTTGTATATAATCAAAGTTTGTTTACTCATAACAATTTCCTTTTTATATGTCTAAGCCTCTATTTTGAATCTCCGTTTGAGCTCCGTTTCTTTCTAATCAGTTCGGCAACAATCGATTTACTATCATTTTAGAAAGGATATGGAAAGTTCCATTCTACTTTCCAAAACTACTAGCGGGACATATATTTTTTATTGATTTTATATTTTTCTTAAAATTTTTTTGAAGGTAATATACTTTTTTTCTTATTTTATTTAATCGATTGAATTTATATGAAAAATAAAATCTAATTGGTAAAAAACTTACACGAGGGTAAGACAGGAGTAGCACCAGTTGTCGAGAAAATGCGAGAAGCTTGTCTAAGATGGTCTGGACACGTACAAATGAGACCATTAGAGGCACCTGTTGGGCGTTGTGAGAGTCTAGTCACTATGCATGTTAAACGAGGGAGGGGTAAACCAATAAAGACTTGAAATAAAACGGTAAGAAAAGACATGATGTACATAGGCATTAGTGAGATTATGATAAAAAATATGGCACAATGACAACAAAGAATCCATATAGCCGCCCCACTATAGGGGGATAAAGGCTTGAATGTTGTTGTTTTTGGTAAAAAAAAAACTTACACATTGTTTTTCTATTTTGTATGAAAAACTTAAACAACTTGCATGAAAAACTTAAAGATATTCAGAAAAAATGTACTATAATAAATAGAAGTTTTTTTTGAGAAAATTTTGAATATAATTCTAAACACCATCAGAAGGAAGTTATTCAAATAGAAGGAAGCGAGAAGCGAGAACCCGTCCCATTTGGGCACTCGCCGCTCATGCGAGTGGGGCGAGGCTCACTCGGCTCGCCCTGGGAGATAAGTCCTCAGTTTCCAGGAGGCCTTATTTTGGTCTGCCACTAGCCTTATCAAACAACAGGATTCCGTTGTTGGCAGATCAATTTAGGTTGTGCTTAGTAAAACCAAACAACAAAATTTCGATTTCCGCAAGCCAACTTCAGAAAACTATAAATATACCCCCCAAGGGCACCATTGGAGAGGAATTTTTTAGGGGCTTCTCTCTAATTTGACTAGCTTTGGTTGACAAGAGCTCCATCTCTGTGCTCGCCGTGATTTCCGGATGGAGAGTTGGGAGCTCTCTTGCCCCTCCAGGGTACCCAGCTCGGCATTGACTTGGGAGGGGAAGTGATCTTAGATCTTCCGAATGTGTGACGGGACGTCCTCGCTGCAGCTCGAGGCTTGTTTGTGGTTTTGGTAAGGGGAGTTTCGAACTCCAAATCTCCGATCTGGTGTTCTAATTCGGGAGAAGGGCAAAATACCACTCTGATCCAAACTTTTCGTTGAAATGTGATTTCCAAGTTCAACACATAGAATATATGTCTATCATGACAACAACTAGGCCCGCTACTGAGAACACTGATTTTAACTGAAAAGAAAATGAAATTATTTCAATGAGATCGAACATTCAACATTCACGAACAATAATTTACAACAGCTACACTCACCACCTTCGTCATGCCCCCGGGGCCTCATAACCGAGAGCACCGCGCCATCATGAGGGGCCAATTTGAAAATTTTTTATTATTATTATTTTTTCGATAATTTTCATATCTCTAAGCACCAACAATTCGTCCGCTTCCGAATCTCCAAGCAGCAAAAATTTTAAAGAAAACCGAAATTAAAAAAAGAAATTTCCGTTGCCGGGACTTGAACCCGGGTCTCTCGGGTGAGAGCCGAGTATCCTAACCAACTAGACTACAACGGATTGGTATTTGTCGATGCCAGTATATTTATTTAAATAATAAACACACTGTTTTATAAAAAAGCTAATTAAGCATCGGCTTTTGTCCACTAAATACTATCATTCATAATCCCTGACAATAAATATTGACCGCTCGCAGAGACTAAGGATGTATCTGAGATTCTTGCGATCGTGTTGTCCCCTTGAGTGGTCCCTGAGCTATCGTTGGAGACGGGGAGGAGGAAGGAGCGGGAATGCTCCGCTTACCAGACGCTTCTCTGGAAGGTATGTTGGTTGCACCCAGTATGTTACTTCTATCATCTTGAGTTGCGCATGAGAATAATTTGTTTTTTGTTCTTGCAGCTTGATGAGGCTCACGATATTGCGCTCTCGTGGAACAGTACCTATATGACCACGAAGGATTATTTCCTTTATCTGCGTGCGAAGCTAGCCGCATTTGAGGACACGCTGGCGGAGGCCCGAAGGAAGAAGAAGAAGGTCAATTCTTGGCTGGTTAATGCGGAGTCTCATCTGTCTTCTTCTCTGTTCGAGGTGGAGTCTCTTCAGGACACGCTGAGCGCCGTCGACTCTGAGATCGAGGATCTTTGCGGGAGGTTGGCTTCTACTGAGGTGACCCTTGTGGAGACGGTCCGTCATATCGAGGCGGTTGATGTTGCGATGTCCCAGCAGGAGGGGGAGGTCGAGCAGCTGACGGAAGAGAGCGCTCGACTGATTTCTGATCAGGAGGAGGTCGAGGCCGCGTGTGCGGTTGCGGTGACCGAGTGCAGAGCTTCCCACAACTTCGAGGTGGAGTGGTTTCGTATCATAGAGGAGGCGCACTCCGAGATGATGGCGACGAAGGTTGATCCACTCATAGAGGATGAGCGCGAAGCTGCGTACTTCTTGGGCTTTGGCAAGGGATTTTAAGCGGCTCGGAGGTTTCCGGAGCACGATACCCTGGGCGTGGAGGATGCCTTAAACGACGATGCCGATACTACCGTGGAGGGATGATCCTTGTGACTTCTTCTTCCCAAGTTTACTTTGATTTGCTTGTTTTTTGTGTTGTAGGTGTGCTTTTGTGATGGTACATGTTTTTGCTTTTTATAATGATGTAGCCCATGCAACGTCATTCATTCGAGTGGAGACCCTTTTTACTTTTGGATATGTATGCTCTGGTTGTGTTTTAGCGTGCATATTATTTTTGATAGAGTAGCGCTTTGCTTGATCGTTGCTTATTTACTTGCATTTTCAAGAGAGTCGTGGGCCGCTAAGGGTTTGAAGGCGATGTGTCTCCGCTTTCTTATGCCTTGAGCGGGGATGATGAAGAACCTTTGTCCATGTCGTTAGGAGAACTGAGTTTCGTCCATGCAGAGGGGACGAGGAACCTTTGTTCGTTCGTGTCTTAGGAGGATCAGGGTATGTTCGGGTGGAGGTGATGATGAATCTTTGCTCATTCGCTCCTTAGGAGAACCAGAGTTCGTCCAAGCGGAGATGACGAAGAACCTTTGTTTGTTCGCGTCTCAGAAGAACCGAGGTCCGTAGGGGTGGAGGTGGCGAAAAATCTTTATCCATTCGCACCCCAAGAGGACTGGGGTCCGTCCGGATGGAGGTGGTAAAAAAACCTTTGTTCATTCGCACCTCAAGTGAACCAGAGTTCGTCCAAGTGGAGGTGGCGAAGAACCTTTGTTTGTTCGTGCTACAAGAGGACCATGGTCCGTCCTTGTGGAGGTGGCGAATAACCTTTTTTCGTTCACACCTCTAGAGAATCAGGGTTCATCCAAGTGGAGGTGGCAAAAAATCTTTGTTTGTTCGCACCATAGGAGGACCGAGGTCTGTCCAGGTGGAGGTAGCAAAGAACCTTTGTTCGTTCCCGCCTCTGGAGAACTGAGATTTGTACGAGTGAAAGTATAGATGAACCTTTGTCCATCTTGCCAGAGAGGTGCATACAGACCTTTGTTCATCTCGCCTAAGGTGCAAAAAGGCTTTCACCGATCTCGCCTGAGGTGCAGAAAGACTTTCACCAATCTCGTATGGGAGGTGCAGAAAGCCTGTCTCCAATCTCGCCAGGGACGTGCGGAGTGGCTTTCGCCAATCTTGCCTGAGATGTGTATAAAGGCTTTCACCGATCTTGCCTTGCGATGACACGTTTGCGATGGATGAGAAAATAGACGCTGCATTAATAAAAAGAAAGATACAGATGCTCGCGATTTCACCTTCACGGCTTACTATTCAAGACAAAGATAGCGAAAGCAGTAGAAAATAGGGGTGCTGGTCTTGAGCCGATTTAGGCCTTGCTCAGACTTCCTTTACCCTGGTCCTGTATGGGGTGTGCCTGCCGAAGGTAGCAGATTCGCGCCGCCTCCTGATTGCCTCCTGTGACACCTATGTCGCCTGGGGTGATAAACTTCAGCGTTAGGTACGGCATGGAGTGGACCACCTCAAAAAGTTCTTGGAGTGGACGCCTGAAAATCGCGTTGTACGTTGAGCCAGAGTTGACTACTACGAATTGGACTTCCCGAGTTGCTTGCCTTGGGAACTCCCCTAGAGTAACAGGGAGAATGATCGTTCCCCGTACGAGTACATGTGCATTGTCGAAGCCGTAGAGCGATCCGGTTGCTGGTTCAAGCTGCTCTCGAGGAACCTTCATGCTGAGCAGTGTGGATTCGAATAAGATGTCTATCAAGCTCCTGCTGTTGACAGTATCCATCTGACCCTAAAACAGGGATCGCCAATTCCTGTGCTGATGACGAGGGGATCTTGGTGGGGTGTGCGTACACCTTTCAGGTCTTCGTCCCTGAAGCTGATGGCGGTATCCGCTTGCGGCCTCGGGTCTTTCGTGCTCTTCTCGTGTTGAGCGACAAAAAGGATTTGGAAGGGTGAGCTGACGATGGTTCCAACCTCCCCAATCATTTGCCTTCTCCCCGCGTGTAAGACCCCCCAAACTTTGATCCGGGTCGGGCCAGAGGGGATCATAATGCCCAAGACGTCTACCCAGTGCTCCTTAAGGGGTAACACCCCACACTACTAAGCACTAGTTGGCCGCCTTGCTCGGCTTGAATCACAACATTCACAACACATCATAAAAATATGCGGGAGCATTAACAGGAAACTAGTACCACATATATCATCATGTATAAATACATGATCACAAGGCCGTAGCCTAGGTTTATATCTAAGCCCGCAGGCTGTACAAGTACTGCACACAACTCCTCACTCTCGCTCCCTAATCAGCTCATCGGTACTCATGTCCCGAAACTCTGCAGACGTCGAGGATGCTTCTGCTCGAGTAGTCCTATCTGTTAACGCAATCTCTTGTAGCAGCAGGTCGCTACGACGCTCCATTTCTCGTGAATGGTTATTAAAATAACCGTTAGTCATAGATCCAAGAAGAATTAAATTCCCTCCCCGGATCCATATCCTGGGGAAGGGCACACACGCACCCAGCAGAATAAGGTAGCCGAAACATGCGAGAGTTAGCACAATATTTCCTATTTTAAGCTAGGAGCCAAATTGGCAAGGCAGCACAATATAACCGAATATAAATTAGTATTATTATCATTTTGAATTCCACAAGCACATCGACTCATTCAGGTATTTGCAACCCATATCCAATTGCAGGCATTCACAACCGCGTACACACGCCGCAGGCATTCACAGCCGCGTACACACACCCTATATCGATATAGTATGGACCGCTTTTGTTCCAGCAGGGTAGCGAGCCCCGCGGGCCTCACCGATATGGCCATCGGTGACAGTGGCCAGTCCTGCCACTTCTGGGGAGTGGGCGTACCGCACAACCCATGCCCTAACGTACATCCCTGTGTATTCTTGGATGTGAGTGTCAACCAGCGATTTAATATTTTGCCCGACCAGAGGAGGAAACCTGATGGGGAAAACATGAAGGCAGGTCACCCGTGGTACTTATCCCCCTATCGCCTTGAGTCGTCAAACTTTCCGCACCGGTACGAACGGTCTGCGGAAGTAACTGACCCGCCACATCTTACCGTAAGCAATACACAAACAATCATGTTTATATGTACCGGGTCTATCGCGGCCTACCCTACTATATGTTATCCTTGAGGCAGTGATGCTCAGCTCAACTTTTGACAAGGAGCGTGAGAGTACTTTATTTGAGGCTAAACCTTGAGGAACACCTCAACTCCGGTTATCCCCAACTAAGGCTCAACCATAATCAACTACTGCTCGTTAAAGCAGGACTCGTTCTTATAATAGTAATTTGCAGTAACTAGAGTATGGTAGTTTAAGCTGCTGATAATAAACGCTGCCTAATGAGATGTGACCAGTACAAAACTGGAGTAGTACCGAAATAAAAGTACTGAACCAAATGAACTTGATCAGTACGAAACTGGAGTAGTACTGAATTGAATTTGACCAGTACAGAACTGAAGTAGTACTGAATTGAACTTGACCAGTGTAACGCCCCGAATTTTGTGTGTGAGTCGGTCGCGGAAAAAGAGTTTTTGGTGCCTGTAGGGGTACACGGCCTAGGACACGGGCGTGTCCAAGGCCGTGTCTGGCTGGTGATTTTTTGGTCGTTTCCAACCCGAGAAGGACACGGCCAGGAACACGGCCGGATGACACGGGCGTGTCATCCGACACGGGCGTGTGCCAACCCGTGTCCCTACCCGTGTCCTGATGGGTCGTGTCCGTTGCCGTGGCGGTTATGCGTGACACGCCCACGAACACGGGCGTGTCGAGGAACCCGACACGGGCGTGTCAGGTCAGACACGGGCGTGTCTTGACCCGTGTGCATTTCTCAGTTCGACGATCGTGCCTGGATCGAGGCACACGGCCTTGGACACGGCCGTGTGCCAAGCCGTGTGCGGCCCAGGTCTGGGGAATTTTGTGCAGATCCGAGCCATTCGTTTCCTTTAATTTAGATCCGACGGCCCAGATGAAATCCTGCTCTGTTAAGGCCGGGAATAGGGAGTTATTCCCTCATTTTCTCTCCAAAGTTCTCCCCTTCCAAAGTGAGAGAGGAGAGGAAGAAGAAGGAGGTTTCCGGCCGCCGGCGGAGCATCGGAGCACCGTTTCGAAATCGGAGAGCGGATCCGTGGAGGGAAGGTCATTGCGAAGAGTTCTAACCGCGTAGTTTTTCCATGGCGCCAAAACGGACTACAAGGGTAACGATTCTCAACTTGAGCGCTTGAAGCTCTTTCTTTCTGCATAGGGAATCCCGCTCCCGCGAGTATGCGGTGAGTGCGTGGTGTTCCTTGGGGTTGACGGGAATAGTCCCCCTTGTGTTGCATGTAGAGCCCGGAATCGTAAGTACGGGCATAGGCATTGTGTGTGAAGCCTACCCGGACGTGTTTTGTCTGGATCGGTGATGTTGCATTTGGTATGGTTTTGCCGGAGAAGACTCCGTGCTTTGGGTTTTTCGGGTTTCTACGCGGTAGATTGTAGCAGGGATCCTTGGAGGTTAGCTTCAAGGCGCACCCGGAAAACTGAGCGGAAACGTGTTCTGCTAACTTGGCGGTCTGGGAACCGGCCTTGATCATAACTGAGTTATGAGATTGTTTTGGAAAATTTGGGATCCGAGAGAAGCTTGGCCCGCGCAAAGTTCCTTAAATTGGACATGCGGCGTGAGCAACGGGCAAGTGGAATTGGACCTAGGTTATGTGGTTCGGTGCGAGAGACCCGAAGACGGGGACTGGCCGTTGGCATAGTCGGAGCCTTAGACGGTGGTCAGAAAGGCTAAATGCTCACATGTTGTTGCCATCCTAGGGATGGTGGTGAATGCACTGATTTGTCATGGTTCACCATGAATGTGCCCTGAGTGCACGGGGTGTTTGGCCGTGCGAGCCTACACCTGTGGCGAATTATAATTGCGATATATATATTGTTGGGCTAATGTTTTGCAGGGAAAGAGCACCGCCGTCCCAGGTAAGGGGCGGGGTCGTTATAATTTGGTCGGCTTTTAGCTGACCGTTGCTTTATTTGCCACCGTGCGGTGGTATGTGCTTGCAGGTGCTGCGGAGCCGAGCGCCAAATAGCGGGCTGGAGCCCATGTTGCTGTGCTGGCCCTAGAAGGCCGTAAAATAGTTGTTTTTTTTACATTTCTCATGTGTGGCCGGCCTGCGAGCCGATGTATGTAAGACATGTTATATTTATGAACATTTGTAAGGCCATAAGGCCATGTACCTGTTTCAGTGTATTTGGGGTTCGTTCTTGTAGTTGTAAATGTGGACATTCATATTTGATGGATTTAAGTTTGAGTTCTTCAACTTTAAAAACTTCTGCTAGAATGCTCTGTGGTTAGGACGAGTAGTCTTAATTGGTTGGTTTGATTATTCATTTGGTAACCCTTCCGACTGTCTGTGGTATATGGCGTCGGGTTCCAGCTGGACCTTCTGTTATATGCCATGCGACAGATGAGGGTGTTACAATTTGGTATCAGACTTCTGGTTACGGTCAAGCTTAAATGAATTCGTGGGCGAATTCTTTTAAGGGGTGGTGAGCACATGTGTGCGTCATCGTTATAACATTAAAAATAACCCATGAATGTCCACTTAGGAATGAAAATACTCGTGGTTGAGGAACCTGCGCGTTCCTATAATTGCTTTTTGCAATTTTGTTTGGTCACTTATTGGTGTTTTGTATGACTATAGGTGACCGGGAGTGGCGTAGAGCCGACAGAACATCTGGTTTCTGAGGATTATAGTGCACCCAGTGGCGCGCTTGAGACCCCTCTTTCGTTAGAAACCATAAGAAGGATCGTTGAAGTGGTGCTCGCTATGACTAGTGCACAGCAGGGAAGCAATGTGCAACCTTTTGTCCCCGAGATGACTTCAATGCCGGGTTGTGTGTTGAATCAAATGACATTTAGGAGGCCATCAGGTCAGCCGTTGAATATGTGCTTGGTGCAGGGTACGCACTCAGTTGATGAGTATTTGCACGCATTCCTTTTGATAAGCCGCTACCCATGCTTTGAGTTGGAGAACGAGAGGTCTATAGTCGATAGATTCTATAGTGGTCTACGTGACGAACTGCGAATTCTACTTCTAGGACCAAAACTAATGGGATTCCGAGCCTTGGTAGAGTCGGCCAGATCTTTGGAAGTGGAAATGGGAAAAATTCACCAGATACCAGTGAGTAGGGTATCGAACTCTGCAATTCCTATGAGGGGTGCATCTTGCAAAATGCTGAAGAAGAAGGTTAGATCATCGACTAGCAAGGTTGCTTACAACTGTCATACTTGTGGAAAGAAAGGACACTTTGCCCGAGAATATTGGGATGGTGCTCAGAAGATTAAGGAAGCTATGTCAGGAGCAGGTGAGGACTCTGGTACTAAGAAACCACAGTTCAAAGGGCCAAGTTCAAAGTCCGATGTCCGCAGTTGGAATAAGAAGCTGAAGACTTCGAACTCAGCCCCTTCTTCTAGTGCGTCGGGAGCAACTACAAGTCGAGTCTCAAGAGCTTGCTATATCTGCGAAAAAGTGGGACATTTTGCACGTGAGTGTTGGAGTGGACGTGCAAAGTCCGAAAGGAAGTCTGAAGAGTACAAGCTTGGTCAGCAAGAGGACAGAAAGCAAGCAGACGTGGTGACAGGTAAGGTTTAAAATTCTAGCATTTAGCTTTAGACACTTGTAGTCTTTGTGCATGTTAACCTAGAACCGCTTGTGCTAAGCGTTGTTCTGAATTTCGTTTATCCGGCGGGAGCACCGTTCGTTAAAGGGGGCTTTGTGTCTCCGTTTGCCCAAAGAAATTGTATTACGTGTCGGAATATATCTTCCGATGGCAAAAGTCTTAATGGATGTGTTGTTGACTAGTAGTGCTCGATGCGCGCAGATAGAATCTGTTGCGTTTAGGTATGGATTGTGAGTCAAAAGTTTGATTTGCAGGCGTTGTTTCTACCGCTAGGAGAGTTCAACGTGATCTTTAGTATGGTCAGGCTCTCGGAGCAGCAGACATACGTTGATCGAAGTTGCTAGTGGGTCAGTTGAGAGCTAGTCATGAGGTGACTTTCGCGGGCATGAAGGGGTCGGGTAAGATTTTGATGTCAGCCCTTCAGGTGTTCCCGACAGTTCGGTCTGGGGCAGAACTGTATGTCACTCTAGTGTAGATTTCGACGCCTAAACCTAGTTTGGGCAACATCCCAGTTGTGTCCGAGTATCCTGATGTGTTTCCAGATGATCTCCCAGGAGCCCCTCCTCAGTGGGAGATAGACTTTACTATAGAGCTGGTACCGGGTGCCAAACCGGTGTCACGCTCCCCCTATCGGATAGCCCCAAGAGAAATGGCAGAGTTGAAGGTGCAACTGCAGGAGTTGCTAGAACAAGGTTATGTGCGTCCAAGTTCGTCGCCTTGGAGCGCACCAGTTCTCTTTGTTAAGAAGAAAGATGGGAGATTGCGGCTTTGTATCGATTATCGGGAATTGAACAAACTTACGGAGAAGAACAAATATCCAATCCCGAGGATTGACGATCTATTCGATCAGTTGGTTGGGTCGACCGTATATTCGAAGTTAGATTTGAAGTCTGGTTACTATCAGTTGAGGATAAGGGAGAGCGACATTCCAAAGACAGCATTCAGTACGCGGTTTGGGCATTACGAGTTCACGGTCATGCCATTTGGGTTGACGAATGCGTCATCCGTGTTTATGGATCTGATGAATAGGACGTTCAGAGAATACCTGGATCAGTTTGTGATAGTATTTATCGATGATATTCTGGTGTATTCGCGGTGCGAGGAGGATCACTACAAGCATTTACACTTGGTGTTGGAGACATTGAGGAAAAGTCAGTTGTATGCAAAATTCTCCAAGTGTGAATTCTGGTTATCCTCAATAGCGTTCCTTGGTCATGTTGTCAGTGGAGAAGGAATAGTTGTGGATCCGGCGAAGATAGTGGCGATACGGGAGTGGCCTACTTTGACTACAATGGCAGAGGTCCGGAGTTTTCTAAGGGCTTGCTGGCTACTACAGGCGCTTCGTAGAGAACTTCTCGCGGATAGCACTACCACTCACAACGTTGACAAGAAAGGATCAGAAGTTTGTGTGGTCTTCGGAGTGCGAACAGGCGTTTGTAGAATTGAAGAGGCGGTTAACCACGACGCCTATTTTATGTTCGCCAAGTGGAACCGAAGGGTTCGAGATCTATAGTGATGCTTCGGGCAGTGGTTTGGGCTGTGTCCTGCTACAGCATGGGAGAGTGATAGCTTATGGTTCACGACAACTGAAGGTTCACGAGAGGAATTATCCGGTCCCCGACTTAGAGTTGGCGGCCGTGATTTTTGCTCTAAAGCTTTGGAGGCACTATCTGTACGGTGTGAAGGTCGATATTTACACCGATCATAAGAGTTTGAAGTACCTATTGGACCAAAAGGATCTGAACATGAGGTAGAGGAGGTGGATGTAGTTCTTAGGGGACTACACCTTCAAGATACACTATGTGCCTGGGAAGGGAAATGCAGTGGTGGATGCGTTGAGTCGTAAGATTCCCGCACAAGCCAATTGGTTATCAGTGCATGATAAGAGATTGGTCCAAGAGCTGGAGGCATTGGAGATATCTTGCGTTGACAAGCAGTCTAGTGTCGAGGCAAAACTGTTTTGGATAGAGGTGCAGTGTGACCTAGCGGATAGAGTTCGGAGGGCTTTGGTTCAGGATAGCAGCATGAAGCAAATCTTGGATGAATCTTTGGATGGGTCAAATTCCCAGTTTATGGTTGAAGACGGGTTGCTAAGAAAGGACGGTCGTCTATGCGTTCCTAGTGCGGATAATATTCGGGAGGAGTTAATGTATGAGGCTCATCATACCAAGTACTCAATCCACCCGGGAAGCACGAAAATGTATAGAGACATGAAGAAATTATTCTGGTGGCCGGGTTTGAAGAAGGATGTGGCACTTTACGTGGCCAAGTGTCGTACTTGTGCATTAGTGAAGGCGGAATGCCAGAAGCCCGGAGGTTTCTTGAAATCCCTTCCTATCCCAGAATGGAAGTTTGATGATATATCTATGGATTTTGTGCACGGTTTGCCGAAGTCGCAGAAAGAAAATGACGCCATTTGGGTGGTCGTAGATAGATTGACAAAGGTGTCGCACTTTATCCTAATGAGAAAGGAAGATCCAGTAGAAAAGTTAGCCAAACTCTACGTGGATAATATTGTACGACTGCATGGTGTGCCTCGCAGTATTGTTAGTGATCGTGATGGACGCTTCACGTCAAATGACTGGAGGTTGGTGCATGGTCTGTTGGGTACTAAACTAAAGTTCAGCACAGCCTTTCACCCGCAGACAGATGGCCAAACCGAGAGAGTCAACAGGACTATGGAGGACATGCTTCGCATGTGCGTCCTAGATTTCGGGAAGAATTGGGAGGATCACTTGTACATGGTGGAGTTTGCTTACAACAATAGTTTTTAGGCAAGCATTGGAATGGCGCCTTTCGAAGCTTTGTACGGGAGGAAGTGTCGTACGTCGTTGTCTTGGTTGGAGGCAGGCGAATCAAAGTTGTATAAACGTCAAGCGGTGGAAGATGCCACTACAATGATACAGACAATTCAAGAAAGGCTGAAGATTGCTCAGGATAGACAGTCAAAGTATTACAATGCCAAACATAGAAATGTGGAGTTCAATGTTGGCGACATGGTATATTTAAAGATCAAGCCGTTCAAGGGTGTATCGCGGGTTCGACGCTTGAAGAAGCTGAGTCCGAGATACCTTGGACCATTTGAAATCCTGGAGCGTGTTGGCGAGGCGGCGTATAGGTTGAAGCTGTCGACGGAGTTGAGTGGGCTGCATGACGTATTCCACGTATCGGTGTTGCGTAAGGCAGTGCAAGAGCCTTCGCAGATCGTTGCAGACAATCAGGTACCGGTTGATTATGAGTTAACAACAAGGGTCAGACCAGTACGAATTGAAGACGTTGCGGTCAAACGACTCCGCAACAAGGAGGTCAGAATGGTTAAAGTCCGTTGGGATAATTGCGGACGTGAGGAGCTTTCTTGGGAGCGAGAGCAAGCTATGTTGGAGGAATACCCCGAGTTATTCCACTCAGGTATCATTTAGCTTTCGTGTACCTTTGCTTAATTTCGGGACGAAATTCCTTAAGTGGGGGAGATTTGTAACGCCCCGAATTTTGTGTGTGAGTCGGTCGCGGAAAAAGAGTTTTTGGTGCCTGTAGGGGTACACGGCCTAGGACACGGGCGTGTCCAAGGTCGTGTCTGGCTGGTGATTTTTTGGCCGTTTCCAACCCGAGAAGGACACGACCAGGAACACGGCCGGATGACACGGGCGTGTCATCCGACACGGGCGTGTGCCAACCCGTGTCCCTACCCGTGTCCTGATGGGTCGTGTCCGTTGCCGTGGCGGTTATGCGTGACACGCCCACGAACACGGGCGTGTCGAGGAACCCGACACGGGCGTGTCAGGTCAGACACGGGCGTGTCTTGACCCGTGTGCGTTTCTCAGTTCGACGATCGTGCCTGGATCGAGGCACACGGCCTTGGACACGACCGTGTGCCAAGCCGTGTGCGGCCCAGGTCTGGGGAATTTTGTGCAGATCCGAGCCATTCGTTTCCTTTAATTTAGATCCGACGGCCCAGATGAAATCCTGCTCTGTTAAGGCCGGGAATAGGGAGTTATTCCCTCATTTTCTCTCCAAAGTTCTCCCCTTCCAAAGTGAGAGAGGAGAGGAAGAAGAAGGAGGTTTCCGGCCGCCGGCGGAGCATCGGAGCACCGTTTCGAAATCGGAGAGCGGATCCGTGGAGGGAAGGTCATTGCGAAGAGTTCTAACCGCGTAGTTTTTCCATGGCGCCAAAACGGACTATAAGGGTAACGATTCTCAACTTGAGCGCTTGAAGCTCTTTCTTTCTGCATAGCGAATCCCGCTCCCGCGAGTATGCGGTGAGTGCGTGGTGTTCCTTAGGGTTGACGGGAATAGTCCCCCTTGTGTTGCATGTAGAGCCCGGAATCGTAAGTACAGGCATAGGCATTGTGTGTGAAGCCTACCCGGACGTGTTTTGTCTGGATCGGTGATGTTGCATTTGATATGGTTTTGCCGGAGAAGACTCCGTGCTTTGGGTTTTTCGGGTTTCTACGCGGTAGATTGCAGCAGGGATCCTTGGAGGTTAGCTTCAAGGCGCACCCGGAAAACTGAGCGGAAACGTGTTCTGCTAACTTGGCGGTCTGGGAACCGGCCTTGATCATAACTGGGTTATGAGATTGTTTTGGAAAATTTGGGATCCG
Source organism: Platanthera guangdongensis (assembly GCA_039583875.1). Classification (NCBI taxonomy): domain Eukaryota; kingdom Viridiplantae; phylum Streptophyta; class Magnoliopsida; order Asparagales; family Orchidaceae; genus Platanthera; species Platanthera guangdongensis. Next base: position 26,401,732 of record CM077166.1, on the reverse strand, counting down.
AGAGAAGCTTGGCCCGCGCAAAGTTCCTTAAATTGGACATGCGGCGTGAGCAACGGGCAAGTGGAATTGGACCTAGGCTATGTGGTTCGGTGCGAGAGACCCGAAGACGGGGACTGGCCGTTGGCATAGTCGGAGCCTTAGACAGTGGTCAGAAAGGCTAAATGCTCACATGTTGTTGCCATCCTAGGGATGGTGGTGAATGCACTGATTTGTCAGGGTTCACCATGAATGTGCCCTGAGTGCACGGGGTGTTTGGCCGTGCGAGCCTACACCTGTGGCGAATTATAATTGCGATATATATTGTTGGGCTAATGTTTTGCAGGGAAAGAGCACCGCCGTCCCGGGTAAGGGGCGGGGTCGTTATAATTTGGTCGGCTTTTAGCTGATCGTTGCTTTATTTGCCACCGTGCGGTGGTATGTGCTTGCAGGTGCTGCGGAGCCGAGCGCCAAATAGCGGGCTGGAGCCCATGTTGCTGTGCTGGCCCTAGAAGGCCGTAGAATAGTTGTTTTTTTTATATTTCTCATGTGTGGCCGGCCTGCGAGCCGATGTATGTAAGACATGTTATATTTATGAACATTTGTAAGGCCATAAGGCCATGTACCTGTTTCAGTGTATTTGGGGTTCGTTCTTGTAGTTGTAAATGTGGACATTCATATTTGATGGATTTAAGTTTGGGTTCTTCAACTTTAAAAACTTCCGCTAGAATGCTCTGTGGTTAGGACGAGTAGTCTTAATTGGTTGGTTTGATAATTCATTTGGTAACCCTTCCGACTGTCTGTGGTATATGGCGTCGGGTTCCAGCTGGACCTTCTGTTATATGCCATGCGACAGATGGGGGTGTTACAACCAGTACGAAGCTGGAGTAGAACTGAATTGAAAGTCCTGAATTGAACTTGACTAGTGTGGAACTGGAGTGGTAATGAATTGAAAGTACTGAATTGAACTTGACCAGTATGAAACTAGAGTAGTGCTGAATTGAAAGTACTAAATTGAACGTGACCAGTACGAGACTGGAGTAGTACTGAATTGAAAGTACTGAATTGAATTAAATAAAGGTATAGGACCAGTGCAAGACTGGAATAATCATAAAGAAAATGGTTAGTAGTCCTCCAATCACTTCATCCAGGAGGCTTCAGTTCCATCTCCGTTCTCAGGAGGTATGTTTAGTTTCATTTCCATTTTCAGGAGGTTTCCTTGGATTTTACCCATTACTAAGATTCAATAACAGTTCAGTTGCGCCCTGTTAATTACAGCTTAATCGGATCGGGGCTTATTAGGAGTTACTTCCTTAATATTTGTCAAGAACAATCTTGCCGTGTATCCCTCGTATCCTTATCTTCTGAGCGTGACCGCAGCACCCGAGAGTTGAGGCGCTCGACAGGTTCACGAAATCTCGGAGCACAAGGAGCTTGGTTATTTTCCCCGGCCACCCTTTTGGATTGATTCTTTAATTTAGAGAAAAATGCTGAGCGCTCCAAATTTTTATGAACGTAATAATTTTTTGTGCGCGGCTCTAGGCTTTAAGAAAATGAGGAGGAATCTATTTTGATCTCCAACTTCTCAAATTTTAAAACAGCCTTTAAAGAGGTCTAAAGTGAGCATAGAAAAATTTCCATAATTTTTTTTGAAGAGATTTGGGTCTTAGATTTGACCAAATAAATTTTATTTGGGCTTTTAAAAATATCAAATTGACTTCAAAAATTTTTCAAATTATTTTCTAGATTTCCCCCAAAGGCTCCAATTATGGGGAATATTTTTCATGTTAACCACTTTGCCCTAAGAGGCTCCAATTATTTTCTAGATTTTTTTTCAAAGTTCAGTCATTATATATGGTCTGCAGATAGCCAAAACATCCTGATCCCGCGGCTGAGATTTACTCGGACGGGTCAACACGCCAGCGCTTCCCCACAGCGGATCAGCCACGGATCCGCTGTGGGCGGCACAAATGCGGAGGTGGGGGGAGGATGAGAAAATCTCCGCCATCCATCTCATCACCGGAGATGGACGGCAGTGATTTCATCCCTGAAGACGAAAGTGGCGGTGGCTTTCTGCCACCGCCGGTCGGCCGCTGCTGGATGCCGACGCCGCCCCCAATCGACTCATCGAGGGCCGGCGAGCCTCTGGGCGGTGGTCCGGCGGTCTACCACCGTCGGACACCGCCGGAAACAAAGAAACCGAGAGCAGGGTGGCGGTGGCGCTGGTCCGAGCGCCATCGCGCCACCCCGCCTCTCCGGTGACTTTACCGGCCACGAAACCACCCCCGGCCTGCGCGCTTGGGGCAGGGCTCCTCTCCGGTGGCTGCCCGACGATCAGCTGCCGCCGGCCGCCGTCAGATTTACGCAGAAAAAATTTTGTTTTCTCTCGGGTGCCGCCGGGCGGTGATTTCCGGCGGTACCCCGGCCTTCCACCACCCGGGAATGTCATCCCCGGTGGTTTAACCCTTCCCTAGCGCCAGTGCTGGCGCTGGGAGGGGTTAAACTTTTACGGCCACCACCCGACCAGAAGCTTGGTTCGGGTGGTGCCGGGGGTGCTCCAGCCGCCAGGGGATGCATGCAGCTCGTCGAAAGGGTGAGGGAGGAGGAGGTAAATATTTCTACCTGAGGAGGAGGGGCTTGGGAGGGTCCAGCTTAATCCGCCATTAAAGGTGGCGGTGGTGGAGCTTGAGGGTGGTGGTTTCCGGCGAGGGCAGCTCCGGCAGAGGGGGCCCTGGCTCGATTTGGGTTGGTGAGGAGGGAAGAGGGCTGGTCATGGCACTTTATAGGCCGGGGAGGGTGTCCATCCCTCCCCCTTGCCAATGTGGGATTAATTCCCATGAGGGGAGGAGCACTTCTCCTCCCCTCCACTTGGCCGGCCAGGTGGCACCTCCTGAGAGGTCAGGGGTAGCCACGTGGGTATTTCTTGGGCTTGGGTTTAGAGAAAGAGAGAGAGAGAGAGAGAGAGAGAGAGAGAGAGAGAGAGAGAGAGCGAGAGAGAATTTTTGGGCTTTAGTCATGGGCCCATTTAACCATGCCTTGCTGGTCTAGGTGGCTTAAGGAGTGAGAGGGGGTAGAGCCTTAGCCATTAGTGGAAGGAAGGTGATTACCTCTTTGAGAAAACAAATCCCAAAATTGGATTTTTAGGGTTGTTTGACCAAGTCAACCATGGGGTGGGCTCCCCCATGTGGGTCAAGGTCAAAGTGAGTCCATGTTGTTGTAATCGGGTCAAAGTTGGAGTGTTGTGTCATAATTGGTGTGTGCATGCTTTTCGGTGCACGATTGTGCTTGATTTGACGTTGGGTTGACCATTTGTCATCAAAATTTCCCGATACAACTTCTGTTGACTTTATATTGACCACACGTGTCCAACGCCACTGACTGGGGTTGATGTACAACCCCGTATTCGCAGGCTTTGAGTTTTTAAGCTTTTGAAGCAGTTTGAACCCTTGACGGCCAATTTTGGCCTAGCCCTTGGAATATACTAGTAGGGAGAGGAAAAATCTGCCTCCCCCAGTGGCCCTTTTTTTTGGGGGGGGGGGACGGGGTCTCGCCCCTGCCTCCTCCTGCTCCTCGGCTTGGCGGGGAGAGACCGGCCGGGGGCCGGGGTCTCGCCCCTGCCCCCTCCTGCTCCGCGGCCTGGCGGGGCGAGACCGGCCGGGGGCCGGGGTCTCGCCCCTGCCCCCTCCTGCTCCGCGGCCTGGCGGGGCGAGACCGGCCGGGGGCCGGGGTTTTGCCCCTGCCCCCTCCTGCTCCGCGGCCTGGCGGGGCGAGACCGGCCGGGGGTCGGGGTCTCGCCCCTGCCCCCTCCTGCTCCGCAGCCTGGCGGGGCGAGACCGGCCGTGAGGCCGGGGTCTCGCCCCTGCCCCCTCATACTCCGCAGCCTGGCGGGGCGAGACCGGCCGGGGGTCGGGGTCTCGCCCCTGCCCCCTCCTGCTCTGCGGCCTAGCGGGGCGAGACCGGCCGGGAGGCCGGGGTCTCGCCCCTGTCCCCCAGCTCCCTAGTTCTTCGGGGGTCACCTGCTCGTCTCGGGTGCCCGGGGAGATGGTAGGAATGTCTCCTCCCGCCCGTGGATCTCTTTTGACCATGTTGTTACCGTTTTACCCTCGGGGTGGAATTACCTCTTTACCTCCCGGTGTGACTGTTTTCTATTGACCCAAGGTCTTTTTGGCGTAGGGGTATTGTTGACATTTTGGTCCATGGGTTTGGAAAAACTATAAATAGACCCTTAAGGGTGCCTTGGAGAGCATTGCATTCAGAGCCACAAAAATCCCTTTGCTCTCTTCCACCAAGGCACCTAGCTCAAGCATTGGCTAGGGAGGGGGAGACTTCAGAGGTCTTCCGGGTGTGAGGTGGGACCTCCGCGCTAGAGCCGAGGGTCTATTTCTAGCTTCTTGATCTTTGGTCTGTGACGTTCCTCCGGGTGTAGTATGTGTGAGGTCACCCCTTTCTGGGGACCCCGAACTCCACAGAGGTCATTTTTGGCTTCAACAGTTGAATCAGATTTTGTTTGGCAAAAGTCTCAAATCTGCGCGTCGCAGTGTGCTAAAACGGTCAAAATGTTTATATTTGTCATTAGGCACCAGATTGAGACGTGATGAGTTTCGATGCGCTCGTATGGGTCATACGAGACCATAGGAACTAACAGAACTCAAATCGGAGTTCTCTAGGCCGTTATTCAAAATCTTGCTCTTGTGACGTTTTACGAGAAGCGGTCACATCCACCATAGGCCCTCAGGGTTTAACGGAACAAGTTCCGACATACTCGTATTGACTTTACGAGGTCACATGAACTGACAGAACTCAAATCGCAGTTCTCTAGCTTTATTTCCAGCCTAGGGTTACCTCTACCGGGTCACGGGTAGTGGTTCAGGTCACTTTTATTGGGCCCACTAGGGTTCTGGTGGCCCAATAAAAGTCGGGATGTTGCACCGCGTACCTTGGCGCGACGGGGCTGATCTCGTCCCGGTTGGTTTGGTGGGGGTTGATTGGGCACTTGATTTTGCAAGTATCTCCCCAGATGCCCCGCGGTGAAACTCGCAGTACTGTGTTTGGTCTCTTCGGTTCATGGGCAATGGCTTCGGGCGTCGGAGCGCGCCGAAGTCTTAGATGACCATGAATACCTGTGCTTTTGCGGTATTCAGCATGGTAAATTCCCGGTGCCGGAGGGGTCCCTAGTTACAGTGAGAAGTACCGCGACGATTATCGTTTTGATGGTGTGTTGGAGGCGCGGGTTCCGACTCCCTATTTCGCTTGGATGACCGTTCAAATTGCTAGCGGTGAGCTTCAATGGTCTCGTCGGCCGTGATTTGCGCTTCAACCTGGTGAACGAGGTCGGCGTAGCTTGGCACTGTTTCCCTCATCAAGGAAGAGTTGAATTCACTCGAGCGGAGTTCTCCGAGGAAGACACCGCGAAGAAGCTCTGGGTCGACCCCCGAGATTTGTCGTGCCTCGGAGGTGAAGCGGCAGAAGAAATCCTTGAGTGACTCTCCTTCATTCTGGCGGATGCCAGAACGGTGCGAAGGATCTCTTACGATATGTCGGTTAGCTAGGAACTGGTCGATGAAGAGACGGGTGAGCTCGCCAAAGTTGTCGATTGCCCCCACTCGCAGGGAGTGGAACCATATGCGTGCCTACCCCTTCGAAGTCATGAGGAACAATTGGCATAGCAGTTGATCGGGCTCACTGAAGAGGCGCGTGATTGTCTCGAAGTGATTTATATGGTCCATGGGGTCCTCTACCCCATCGAAGGTCTCAAAGTATGGTAGCTTGAACCCGTGCGGTACAGGGTGCGCCATGACTTGAGGGTCGAGCGGGGACCCATCGTGGAAGGGGCACCGATCGTTTACGGTGCGTTGTCGCTCCTGGGCATATCCTTCCTCGATTATGTCCCTGACCTCTTGGCGGGTGAGTCAATGGTTACCTCACCGGGTGTCCACTTTCATCGACCAGGGGTCAAGCTCAGCGTCGTCCTAGGTGAGCCGCGCCCTGGTGAGGGACGTGCTCTGGTGCTACCACCGGCCGTGTCTCGTGCGCGTTGTTTGGGCAGGGAGGGTTGGATACTCCCATCCTGTGTAAGAGGGTGAGCATTTTGGTTTCACATTCCTCCATTAGTCAGACGAGCTCTTCTACCACATTGGTGGGAATGACCGCATCGACCATTCCATTGGGCAGCAGAGCATTGCCCGCGGGTGAGTTGGTCGTGGCAGTTTCAGGGTGCTCTTCCATGTCATTAGTAGTACGCACACTCCTTCTTTCCATTGCGGCCGGTCGGGTAATGTTGAGACTTGTCAGAGCTTCTGGGAACATGTTCCCACAGACGACGCCAAACTATTGCGGGTCTCCCGGTCCGGAGAAATCAGACCACCTTAGCTCGAAATCGGACCTGGCGCGCAAACAGTCAAAATGAACCGCTTCAAATAACAAAAGTCATTTTTTACGTGAAAAACCAGAAAAGGGTGAAAAATCACGTGACTGGAACTGTGTCGAGGCAAAATCGACTATCTCCTTGGAGTTTTACAGAGTTTGGATTGATCTCGGAGGGCGATATGCCGCTACTCCATTATAGGTGCAGAAAATGAGGAAAACCAGCTAAGTCCTCGGAGCCTTGATGGAAGCGCTCCGGCCTTGGAGTGTTGCTGAGCTCACGGAACCTGGGTGAGAGCGTTCCGACCGAGAAATTCTTTAAGTCCACGAAACTTCTGGAGGGAGCACTCTTGTTGATGCGGAGCCTTGATGGGAGCGCACTCATGGAGGCGGTTGACGTGACTTGGAACGTGCTGAAATCTGAGCACAAGGAGTGCAAAGAGAATTCCTAAGCGGAGAATTCGCATAAGTTCACGATCTCGCCGAAAAACCTCAGAGCTCTTTCTAGTCTCTTTAGTTGATTGCCTTCAAATGAAGGTATGAAGACCTATTTATAGTTTTTTGGAGGGTCATGGTGGTAATTGCACCGGGTAGTAATCTGTGCAGACGAACGACGTTGCTTCGTTTTGATCACCTGGTTCACCACTTTTGCCAAAATGACCAGAGTGCCTCCCGGACAGTTCAGGTGGTCCGGGAAGGTGCCTGGAGGCGGCGACGGCCAGCGGCGGAGGAGGTGGTCTGAGACGAGGGGACCGCCGTCCAGCGGTGGTGGCGACCACCCGGCGGCGGCAATGACCGCCCCCCGCGCGGGGGCGCGGTGGGAGGCCGCACGGGCTGGCCCGACGCGCCTGGCTACAGGCCGGGTGCACCTGCGCGGCCCTGCCGTGCACACGCGCTGGTTCGGATCCTCCTTTGGGGGCTCCCGGGGCTAGCGATTTTGCTGCGCATAATCGGTCCGGCCGGGCTTTCACGTACTTGGTCCGAGTCTTGTTTGTTTGAATTGAAAATTTCACTGGGGCATCAAAATTAACCCCATGTTCATGACCGCCTCCACCGTCCTTTTGGCATTGTGGTGGCTGTCATGAACATGATGGTTATGAATTGTTGTTCGTGAATGTCAAATCTCCCCCCCAAAAATTCATCACTTATGTTCATAATTATTTTTCTTTTCTCGACAGAATTTTTGTCCAAACTCAATGAAGCAAAGAAACCGGGCCAAAGGAGCCTTGAAGGCTTGCAACATTATGGGCAGTTTTTTTAAGGCGATTGTTATCCGCAGACCTATTTTGGTTATTCGTAGATTTTTACTAACAGCAGATCCAAAGGGACTCAGAATTACTATTCGCAGATAAAATTGTTATTCGCAAACCATTTAAAAAAACAAAAAAATTAAACAGTCCATAATATCCTATACAACACTATAAGAATGAATCATTAAGTATATTGATATAGTTAAACAGTCCAGAGCTCATCTGATATATTGATATATGCAAGTATATTGATATAGTTAAACAGTCCATAATATTTACTGATATACTTAATCATCCATAGCTCAACCCCAAAGTGGATCATAAGTTAGAATAAAATGTCTATTTTCAAATAAAATACTAGTCCCTTTTGTTACAACAGATATTTGAGGTCCTCCACAAAAAGTGATATCAGAGCTCCTCCACAAAAGTAATATCCTAGCAAAAACTAAAATCAATATATGTTACCATTTCTGCCATGAAGTGCCTCCAGCTTCTCCTGCATGGTGCAAATGCATTAGTCAGTGCAGGAAATTGGATATAAAAAAACTGTGTATCAGTGCAGGAAATTGAGTGTAAATGCATTTGTTGCAACTTGTTTACTGTGTAATAGTGCAAATGCATTTGATTGCTTACTGTGATGTGTCCACAGCTAGAGAATACTCAAAAAGTTCCAACAAATATGTGCAAATGCATTAGACACTCACTAATATTGCTTCTGGGTCATATATTTCTTGCATTATTAGTCAATGCAAATGTTCTCAAAATTTCCTAACAAGCAGAAATCATACAAATTAAGCAGAAATCATACAGAAAATGTCAAAGCAGTCATCATACCCGATTAAAACCCAAAATTCAAATGCAAAATGAAGCACCTTCCCCGTTGAACAACAATGTAAATGGTAACCTTCCCTGTTGAACAACAATGTAAATCAACCTGTCAACATATAGATTGAGGAAATACTCAAAAAGCAAGAACCATACCATACCTCAAAACTAGTAGTTCTCGAGATTAACTATTTCACTTTCCGTATCCTCAAGCGAGTGAGAAACATCAATTCTTGAAATGTATGTAGCTTCTCACTGCCCAGCAATCAGATCATGAAACCTTTTCCACGGTGAGACGATACGTGGCAAAGGACACCCATCACGAAGTATCAAGTGTACAAAATGATTACCATCTACGAAGTCCATACATACAAGTCGCGACATTACCGGGGGCCAGAATTTAATGGTGGAAAAGTGAGGTATTGGAGTGTAGACAACTGAACTAGTGCTATGTTGTAGCAGGATGCCACCACAATCCCCATATATGGCATAGACATCCATTTCTCTTCCGGTGCCGGGATTTGGGAACAATCAAGAGATCCCAACAAATATGTGTATCTCGACATGCCAAAAATAGTTTGATAAAGGGTCTCCTTCGTACGAAGTTCCCTACTCAAGTCCAACCAAACTTGGGCCCAATTTTCCCCCATATCTAACCCTCGGCTTATAACCCGGTAGCCACAATGCCCATCGCCAAGCACATTAATGATCTTAACAATGTGATCTGCTATAAATTGGGGCATTTGCCTACAAACATCAATATGAAATTGTTGTACAATAGAAAGTGTTTGCTTCCGAAGATGGTAACCTGTCCTCTTTCTAGCAACTTGTATATGCACCTGACATAGGATATTTTTTGGAATGGGGGAAAACTACCTTTATAACATTCATAAGAGCTGACTCTCTGTCAGTGATGAAGACAATAGACATAGAAGCTGGGTCCATGATGGAATGAAAACATCTCAGAGCCCATGTATAGCTTGTTTCAAGTTCATCTGACATAAAGGCGAAAGCAGCAAAAAAAGACTGGCTTGTCGATGTAACACCGACTATTAACAAGAGCGGTAGCCGATACCTATTAGTCTTGTAGGTACAATCAATCTGAAAGGAAGATGAGAACATAGATCATAATTTGATGGCTGTAGGGTGTGCAAAAAATAAGTCCTTCAACTGCTTGCTATCCTCAGCAACAGTGTTGAAGCTAATATAACCTGCAGCGGTAATACACTTATATAAAAACTGAATCTGAGTCAAACCCCCCAACTTCTTTTTGTGTAATAACGCTCTTTGATTATAAATGGTTCTCATAGTGGTGGAATTATCCATATTTCTTTTTTTCAGGGCAGTTAGTATTTTTCTTGGTTTTACTCCTGATGAGTACATAACCTCAACTAATCTCTCTTCGTTTACATTCAACCGGCCGGCATAGGGATGTGCCTCCAAGTGAACAAAACTGTGGTTATGAGTGCCACATAATACTTCAACTCGTCATTCATCAGCAATTGCATCTTTTGTTCCCTTCAATAAAAAGGGACACCCGCATTTTTTCGAGGTTGTTCTCCTCAGATTTTGTTTAACCCATCCTTTTTTATTCTGAGACTCGCGGGTAAAGCCTGCTCTATCACATCCAAGTAAAACACGAGGTCGTGGTCTACCTGTTAATTTATCTGCGCTCTGAATTGTGACAACAAAGCTGAGAGATCTACGAATATTGCGTGCCCAAGCTACTAACTCATCCCTTAACTGAAATACTATATTCGTCTGAAAATGCTTTTCATATCTATAAGCCAAATAAAACCATTTTAGAATATTAAAGTCAACAAATTGGCAATTACGAAAATGGATGAGATATTACCATTTACGCATGAAGGGGAAGGAGTATTAGCAATAACATTGTCTACATCGTTGTCATTGCCTTCTTCATCCATTACAATGTCTAAACACGAAACAAAAAAACCTTTAGGGTTAATGGGAGATTACAACATGTTTCATATACAGCACAAATTTTGGTGAAAACTGAAATCATTCTAGGGTTAATATACTTAAACACAAATTACAAAATAAACGACGAGTAGGAGCTGCTGATGGAGGAGGTTTCATAAACTGAAATACAAAATAAACAGAAATGCAACAAGTTTCATATACTGAAACAGTCCTAATTTTAGTGAAAACTAAAATAAATCTAGGGTTAATGGGAGAATGAAATCACATTTTACAATGACACAAACTGAACAAAATTCAACAACCATTGCACAATGACACAATCTAAAAATATTTCAACATCCACTGCAACAATCTGAAAAAAGTCCAGGAACAATGATGTGCAGTGAAGGGGAAAAAAGGTCCTGCACTGAAGGGGAAAAAAACAACCAAGAAATGGGGCTGGGAGGGGGAACCTAGAAATGGGTAAAAAATAACCTAGTAATGGGAAAAAATCGCAGAGAATGTGATGCTTCGAAGGGAAAAAAATCGCAGGGAAAAAATCACAAAGAAATAGTACTTGAAATACGAAGCTGAGAAGGGAGGATTGAAATGACGAAATTACCAGAGGTCTCTCTGCAGAGAATGACGTCGGAGACCAAATGGGAGATGAGGTTGCAGGGGGCGGTGTCGCGACAGGAGACTTGGCGGAGCAGCTCTGTCGGGCTCAATCACGGGTGAGGATGTAGGGCATTCAGGCGGCGACGTCGACGACGAGTGGGAGCTGCTAATGGAGGAGGAATGTCGACGTCGACATCGAGTTTCGTCGGCGTCGATACTATCGCATCGGGTTCGGGAGAGGTTAGGGCACGGAGGCGGCTGATCTGTGAATAGAAGGAGCGAGATTTCGAATTGAAAATTTAAAGGTAAAAATCGGCTGAATTCGTGCTCTGCGGATAATCAAAATAGGTCTGCGGATAACACATAAAAACATTTTGGTGCTCGAAGAATATAAATTAGATAAATAAAATAACTTTAACAAATTAATAGACTTTAACAAATTAATAGCCCATAAAAGCACTATGAATATCAAAAAGCTGCGTATTTCCAATTAAAAATACCTACATCAATGGCCTTAATTAATAGCAAAAGGCCCCGCTAGTTCTAACTACCTCCCTAACATTCGGCCGAAATGCCGAATCGAAGTTATAAGTAGCATTCGAAGAAGAACATCCGCAGGAAGCAACGGATCGGAAACCCAACCTCCGGCCAACTCCGTTCTCGCGTTCTTTCGCCGGCGACCTCGAGCAGACGATCTTGTAAAGAAGCCGATCAATTCCGAGCCTCCGCGACGGCAACAACATGGCGACAATCGGCGACGGAGGCTGCGGTTTCAACCACGGGGCTTCAGGTCGACAGCTTCGCAGCAATTCGGCGAGCAAGGGCGAAGAAGGGAGTCCTGTCTGTGCGACGGCGTCATCCTAGAAAGTCCGGCGACAACGGCTTCAACACCGGGAGGAACTCTTGCAGTGATTTGGAATTTCGAGAGTGAAGATTCCGTCGTTCTTTCTTTCAGCCCCCATTTGATAATGAGTAATCTTTTTTTGTTTCCTCCGCCTCTCAATTTTTCATTTGAAATTCAAGATTCTGCTAAATCTTGTCTATCCCCGAGTGATTTAACCATAATGGCAATGCAGATCCGCGATACGAAGCAGATTTGATAGCCCGTGCTCTGTTCGATGAATTCGAAGTGGGGAAGCCCTTTGGGAACGATACTGCTCTCAACATATTTAAACGATTTGTAGAATCAAAGCCGGAGCAGGAGCTGATTTCTGAAGAGGATTTGGCGTGGGTGGACTCCTGCCTTGTGGCCGGCCCAGAATTGCCCTTGGAAAACTGGGTTTCATTCAAAGAAGCTCTAGTTGACAGCATCACCAATTTCTCAGCTTCCTATGATGAGAACAATGCAGCTGGTATGGATGAAGTTGGAGAAGAAAATGGCGAGCAAATGGAGATTGACAAAGAACCAGAGATTGCCATTGGTGATGCTATGGGATTATGGGAGGTGGAAATTACTGTGAGCACTGAAAATGAGCTTGAGTTGGGGGACAGTCTATTTAAGCGGTGGGATCTCCTGGAGGAAGAAAACGCTCATGAGCTCAACACTGAACTGAAGTGGTTGGATGCTAATGATGATGGTAACTAAAAATTTTCTTTCTTTTTTAACACAACCTCATTTGCAATTATTACCACTGAATTTCTCATTAGTGCAACTGTCGCCTTGTAGTGTTATTCATTTTGTGTGTTTATTATGCATTCAAGTGAGATTCTCTTATTAGAGCTTTCATATACTCAGTGTGTCTTGTGATTTGAGTGGAAGTGTAATGGGTCTATGACTTTGTTAGGCGTGCCGGTGGCGCCGTGGCGGTCATGAAACAGTGGTTGTGAACTGTCGTTCGTGAACGCCCAACCACACATATGTTGGTTTCCTTATTGGTTCGGATCCAACCCGGATCCGGACCCGTTTAGCACTTTAGGTTTTTAATGTTATAAAACCTAGGTTTGTTAATTCTCCTGGCAACACCCGTGAGAAAAGAAGCCGCATGGATTAATCTCTGGGAGATTTGCCGCCTATAGCTTCTTGACGTGAAAGAGGAGCCGCCTGGAGTTTTTGGAGAACCGCCTATCTCTTTCTCTTCTCTCTCTCGTTCGTGCACTTGGAGGGGTCGTCGGCCGAGGGTGCTCGTCGCCGGTCTTGGAGGAGGTAACCGTCGGCTTTGAGAGAGGTGTTGCTGCCGGGCTTGGTGGAGTTTGCCGCCGGCGTTGCAGTGGATTTTCTTTGGAGTGGAGAGGCTTGGTGTCGACGGCGTGCGCGTGTGCAGTTAGCCACGACGGAGGTTTCTCTCCGGTGGTGGCGTTGTCCGGTGACGACGTTGTTCTTCGGTTGTGGTGCGGCTGAACGTTGGACTTCGACGTTGAAGGTTCAGTGAACCTTGTGCGTCCGCAAGGTGGATTGCAGTTCAGATCTCAGATTCTCGTCGTGGATTGTGCGTGTTCGGTGCACCCTCGGCGTATTCACCGGAAGGTCATTTTTCCCCTATTTCTATTGTATTTGAATTTATATTTTCATTTATAAATTCTGTGGCTATTTTGTGCTCTTGTTTACCTGCATTATTTTATAACTTGTGACTGCGTTTTGTACCGGATTTTACAACAACCTACATAACTTCATTCACTTCATTCACTTTCGTGCCGAAAACTAGTTTTTTTCTTAGTGACGATCATAACCGTTCTACAAATTCACCGGAGCTAAAAGGCCACACCAAATGGAGCCAGCATGGGGCTATACTGGGTTGGTTTAATAATATGTTTATTCTTAAACTGTAATTAAGGTATAATTAGTCTTTGTAGTAGAGTGCTCAATGTCTATATAAAGGCACCATGAATGTAATAGATGATTATAGATAGAATTAATAGTTTCTTAGTTTAAGTTTCTCCTCCATCTTTTTCAAGATTCTTCCTCTCATGTCCTCTATCTTCCCATGGCTCCCCCGTCTTGAGCCCTTCTTCATTAGTCTCATTCCTATGTGATTTCACCCATTTTGATCCCAACGGGAGCACAAATTGTCGTTGAACCTCAACGAACTCAAGATTGTTGTGGTCTTCTATGGCAACCACTCGCATTAGATTGACATGTCTACAATATCATAGAAAATTGATTGTTTATAATAATCAGCAAAGAATTAAACAACAAATTGTCTTGTTACCTTTATGTCTTTGACGAACTTAATTCATCCTATCTTATAAGGTGTCGAGCGTTTGTCTTTAGTTTGAGTTCCTTCATTGTCTCTAATAATATTAAATTTTATTGAATTCTCCCATGGAACATAAGTTCAATAAATTGATTGTTGATTCTAGGCAAAACTATAAGATAAGTCCCTAAACTTTGTGTGAAGTCTAAGATTCGATGCGCTGGCGATCGAGAGATTCCCAAGCAAAGCTTTCTTTTTGGCAAGGACTCCGAACACTCCCTCTTACTTTTGAAATTACACCCCCTCTATCTAATAAGATACCAGGACCTACCCTCTAAGTGTGCTAAATTATAGGTTACACCCTTCTTACATTTGAAATTACAAAAACCTCGCCTTTAAGAGTAAATTTCATAACATCCATGCAGCAAAAACCTCCCTTAAAATTTTACTCAAAGATTGTATTTTTGTGCATGGATGTTATGAAATGTAAACTTACAGAGGCGGTTTTTGTAATTTTAAAAGAAAGAGGGGTGCAACAAGTAATTATGCTAACTTTCAGGAATGTTTTTGTAATTATATAACTCATTAGAGTTCTTGAATATTTCCTCGTACATAATAACAACTTACCTCCCTTTCACCAATTTTTTTGGGGTATAATTTTTACTTGGTCCTCATTATGTGAAAATGGATCCTAAGAGAATTAGTTTTATTTGGCTACATAAAAAGGGTATACGTATTATCAATCAACAATAAATAGTTAGTTTATCTTATTATGCACTTTCTCAAAAATACTTCACTTATCCCATCCTCACATTTAAGGGAAAATTGAAAATGATTTTCATCTAGAGCTTCTGCTTCTTGCTCCCAACCTACTTCCTCTTCCCCTTTATACGCTCTTGATTCCCTTGAAACTTCGAAAGAGTAAAATTGGTTTTAAGAAGCGCAAAAACGGGCTTACAAACATAAAGAGCTCAAGAAGAATTACTACACTGATCTACTTGATACATATTTGCATTAGAGAACACGTCTCATGCTTACACTCAGGCGACAGGCCTCGCCTTGCTGGAGTCACTCAACTACTTATTTCTTTATTGGATTATTTTAGTGTTTTGTCCTGTAGCGAGGGGATCAATCTATATAAGGAGCCCTAGGGATGGAGTATTTCTTATCGTAGGAGTCTTGAGTGTTTTGCTTTCTTGGAGAGTGGAGTGTCAAAGAAGACCCATCCTCTAGATATTTGGCGGGAACTTGTTCTCGATTGTATCATTTTATTGTTAATGTAATGCGATTTCCCTTCTCCTATCAACTGGTTCGACCTGCCATTCTATTAGGGATCTAACGAGCCCTAATTCCTCCGCCTGCGGACGACGCTCCATATCCTGACGATCCGCGATCCCGACAATTCGCGATCCGCTGCCGATCCCGCGATCTAGAACTGACGCGCCGCTGCTACCGATCCAGATCCTCGATCCGCCTGCTCCTTCTGCCGACCACGTCGCCCGTCTTCTCCTGCGACAACGCCGACCGCATCACTCGACTTCTCCTGCGACCATGCTATCAGTTTTCCGCGGCTTTGCCACGTTCGGCCCTTCCGGCGGCTGCTCCGACATGCCCAACAGTGCCTCTTCCTTCCAGCGGCGATTCCGCTGAGTACAGACCACCCACAAGGCCACAACGCCTTCTCCCGCGGCTTCTGCGGGCTTCTGGCGGCTTCTCCTCCTCGCCGCTTTCCGGAGGCCTCTTGCAGCTTCTGCATCGTTCCGACCATCACTACTCATCCTCGCCACCCTCCTCTTGTTTCCGCAGCATTCTATCAGCCCTTCCGCGTCTCCTCCTGCATTCCGGCGGCCCTCGAGAGCCTCCTGCCGCTTTCTGTCGGCCCTCACCCCCTCTTCCCACCACGGCTCTCCTTCTGGGCTCAGTGCATGCTCGCTGCGATCGAGCTGCAGCTGCTCTAGATACTCTCTGCGCCATGACACTTGAGCTTCGTCATCGTCTTCTTCCACATGCCCCCTTACGGCCTCGACCCGCCACTCTACTTCCCGACAAGCCTCCTCCATCCCTCCCATCACCACCCTTTTGTGAGTCTTCAACCATTAGAACCTCCGCCTCTTCCTCCTTGTCTGCCACCCCCTTCGTTCTCCCGCTGCCGACCACGACATGCACCCCTATAATTTTCTCCCACCCTTCGATTCCCACCAGTTTCCCTAGCAATTGCTCGCCTTCCGACATATCCATGATAGAGGCCACACATGGCGCCTCGCCAACCTCTCACATGCTGCCACATGCTTTTTCTGCTCCCCGTTGTTTCTTGGAGACCCCCACCTGCATGTTCTGCATCGTTCCGACCATCACTACTCATCCTCGCCACCCTCCTCTTGTTTCCGCAGCATTCTATCAGCCCTTCCACGTCTCCTCCTGCATTCCGGCGGCCCTCGAGAGCCTCCTGTCGCTTTCTGTCGGCCCTCACCCCTCTTCCCACCACGACTCTCCTTCTGGGCTCAGTGCATGCTCGCTGCGATCGAGCTGCAGCTGCTCTAGATACTCTCCGCGCCGTGGCACTTGAGCTTCGTCATCGTCTTCTTCCACATGCCCCCTTACAGCCCCGACCCGCCACTCTACTTCCCGACAAGCCTCCTCCATCCCTCCCATCACCACCCTTTCGTGAGTCTTCAACCATTAGTACCACCGCCTCTTCCTCCTTGCCTGCCACCCCTTTCGTTCTCCCGCTGCCGACCACGACATGCACCCCTATAATTTTCTCCCACCCTTCGATTCCCACCAGTTTCCCTCTCAATTGCTCGCCTTCCGACATATCCATGATAGAGGCCACACATGGCGCCTCACTAACCTCTCACACGCTGCCACATCCTTTTTCTGCTCCCCGTTGTTTCTTGGAGACCCCCACTTGCATGTCCTCGCTTCCAACATCTCTCAAACCCACTGTTACCCTACCCTCACCTCTGGTCACTCTCCCACTTCGACTAGACTTTCCATCAGGTTTTCTTCTCACTCATCACTACCCCCACCTCATCGACCTAATCTCCGGCCCCAGAACCATCGTTCAAGATTTGGATGGGGCTCCGTCCTCTGTCTTCACAACATCCAGCCTCCGCCCGAGGCCCTGGCCCAACTGGCGTGCACCTCACTCGACCTTGAGGCTGATATTTATTACCGACACGATATGGATTCTCCTCTCGAACAGTCCCATGCCAGCTCTGCAGCAACCATCCCGCCACGATGCCTCTCAGTTTCTGATGTTTCACCTAGGGGTATAAACGGGTAGAGCTCGAGTCGAGCTTGACAAAATTCCCAAGCTCGAGCTCGAGCTAAATATTTCGAGCTCGAGCTCGACGAGCTCATTTTGCATGGCTCGAGCTCGAGACCAATATATTGAGCTCGAGTTCGAGTCGGGCTGCTCACGAGATTTTCAACTCATTAACCATTTTTATTTATAATTATATATATATATTTTTAAAAAAAAGTAAAAAAAAAAGCTCGCGAGCCGGCTCGTGAGCTCACGAACAAGAGTAGGCGAGCTCGAGCTCGAGCTCAACTGGCTCGAGCTCGAGTCGAGCTTTTTTCGAGCCGGCTCATCAAGCTCACGAGCCGACTCAACTCAACTTGCACCCCTAGTGTCATCATAACCGCCCACCAGAGGAGCTGTCTGAGTCTCCACATCACTCTTATGAGATCCTTACCGCCTCGACCTTGAGGACAAGGCCAATTTTCAAGCCGTGGGTGTTGATACGTATTTGCGTTAGGGAACACGTCTTATGCTTACACTCAGACGATCGGCCTCGTCTTGCTGGAATCACTCAACGACTTATTTCTTTACTGTATTATTTTAGTGTTTTGTCTTGTAGTGAGGAGCTCCCTACATTAGGAGTCATATGGGTGGAACTTTTCTTATCTTTGGAGTCTTGAGTGTTTGGCTCTCTTGGAGAGTGGAGTGTTAAGGAGGACCCAACCTCTGAATGCTCGGCGAGAATTTGTTCTCGATTGTTTCGTTTTATTGTTAATGTAATGCGATTTCCTTTCTCCTATCAAACATAAAGAGCTCAAGAAGAATTACTACCAATCTACTATTCATCGTTCTCATTATTGTTTGTCCTTGAAGATGGCAGTTAACAATCATCTCACGTAGTGACTTTGCATTTTCAAATTAAATTTATAGACATGTTAAGATTATGCATACAAAAATATCTCAAATTATGTATAACATTTATAATGATTTTGTGCATTCAAAATTTTATGAAAAATATTGATAAAGAATAAATTGCCTTAATATCTATGAAAAACTTAACCATTGCAAAAGAATGCAATAGATGAGAAATTACAAATCTTGAAGAAGAATGGTATATTGAACGCAATGCAAATGGGTCTTTTCTCTTTAGTATACGTTTGACTACATAATGAATTTTATAAACTACTGTCTCCTAACTAAGGTCCGGTTCATGCGGTCGTGACCGCTTGACTGGTGAAAATAAATCTCCCCAAACGGAACCTAAATTTCTTAAGAATACTACTTTTCCTTGCTATAAATATCAACCGCCCTTCTTAGTCAGATTGATGCAAAATAGTGCATTCTTGAATGGATTCTCAAAGGAGAGAATATGTATAGATTTATCTTTCCAGTTCAAAGAAAACAAATCATATGGTATATAGATTAAAGATATATCTTTATATTTTGAAGCAACAATTAAGGGTGTGATTTAACCATTTTTGGAAATAATTATGGATAATTAGAAGGATTTCTATCTATCTTAAAATTTATCTTGACATTGAATTTACAGTCAGTATAGTGAACCAATACATGCATGCTCATCAAGAAACTCATTTGAATGATGTACATCATATTCTGAAATATTTTTAAATTACTAATGACTAAATAACGATCCTGCGATCTAGAACTGACGCGCCGCTGCTACCGATCCAGATCCTCGATCCGCCTGCTCCTTCTGCCGACCACGTCGCCCGTCTTCTCCTGCAACAACGCCGACCGCATCACTCGACTTCTCCTGCGACCATGCTGTCAGTTTTTCGCGGCTTTGCCACGTTCGGCCCTTCCGGCTGCTGCTCCGACCTGCCCAACAGTGCCTCCTCCTTCCAGCGGCGATTCCGCTGAGTACAGACCACCCACAACGCCTTCTCCCGCGGCTTCTGCGGGCTTCTGGCGCCTGGCGGCTTCTCCTCCTCGTCGCTTTCCGGAGGCCTCTTGCAGCTTCTGCATCGTTCCGACCATCACTACTCATCCTAGCCACCCTCCTCTTGTTTCTGCAGCATTCTATCAGCCCTTCAGCGCCTCCCCTGCATTCCGGCGGCCCTCGAGAGCCTCCTGCCGCTTTCTGTCGGCCCTCACCCCCTCTTCCCACCACGGCTCTCCTTCTGGGCTCAGTGCATGCTCGCTGCGATTGAGCTGCACCTGCTCTAGATACTCTCCGCGCCATGGCACTTGAGCTTCGTCATCGTCTTCTTCCACATGCCCCCTTACAACCCCGACCCGCCACTATAATTCCCGACAAGCCTCCTCCATCCCTCCCATCACCACCCTTTCGTGAGTCTTCAACCATTAGTACCACCGCCTCTTCCTCCTTGTCTGCCACCCCCTTCGTTCTCCCGCTGCCGACCACGACATGCACCCCCATAATTTTCTCCCACCCTTCGATTTCCACCAGTTTCCCTCTCAATTGCTCGCCTTCCGACATATCCATGATAGAGGCCACACATGGCGCCTCGCCAACCTCTCACACGCTGCCACATGTTTTTTCTGCTCCCCGTTGTTTCTTGGAGACCCCCCACCTGCATGTCCTCGCTTCCAACATCTCTCAAACCCACTGTTATCCTACCCTCAGCTCTGGTCACTCTCCCACTTCGACTAGACTTTCCATCAGGTTTCCTTCTCACTCATCACTACCCCCACCTCATCGACCTAATCTACTATTCATCGTTCTCATTATTGTTCGTCCTTGAAGATGCCAGTTAACAATCATCTCACGTAGTGACTTTCATTTCAAATTAAATTTATAGACATGTTAAGATTATGCATACAAAAATATCTCAAATTATGTATATCATTTATAATGATTTTGTGCATTCAAAACTTTATGAAAAATATTGATAAAGAATAAATTGCCTTAATATCTATGAAAAACTTAACCATTGCAAAAGAATGCAATAGATGAGAAATTACAAATCTTGAATAAGAATGGTATATTGAACCCAATGCAAATGGGTCTTTTCTCTTTAGTATACGTTTGACTACATATTGAATTTTCTAAACTACCGTCTCCTAACTAAGGTCCCGTTCATGCGGTCGTGATCGCTTGACTGGTGAAAATAAGTCCCCCAAATGGAGCCTAAATTTGTTAAGAATACTACTTTTCCTTGTTGTAAATATCAACCGCCCTTCTTCATCAGATTGATGCAAAATAGTGCATTCTTGAATGGATTCTCAAAGGAGAGAATATGTATAGATTTATCTTTCCAGATCAAAGAAAACAAATCATATGGTATATAGATTAAAGATATATCTTTATATTTTGAAGCAACAATTAAGGGTGTGATTTAACCATTTTTGGAAGTAATTATGGATAATTAGAAGGATTTCTATCTATCTTAAAATTTATCTTGACATTGAATTTACAGTCAGTATAGTGAACCAATCAAGAAACTCATTTGAATGATGTACATCATATTTTGAAATATTTTAAAATTACTATTGACTAAATAACTATTCTTTGAGAAGGGTGAAGACGAGCATATAAACTTTCACTGGTTTTAACAAGGTTAGTTATGGTGATGACATAGAATCTACCACTAGATATTGTCCTCTCGGAAGTGAGGTAATACCTTGCCCTTAGAGAAGAAAGCCCTTCCCCATGACACCTACAAACTAATGTGGCTACAAGGAAATACTTGGAAGAGCTAGAAATGTTTGTTCATCTTCACATGAAGCTCTATTATGACAACACAGATAACATTGTTATCCACAACACTAAGGCTCTGTTTGGTTGAGCTATTGCTGATGGAAAGCTGTTGGTGGAAAGCTGCTGACATGAAGATGAACAAACATTTTGGTTGAAATGAAGTTTGCAAAACAGAATTTTAGAAAAGTTGTTTATAAACAAAACGAGTTTTAAGTGAATTTGTTTTTAATAATGTCGAAGTTTGTTGGAGTGCAAGATTATTTTGTCTATGTATAGTTTGGTGTTAAATAATCTACCAAAATGATAGCAGAAATTTTTTTTTAAGGGAATGAAAAAGAGAGAATCAGGCCATCAACACCACAAACCAAAAGAAAAAAATGGATTTGGACAAATCAGAGCCGCAGACCATCAACACCTCAAACCTCTCCTCCTCCATCTGCTCCCCTCCCACAGGATAATTGCAATACCAGAACCATTCCATTAATGCTATTAATGCTTTCCTACTTTTCTTCTTCAATCTCCCAATACAGGGGAAATGCAGAAGCTACATTAAAAACAGAGTTTTGTTGAACAGCAGCGTGACTTGCTGACTTCAAATCAACGGACCTTTGGAATCAAATGCTGATTGGGAAGCTGGAACTCGATCTGCAGCAGGCCGTCAGATGCCTTCCTCTTCCAAAATAGATGATAATGTTAAGGAGGAAGAACCCTAGGTAGTCGGCCTTCAGATGCCGATTGGCTTCAGTTCTCCATAATCGGCATGCCGATTGGCTTTGGTTTCCTTCGGATGGGAAACCGCCCGACAGCTCGCTCCCTTCACGTCCAACGCCTCCAGAAGCTCCCTGAGGTTGAAGACAACGGAGGAGAGATCTCGTCGTAGCCGAACTCCGTAGCGGGGTTATGATCTTCCTCCAGAAGAAGCAAAACAAGAAGGCTGAAGCCGACGGATTCGTAGGAAGCCTGCGAGAGCGAGGTAGAAGAGCGGAAAATGCGTTATCGGGAAGTCTGAGCAAAAAAAGATGAAACGCCAAAAGTTGCGGCTGTACGGGGTTCTGCAGAGCAGTAGGAGGATAATATAAAACAACAGATATAAATAAATATCCAGCTTTTTAAAAATAAGCCGAACCAAACGTCACCTAAATCAAAGAAGTGAAAGCTAAAATAACATACAGAAGTACAAATATAGCCTTCTTGACAATGTCCTTTGAGAATTTTGTATTAGACAATTTCAAAAATTGGCAAATACAATTTATCATATTTAGTCAGCATCATCTATTTGCATAAACAAAAAGAAAAAGTTCACCAGACAATCATATAGCTGAGATCTGAATGAACATTGATAGCCTGTGATGCCCTCAAAATGATACAAGTGCTAACAGTTTGCAACTATGCATCAGAAAACATGAAATAAAATATACAAAATATAAGCCACCACAAGAAGAGTGCACTGCTCTCTAACCCATCTCAATCTCGAGGAATTTCCAAAATCTGTTTGGATCATGATCACAAATCTACAGGTCGAGGTAGATGGATCCTTATTCGTAATGGTCGCCAGATTACTGAATCCACAGGCCACATCCTCCTGATCATTCTTTTGGTAGTAGCTGTTGAAAGCATAGGAGATGTTGCCCATCGCATCCAAATCGCCGCATGAGGTCTTGTACCCGAGACTCGTGCAGTCCGCATTCGCGCACGCGTAGCTGATGCTCGGTGCCACATTTGGGTCATCAATGCTCATGGTCGGCTTGAACACGCACCATTTCTTCTCCAAGTACTTGATATTTTTCGCCCTCACCAAACCGCCATTTCCCGTTCCCTGACTCAACTGATACTTCGGATAGCCGTCGAAAGTGTAGAGTCCCCAATGCCGCTCGAAATTCCCGGGCTGTATGCTCTTTTCATCTTCGTCAATCAAGCTGAAGAGGTAGGCGTCGATAGGACCGGGCCTCATCGGGGTGCCCTGCCCGGTCGATATATGAGTCATGAACCCCTGGGTGAACTTCTGTGCAAACTGAAGGTTCGCATTCATGTCTCCATCGGTTGGCCATCCAATTTCACCGACGATGACCGGGAGATTTCCGAATCCATTCTTCTTCAGAGCCCATATGAGAGTGTCGTGATTGGCGTCGAACATGTTGCTGTATGTTGTGGAACCATCGACCACCGACGATGAGGTGCCGTCGAAGAAGGCATAGTCGACCGGAAAATTGGGGTCATCGTAGAGACTGAGGAAGGGATATATGTTGACAGTGAAGGGGGCGCCATTATCGCTTAAAAACTTGATGATGCTGAGCATGAGGTCGTGGATATCGTCACGGAAATCGCCATCAGAAGGCCGTCCGCTCGGTGACTGATATACGTCGGCATTGAGAGGAACCGTGACCTTCACCTGGCTGCTCAACCCTGCCTGGATGAGGGCTCCTTGAATGTTCTGGAGGGCGGGTAGAGTGCTCTGAATAAAACTTCCATTGTAGGTCTGTAGAAAAGGTTCATTCCCAACCGCAACATACCTGTTGATGGTCATTGCTTAGATGATGAGAATTAAGTGGGGAAAAAGAGATTGAAATGCTCACATTAAGTGCTATAGATTCACTTAGAAAAAAGTTCATTGCCTTGACTTTCCTTCAATCCAAACAGAAGTGTTAAGGAAGATGAGTGAAAAACTGATGCTGAAGTGGAACAATACAATTACTTTGGCTTCGTTTGGCACGGTAGTGGAGGTTGTGAAGGCAGTGGTCATGAACCGTCGTTCATGAACGCCCGACTTCACCTAAAAAAATTCATGCATTTTATGCTCAAAACTAGTTTATTTTTTTGGTAGCGGTCATAACCTCCATCTTGCCAAACATATATTTTATGATAATGACGTTTTTAATCAAACTTAACGGAGCAAATAAGCCGCGTCAAACGAAGCCTTTGTATTAGGCCGTCCGACCATAGTTTTAAGTTTCGATAGTGATGGAGATCATCATGATCCGTTGCTCGTTTGAGCAATTTGAGTCTGCAGATGTGTCAGAATTATCGTTTCGATTCTTTTTGATATATTATTTTATGTATTTCAAGTTGTATTTGACACCCGATAGGCCCGGACGATATGAGCCGTCCGATTCGGACCCCTAAGTCATTTATGATTTATTCTCCTATTTATACACATGCAAGGGACCGGTTTAGGTATCGCTGGTTATTCCTCCTTTGTGGGAACCGCTGATCCATCACTCTCGGTGGATTTCGAGAGCCCTTCGCCTGGTGGACTCCAGGGCGCATCCTCCCGCCGTGCTAAGCCGCCAGCCTCACCTCCCTTGCCGTCGATTATCCTACCACATCCCTGCAAGTCCCAATCGTGAACCTCCTTCTCGACGCAACCCTCCCCCCTGCTTTTCCCGTCCAACCCTCCACCTGGATTTTCCCTGCTCAGAACTAATGCCCACCTACCCTATCCCCTTCCAGTCACTGTTCCGCCCCAAAAAACCCTTATCAAAACCTGCTTTCCCAACCCTCCAGCCTTAGCCTGCTGCACCCCAAACACTCTCCCATCCCTTCTCCTCATCCCTAGTCAACCAAATCCAATGTTTACCCTTCCCGAGTCCTTCCCTACTGCTGTCCAGCACCGAGCCTCACAAACAGCTGCCCAGCACCCAACCAGTCCA
This sequence comes from Platanthera guangdongensis, assembly GCA_039583875.1. Taxonomy (NCBI): domain Eukaryota; kingdom Viridiplantae; phylum Streptophyta; class Magnoliopsida; order Asparagales; family Orchidaceae; genus Platanthera; species Platanthera guangdongensis. The sequence goes on along the minus strand of CM077166.1, from coordinate 26,377,070 downwards.
CTACCAATTCCCAAACTCCCCATCATCCTCATTCCAGCCCACCCGAGCACTCCAAAGTGCTGCCCGGACACCTGCAGTCCTGAAGAGGCCATCTGCCATTGGATTCCCACCTTTCCACTCCGCTGCCACTTGCATGCGTAAGTCATTAGTTGGAGTTGTACTCGAACTATGCTTTGTTGGATGAAAAAATCATATGCTTTTATTATTGTGAAATCATGAGACTTGCATTATTGATTCGATGAACGCTTAAAAGTGTGTTGGCGCTCAATTACTTCTGAACTAATATTTGTTTTATCCGACTCAATTATCTCGTGAACGATCATGATAAAACTGAGCTTTATTTACAAAATTATTTATTGAGAATTTGCATTCAGACTAATTCATTTGCACTTGCATTGCAGTCGCATTATATTGGATCTCGTGCATACGTTCAAGATTTCAATTTTAGGTTGTCGTAGATCCATTGCATTAATCATGTCATCGCTTGCACTGCATCTAGGGTTTAAGTATTGGTCCCCTGCCACCCGTAGACTAGTGCTGCATCAGATAGTTTTATATCAGTTTGGTTCCGAAACACATTACAATTTTTAGTTTCGGCAGGCATTCTCTAGTTTTCATTAACTTTCGGTAAAGTTCGAACCAAATTCGAAATGATTCACCGAAAACTCGTATTTATTAAAAGAAACTTCACTCTGAAGCAGTCAATGTTATTCTATCATTGAGAACCCACCAGATTTTCAGATGTAATTATTTTAGCCCCAGTTACCAGTTAGATAACTCTCTGTTAGCATTTTGGGTCCTTTTAGGTTATTTTTATTCTTCCTTGTATATATCTCTAACTTTTATTTTTAATTAATTAAATATTTTCCCTCTCCTTTAGCCAATATGGTATCAAAGCCAGATACCTAGGCTCCGTTTGGCACGGTGGTGTCGGTTATAAACACGAGTTAAACCGTCATTCGTTAAGGATCACCTAACAAATATCATCCGTTTGAACATAAAAGTGGATGAAATTCCTTAGGTGGGCGTTAAAGAATGACAATTTAACCCCCATGTTCATGACTGCTACCACCGTGCCAAACAGAGCCCTAATTTCCCTCGGTTCGCCCGCATGTGGATTATTGTGTTTTTTCTCGTCTATTTATTGTTGTCTCTGTCGATCCTCTCGCCTCTCATCGCCCACCTTCCTTGTCGACTGTGCTTCTCACCTCTCATCGAGCACCTCCCTCTTTGACCCCGCCCTACACCGCTTTGTACGATTTTTGAACCTGCATAGTCTAAAGGCTCTGACTGTGCGCCGATCATTTCTAGGATCTATTCAGACCAATGATGGCCCTCATTTTCTCTGGAATGGCTTATCTCTTGCCTCTCTACGTCCCTTCTTAATTTCATCTTAATTTAATGGTTATTTCTCTTGAAGCTATCGATCTAAGGTTAGTCTTCTTGGTTTGAAAACTCATTTCTAGCCTTTGTTTTTTTTTCGCCCGCAAGCTCGGTTCTATTGAGACTATGCCAGAAGTGGAAGAATTTCAACGCACACTAGCTTCGATCCTTCCTCTTGAATCACATCCTCACACCAGCCTAACCCGGGAGAATCATGACCATAATATATAGACTACACCCTAAATTACTATCATTAGCTGGGATGAAACAAATTATATCTTGTGGTATCAGTCGATTACTCTTGTTCTTAAGAGTTGGAGACTGTTCGAATATGTCAACGAGTTTACTCCGACGCCATAGCAAGATTCTTCGGGATGGCTTCAATGGGATTAAGAAAACTCCTTGGTTATGTCATCAACTCATTACACGAGATCATAGCCCGCAACTAATATCTTCCTTGATACTACAGTGGACATTTGGAAGCGTGTTGAGTCCACCTATTCACAGAAAGGTAACGGCGACACAGATTTTTCAGCTTGTCGTAAAATTGTTTTGCTTTGACGAAGTGAGTATGTAGTATGTAGTGGAGACTTGATTTTGGAGGAAGGAATAGGCAATGGAGGCATGGTTGCAGATGGGTGGGTTGTAGAGACGAAGAAATGGCAGGAGGGAATCAGCAAAGGCTACAAAAATGGTGTGGGGGTTGCAGGAACATGTGAGGGCTCAGGGTATATGGACCAACGAAGGCAAGGGAGGCGTGCAGTGGTTCAAAAACTGAAGGACTGGGGAGGGGCTTACTGTAACTGGACTGCGACGTCTAAGTTGGCGAGGACTGGGTAGCAACGACTGAAATAGGGTGGTGAGGGCTGGATCTTGGAAAGGCAATGGCTGACGGAGGTAGGGGAAGGGAGGCTGGAAGGTATCGAAATCCTTGAATCCACCAAGAAAACTCTCGGCATCACACCAAGAGAGGAGACAGACGATTTTTCAGTTTTGGAATCAAACCACGACGCCCTCACAACCGGTCCCCCTACATGCACAAATAAGTCGTAACTGAAATAGGGTGCCCGAATTGCATGACTCATATCGTCTGAGTTGATCGGGTGTCAAGTACAACTCAAAAAAAAAAAATAGAAAGACTCTGAACGATCATCTGTGGATTCAAATCGTCTGAACGGTAACGAATCACCGCCTCCTGCGAGAATACAAGCGCATGGGCCGGCGATCTCCATCGACTCTCCCTGGCTTGAAAACACTCCATCTCCGTGAAAATTGCACTAGCAGGAAAAGTAAAAGGAAAGTATAAGAAGGGGAAAGCACAACAAAAACAAAAAATGGTCACACGACCTCACCCTCCACCCAAACCTCATTGATCCCCGACCACGAGGTTTAGGAAAGTCTCGTCAGCACCCACACCAACATCCCACAGAAAATCCCCCCCCCCCAAGTGCTAAGTGCGCACAATGGTCGGCAATTCTGTTGGCAGCGCGACACGTGCTTGAACTGCACCACATCAAACTCCAACAGGAACGTCAAGTCCGCGCCCTCCACCAGCAGGGAGGACCGAGCGTCATGCCACACACATGCCCGACAGAAGTCGAGCACATTTGTCGCGTCCCCCTCAATGATCACCCCACGAGTCTCCAAGAGGGCCGGTTGCACCACATGTCGTATGGACAAAAACTGCCTCAAGCTCCACCCGCTCAGGGTCCCAATGCGCCCACGAGAATTCGACAGCCGTCACAACACCGCCGACCTCCGTCCGCAGCACCACCCCAAGTCCAGCTGCGCGGCAAGGCAAGAGAGAGTCGTCGAAGTTGATCTTGAGCCATCCGGGCGGTGGGGGGCACCAAAACGACTAGTGAAACAGTCCCAAGGGGCAGTTAGTACCCCAACATCCCGACGACCGACCAAGGTCAAACAACTCGACTTTCTCCGTAATGGTAGCAGCCACCACAGCGGGGGTACCGATCGAACTCCCGATGGTGCAGCTTGGCATTCCAAGCCAGCCAAAACCGATACATAATGTAACAAAGCAATCTCATTGGCTCCAGAGTGCCCGTGCCACCATGCGTAGCAGCCTCCACAACCTCACTCCACCGCCATCCGATAGGAATTCTCTTCCCCCACCGATGGAGCTCCCAGCCAACCGCTGCAGCCATGCTGCAACCACCAACAAGATCTCGGTCTTCAACCATCCCACAGTCCCATGGGTAGTCCGCCCGCTCTGAGAGGCCATGCCGCTGCATCTAATATCTCGTAGGGAGAGCATCCCACGCTAGTCGCCAACAAAACAACCCCTCCCGCGGGTGGACCTGGAGGCGCTTGAGCCAATAAAAACCATCACCAGGCTGTCAGACAGAAGAATCATAAATCAAGGCCGCCAAGGATCGGCCGCCAAGTTGGTGAAGAGGTTTCAGACGGTCCAAACCAGTCCCCAAGGTCAACTATAAAATGACACAGATCAAATCCGGCCAAAGAATTGGGCCAGGGTCGTCGTGCACCATTGCCCATTGTCGTCCAACAAGTCCGCCATATGGAGGCCCTCCAATGCCCCAACGTCGACAAACACGGGCCACCGAGCCAGCTCCAACTCAAAGATCCAATGATCATGGAGAGCACGCACACTCGTCCCATCGCCAATCTGCCACCGAATATTGTTGGACAAAGCATCAAGGCCTTGCTGAACAATCCTCCATGTTGGTGAGTCCGTCCGGTTGAGGGATCCATCCCCCAACCGATCCCCATATTTGGCCCGGATGACGGTAGCAAACAACGAGGAAGAAGGCCGAAGAACTTCCCAAGCAAGTCGCGTCCGCAGCGGCCCCTCCCAACAGCGGAGAGAACGCAACCCCAGGCCGCCAACCCTCTCCGTAAGGCATAAAGTGTCAGTTGACGTAATGCAAGCCCCTGCTCGAGGGACTTATTGCCAAATAAAAAACTGGGTTATCCGCTCAACACCATCAAGAACAGCTCGCAGAACTGCATAATGTGTAAGGACATAGGCAGGAGCAGTCAAAAAAACATACCGCACGAGCGTAACCCGCTCGACAAGGGAGAGGTGGCGATTGCCCCACTGTCGGATCCTCGAATACCACTTCAGCTGAAGAGCATCAAAATTGCCCTTAGTGAGCTTCCGAAGTGACAACTTTACCCCAAGATAGTTGAGTTCCAACACCCTCCAGAATCCAAGTGTTCGGGCAAAGCAAGATCCCTTCCACCGCGGCATTGTCTTGCTAGTCAGCAACATCAACTTAGGCGAGTGAGTGAAGACGATCATACTCTCGACGTACGCGAGTTGCTCAAGCTCCTCAGGGAAAAGCCAAGCGTCATCTGAAATCATGCGGCTACTCCAACGAACGAGATATCATAGGGTATCTGGCTCTCTAACTGCTGTGAAGTCATGAGTGCATACTGCATACCAATGCAAATTGGGCTGGGTCAATCGATGACAAACATTCTACCTCTGTGATTGGTGAGAACTTGATCACGTGAAGAACTAAGAAGCAACACGTTGCTCAATTTAGTGCAGAAGCTGAGTTTTGGGCTATGACTCATGAGATTTGTGAAGGGATATGACTCCGCTCATTGATGAGTTACATATGCCAAAATGAGGAGGGGACTCAAGCTATTCCACAACAATAAGGTTGTTATTAGCATCACTCATAATCCTGTCAAACACGATCGAACAAAACATATAAAGTTGACCGACATTTTATAAAGGAAAACATTGAGAAATGAATTATTTATACTCTGTTAGTTCCCTCTGAAGGACAACTCGCTGATGAACTCACCAAGGGTTTGAATGGAAATGCCTTTGTGAGAATTATTGGCAAGTCGGGCATGAACAACATTACCAACCCAACTTGAGAGGGAATGTTAGCATTTTGGGTCCATTTGGTTCATTATTATTATTTCTCTTTGTATATCTCTCTTAATTGTGCAAGGCCAATGCTCAGGATGTTGAATGGAAGAAGCATGATTATGTGCACATAAATCAAAATGGATTCTTGGGTCTGCCCTCTATGATGTCTTTGGCTTTGATTTGAGGGCATGATTCCACAGCAAACGTGACAAAGTGAAAAGAACGTGTACTTGGATATCAAAAGGTCGTGCACCCCGAAATAAAAAATCTTAGTGGTGAAAAGAGGAAATGCAAGACAAAGTGAGGGCAAAGAGGGTCAGCTATAAATCACTATATGCTTGTAAGAATGATGAAAACTTAGCTAGATATAAAGTCGTCAAAAAAGAAGCTAAACAGGCAGTATGCAAAGTAAGAAGTCAAGCTTATGAAGAATTTTATATGAGACTAGATATCAATGATGAAGAGCGTGACATATTAAAAATTCCTGGAGCTAGAGAAAGGAAGAAAAAAGATTTAAGTCAAATAAAATACATAAAAGATGAGACATATACATTTTTGACGGATGATGTGGATATTAAAAAACGATGGAAAAAATAATTTTATCAACTTTATAATGAAACAAAAGATAATGAATTGAACTTGAAAGAGTTAAGTAAATCAGAGAAACATAGGAACATAAAAATTTATCGTAAAATTCAAGTATCAGAGATAAAAAATACTCTAACTAAGATAAAAAATGAAAAGACGATTGAGTCAGACGATATACCCATCAAATTATGTTAATGTCTACGATATGAAGGAATTTTGTGGCTTACATGTTTTTTCAATAAAATACTGAACTCAAAAAGGATGTCAGACTAATGTAGAGAAAATATCTTGATACCTTTGTATAAGAATAAAGCAGATATACAAAATTGTGTTAATTACAGAAGAATTAAATTGATGAGTCATACCATGAAACTATGAGAACAAGTAATAGAAAAAAGAGTACGACGAGAGACTAATATCTCGGAGAATTAATTTGGATTCATGCCAGGGCGGTCGACCGTGGAAGCTATACATCTCTTGCGGAGACTCATTGACAACTATCGAGAAAGAAAACAAGATTTGCATATGCTGTTTATTGATCTTGAAAAGACTTATGATAGAGTTCCAAGAGAGAGATTTTATAAAGAGTCCTAGAAAAGAAAGGTGTAAATGTATCATATATTGACAAGGGTGAGGACAAGGGTGAGGACATCTGGAGGATTAACACAGGAATTCCCTATCACTATTGGCTTACATCAAGGTTCAGCTTTAAGCAGACATATCCAACAAGCAAAACCTTGATGTTTATTGTTTATGGATGACATCATTTTGGTTGATGAGACGCGCGAGGGTGTAAACGCAAAACTTGAAACTTGGCGAAATACTTCAGAAAAGAAGGGTTTTAGGTTGAGCAGAGCAAAGACTGAGCACATGAAGCTTAAATTTAGCAGTACAAGAAGGACGGATGACTTCGTTATTAAGTTGGGTGATCAAAATATTTCCCGTAGTGAGTGTTTTAAATATCTTGGATCGATAGTTCAAAAAGACGAAGATATTGATAAAGATGTGACACATAGAATCCAAGTGGGTTGGTTGAAGTGGAGAGGCGCGTCAGGGATCTTATGTGATCGTAAAGTACCACTAAAAATTAAGGGCAAGTTTTACCGTACTTCAATTAGACCCGTGATGCTCTATGGTTCTGAGTGTTGGGCAGTGAATTGTATGCATGAGCAAAAAATGGGAGTTGCCAAGAGGAGAATGCTTAGGTGGATGTGTGGACACACGAGACTGGATAAAATTAGGAACGATTGTTTCAGGGATAAGACAGGAGTAACACCAATTGCAGAGAAGATGCGAGAAGCTCGACTAAGATGGTTTGGACACGTACAAAGGAGACCATTAGAGGCACTTGTTAGCTGTTGTGAGAGTCAAGTCACTAGACATGTTAAACGAGAGAGGGGTAGACCAATAAAGACTTGGAATGAAACTATAAGGAAATACATGATGTACTTAGGCATTAGTGAGATTATGACAAAAAATAGAGCACAATGGCGACAAAGTATCCATATAGCCGACCCCACTATAGTGGGATAAAGACTTGAGTGTTGTTGTTGTTTATCTCTCTCTCTTATTTATATGAGAGAACTCTTTATTTTTAATTAATGTAATATTTTCCCTCTCCTTTAGCCAACACCCTCCTTGTTTCTTATTCTTAAAAAATTTGAAATAGTTTAAAAAATGTAACTGAAGCAGAATCCCTAAACCAACGGAAATACCAAAACTAAAGCATTCATGATGGGACCAAAACCAAAACCAAAATCAGAATTTTAGAGCATTATATGCCAATTTGCTTGAATAATAAAAAGTCAGTATACAACAACACTCCAGCCTTTATCCCACTATAGTGGGGTCTGCTATATGGATCCTTTGTCGCCATTGTGCCCTATTTTGTGTCAGTATGATCAAATAATATTTATCTTTTGTTCACAGAAGACAAGAAGGTTACATTTTAATGGTAATAACTTTTCTTCCCACAGCGCTCCAAATTCCTGGGTTCATATGTGCTCTGGATTTGTTCTGATTTTCAATTATATTAATATATATTCCACAAATAGATGGTGTGGAGTGGAAACAATATCTATAACTATAAAGTTTAAAATATTTATGATGATTTTGAAATCATAGAAAAAAATAATGTATTATAAAGTGCAAGATAAAATGTAATGCTATATATATATAAATATCACCATCAGAAATTGATGGTTAGCTGCTAAGCCTGCTATGCGAAGAAATGCAACCCCCATTATTTTGGGCTCCAAAAGATCCATTCGTTAACATAAACTATGGTCTTGGAAGCTGTTGTGGCCTTGTCCAGGATATTTGTGGCAGGCTCTATGAATCCCCATTTTTCATTTTTGTCAATGTTGCCTAAGGTGTTAGCCCAAAATTAAGGATTTGTTTGGGGGGACTTATTTTCACCAGTCAAGCGGTTACGACCGCATGAACCGTTAAGGTTTGGTTCATGCGGTCGTAACCGCTTGACCGGTGAAAACAAGTCCCTCCAAATGGAGCCTAAGCCATCTTTAACCGGTGAATATTAATTTAATGTCAAAAGGAAAATTTCATTTGCAGATCTCGTAACCATAACAGTAAATCTAGGTGAGCAAACCGAAGCAGCTCACAGTGATTTTTTTCCTAGCAAAGTAAAGTTGAATTTTTTGTTCTGATTTCACAGTTGTGATTACTATGAACCTTGCTTGGGAGCCTTCAGGTAGAGAAGACTTTAAAAAGGACATCTACTCAAGGAGATCCTGGAGAAGAATTTGAATTCAAGATTTCAAGTAAAACTAGTAATTATACGAATTGGTGACCCGTTGATTTGCCAAAGAGAATTTCATGGACTTCTACTTTGTGTTTCTATTACACATGAAGTTCAATAATCTCCTAGTTTTCATGAAAGTATGCTAGCTTAGTAGTTTACTAACTTTTCTGTGTGATCCTTACCCATTTGGGATCTTCATGTCATTTATCTTTATGAAATCTTAACTGTATGGACAAGTTTCTGGTAGTTGTCACTGCTTGGAATCTTATTTGCTATATTTTTACGAACAAACTTCTGGTAACTGTCAGTTATCTTCCACTTGTCTAAGTTTTTACGTACAGTTTTGGAGACGGTTTGTTTATGCTTTGATATATAATATAGAGATGTAATAGATATTTGGAAATTATATTGAATTTATAAGAAAATGGTGAGAGGAATTCATGCTTAAAAAAAGAAACTTCAGGCTTATATATGTATGCTCTTCAATAGATTGTACAAGTGCCAAAAAGGTGTCCATAGTACCAACAGCCTTGTTGCAGTCTAACTCGACGTTCCGGTCGAGCCGGAATGACCTGGACCGCCTTAGCTCTCGGAACGGTCGAACGCGCACACAATCAATGAAGTAGGTCGATCGTACACATGAAGTTTTAACGTGAAAAACCCTTCAACCGGGTAAAAAACCACGTGACCGGATCTGTGCCGGTCAAAGTCCACTATTTTCTGGCTGTTACAACTTGTATGAGAAATCGAGGGTGACATGCGACCTCTCGTTACAGTTTTGAGGTGAGAGAACACTTGACACATGGCGGATGACAGACCGTCGCGCCGAGAGTTAGATACAAATTGCACTTAGCGTTGATGGGCTTCGCTTAGCGTCTTGCTGATTTTGAACGTGCGAGCAGAGCGCTTGAACTTGCGGTTGCGGAGGCCACTTGGAAATTGAGAGATTGAGCTTCGTTGGGTGGCTTCAACTTGGCTCATATGGGGCCCGGATGCGGTTCGGGTGCGGCTTGGGGGCGGCTCGGGTGCTGCTCGTAGGAGGAATTCGGCAGAGCTTCGACTTGAGTAAGAAAAAGACTCGGATGAAAAAGGGCCAGAAATGAGGAGGCCTGGAGCTCCTTTTATAGGCTCCAGGGGGTGGTTACGATGGTTATGCGGCTATCCGCACACCGTAACCACCCAAAATTAACATTTTCCCATAATTTAAGGGTGCACATTTATGATAATTATTACCGTTGTTTGCACCCCTAAATAAATAACTAAATTACTAATTAAATTTCCCCACTAACCTGGTGATTAGTGAGTGGTTACACGTGAATCGGACGGCCGGGAACGTCCCCAACCGATCGGACGACGGGGGCGAAACTCCACGGGCGGTCTGCAAACTCGCCGCCGAGTTCGCCGGCGAAGGCGGCCCGGGAGGAAAGGCCAGCGCGGCCGCCTGCTTTGGCCGTGCGCGCCGGCGGCCGAGGGAGGGGGCGGCCCGGGCGGCCGCTCCCTCGGCCGCGGCCGGCGGCCCAGGGAGGGAGCGGCCACGCTCCCTCGGCTGTGGGACGCGGCCGAGGGAAGGAGTGGCCCGGGTGGCCGCTCCCTCAACCGCGGTTGGCGGCCGAAGGAGGGGGCGGTCGGGGCGGCCGCTCCAACGGCCGCGGCTGGCGGCCGGGAGAGAGAGGCCCGAACGGCCACTCTTCCGGCCGCGGCCGGTGGCTGAAGGGGAGCGACCCTCGCGGCCGCCCGCTCGGCCGCGGCCGGCGGCCGAGGGAGGGCAACCGCTCTCCCGGCTGCGGCCGACGGACGTGGGGGAGCGTCGACCGGTGTCCGGGGAGGAGGTCGGCCGCCCGTCGCCGGCAAGGCGGGGCTCGCGGCGGTTTGCCCCCTACGCGTGATGGGATCGGCGCGCGGGGAGATCGGGCGCGGGGATCGTGTGTGTGGTTCAAACCCATGATCCACCACTTTTGAGGTGAAGATTATGGGTGTGTGGTTATGTGCATACCTATTTTTATAAAATGAGTCTCATCCCGAACAAGCCTAATCTTTCAGAGTTGGTTTCTCTCATATCAGTCAAAGAGAGAGGCTTACACCTGCCGCTTAAACTCAACAATCATGAGAACATTCCAAGTTTCCAACCAACAATCAATATAATGTCAATATGAGTAATAACATAACACGATAATCCCTATCAAAGTTTTACGCAAATACACATCTCCCCGACAAATGACTCAAAACAATAAATCATTCAAGCTTTTCTTCAGAAGACAAAGATATCTTTCTGTCCTTGACCATGAAACTCTCAGGCAAGTCAATATATAGTCTCGTAGTATGGAGCACTTGACCACGAGTTTATAATTGTATTTTTTTCGGGAAAGGCGGGTGATTACCTTGCTAACCATACAAACCCATAGGTTCTTCACAGATTCGAGGTTTGGAAGGGGTCTTTTACAAAAATGCAGGGTAGGTTTGCCTACATTTCACCTTGTGGTGAGACCCTTCTCCGAACCCTCGCTGCGCGGGATGCTTTGTACACCGGGCTGCCCAATCATAAGTAATCACACAAACTCATAGGTGTGGTTCTCATGCATTTGACTTTATCTCATCCTGCATAGCATTCATCCATTCCTTGTGTTTATAACTGAGACAGAGCTTATTATCATGAAGAAGCCCGATAAGGAATTGGAACTTTCCCGAGAGGAGTGTGTTTGTATTGTGATAATGTGATACACCTCAACAATAATCTGATTCTCCACTCCAACTCGAAACACATTAAAACTCGATACCGTTTGATAGTAGATATGGGGAAGATGGAAATTAGGAAGGTGCAATGTTACAGAAATCTTTGGAGACAACATACACACTAATGAAAATGGAGAATGTCTGTTCGCAAAGGAGATAAAAGTTAGTCCTCCCCCTATTTGAGCATGGGGATAAATGTTGGGCATTTTATTCCTAAGTGGAGAAAGCTTCAACAACAAAACTTTTTTTTCCTTTATCCATCAACCTTGTCAAAATCCCCGATTTTAGTAAAAATGACCACGGTCGGGTTGCTCGTCGGCGGCCACGGTCAGCGGAGGCCGGCGGCGCGCACGCAAGGGATCGCGGGCTCGCGTCCTCCTGGGGGCGATGCACGCGCCGTGTTTGGCTTGGCTCTCCTTTCGGGGTGATTTCGGGTCTCTGGGTGAGTGCGGTTTGGTACGCGCGACTCGTTCAGATGGGTTGGTTTCCCTTAGTGTCTTTGGTTGAAATCGTCCCGGTTTGACTCAAAAAGTTCAGGGGGAACCCCATCAAACATATAACATCGAATTTGGAATTGTACCTAAGCATCCCCCACGGGTTCCATACCTGATTCATAACTAGAATGCTTTGCCGGCCCATTTTCGACAATCTTGCGATTTTTACCCTATTTGACGGATCTCTTTGTTCCAGCGGTGAGAGTTGGAGCGGTGAGGATGAGAGCATTGACAATGGAGCGGTGGGGAATTGAGGAAGGTTATTGCGTTCTAAGAAGTGGGTGGGTGGGTGGGGGAGGGTCAAAATAGCGCTTTGGAGCCATGGCGGTGAGAATTGGAGGGTTATCAAACAAAGGAGATGGAGCAAAAACAAACATACCTGGGGTTTCCCCGTATAACTTCTGAGCATTTTGTGACTGTTTCATTATTTTGATGTGTGCTTCTATAACAGTACTCATGGAAAGTTGAGTTGTTCCAATCCTCGTAGTTGACTCAGTCAGGGAATTGAATACCAAAATACTCATGAAGGCCATACATTTCATTTACAGGGAACTCCAAAATAACTAGCCATGTGTAAAGGAAACATCTTAAATGCTCTCGATTTCAATCGGCATCATAAAACCCTCATACCCAATCAACACCGACAACGACAGGAAGAAGAAGAAGAAGAAGATGATGATGCCGATTGAAATCCAACTTTACTTCCAAACTTAAAATTCTCTCCAACAAAAAGATGGATGAAGATGATGTCGAATGCTTCATTAACATAACTAGCACGATAGTGACATCAATCATTGGAAAAAAAAAACCCTAATCCACAAACTAAAAACCCTATCCAAAGTGAAAGATGGACGAACCTGACGTTGACTCCATCGTTGACATAGCTGGAAACATTCTCCGACACCCACCTCTGCGCCGCCTTCATGCTCCCCGCCAGCGTCGCCAGCATGTCATTCGGAATCCCCACCATCACTTCTATCCTGCTGTTTTTCAAGGCGGACATCGTCCCTTCCTCCGCGTCAAACAACTTCACCTTCTGAAACCCGTCGTCCTTCAGGAGCTGCACCACCGTGCTCGACGACAGCGGGTGGCTCGTCTGCGTCCCCCAATTCGCCCCAATTCCACCCGCGCCGCCCGCCATTAAAATCAAAGATAAAATCGCAAAGCAGCTGCAGTCCATGGCTACAGATGTCATCTCATAACTTCACATATGCCTCTTTGGAGACCAAACCCTAGATCTCCTTAAGTCCCCAAAATCAAACGTGTCTTCAGGGGAAGTGAAATGGGAATAGAAGCTTCAGGAGCTGGGATGAGAGATTCGGTGAGAAGTGGTAAAAAGACATTAAAGGAACTGGAGGGGAGCTTAAATGCGGGTTAATTAAATGAAAAACGAATCGAAGCTGTTCATTGGACGAAATAAAATAAAAAAAAATAGAATAAATCTGAGATAATGAGTAGATGAGGACGCGACTTTAAGATGGAATGAGGTAACCAGAATCGCAGTAAAGATATAAAGAGAGTCCACCGCATAAATTTAGCGGGCAAGCATTATTTTTTATAATAATATATATAATATCACTCATGACTCAACTATTTATTCTTAAGTCATTTTTCTTTGTTTTTTTTTAAAAATAAAGGAAACATTAAAATAAAAAAATTTGAATTTTTTTTAGTTGAAAGGAGTAAAATTGAAATGCTTAATATTGTCTTACTTGAGAATATGATTTTTTAAATATAGTATATACGAGTGATCGACAAGTCCAATTGTGACAGTATTTCAATTGTGATAGTGTATGGGTATGGGGCCCCCAGTGCACTGCACGATATTTCCTTGACTAGGCGGAACGGCGCTCCCGCCGCTCCCCCGCTCACAAACCCCTTGAGCACTATACTCCCTCCTTCGCTCATTTTTCCGAGTGCGCAAGGATTTTTGAGCTGCGAAGATAGCATATTTTTTATTGTATGTAAGAGAAATTGTTTATATGAAAAAGTATTTTTAAAAATAAAAAATTCACATACATTAAAAAAATTTGTAATAAAGATAAGTAAAATTGAAAATTTTGAATATTTCACCAAATATCATAGTATAATAGATAATGATTGTTTTGGAAATAAAATAAATCTTTGATTTCAAATTGAGTGTGGTTTCCTGTATTTTTATTTGGATAATTTTATTGACAGATCATATTGGCAAATCAATTTTTTTTAAACCCACTTTTCTCTCCTCATACAAGTTATTGGCAGCCCAAACCTATCCGCCGCCCGTGTAAATCCCTCTCAATCGCGATCGTGAAATCCACCTCTGCTCCATTTGGCACGGTGGTGGCGGTCTAAAGCGATTGACTAGAAGGACATGGCGAAGTTGATCGTCACTAACGAGGCTCGAAAGGAGTTTGTCAACAGCCAAACTCCGATGTTCTGAAGGGCTATGGGCAGACCAGCGGGGGCAAAACAGTAAAAAGTAACTCATGGATCCAGGCGAGCTGGGGAGCCTGGCCACCTCGGCAGATCTGGCTCGCCCACTGTTGTCGAGCTCCGTTGTGAGAGTGCGAGCTGGGACGGCGAGCAGGCCCATCCGTCGACTTCCATTAGTCGATCTCTGCCCGACGAATCTTGTCTTAGCTCGGCGAGTACCGAGCTCGCAGTCGACGAATGCCGAGCTCGGGCTCGGGTTTTCTCTGCCGAGCTCGTCTGGGACCTGGATGATCTGAGCCGGCCGGTCTGGTTCTTGGCTCTTTCCACTCGCCGGATACGGGGTTGTACATCCGTATTCGCGAAGCGGGGTCCCAAAGAAAGGCGTAAGACTTGCTATACATTTTTAAGTTTTTTGGGGTTTTGCACTTCTGGGGGCCAATTTATGGTTAATCTGCATAATATACTAGTAGGGGGAGGAAAAATTTGCTTAGCTTGTTAGTGCTTTATGTACCCTTTAGGGGGCGGGTGCGGCGGGAAGTCGACACCCCCCCGGCCCTTTGAGGGTCTCGCCCGGCTTGAGGGTTCTCGCCCGGCTTGAGGGTTCTCGCCCGGCTGGAGGATTCTTGCCCGGCTGGATGGTCTCGCCCGGCTTGAGGGTTCTCGCCCGGCTGAAGGGTTCTCGCCCGGTTTGAGGGCTCTCGCCCGACTGGAGGGTTCTCGCCCGGTTTGAGGGTTCTCGCCCGGCTGGAGGGTTCTCGCCCGGCTGGAGGGTCTCGCCCAGCTCGAGGGTTCTCGCCCTGCTGGAGGGTTCTCGCCCGGCTTCAGGGGTTCTCGCCCGGCTGGAGGGTTCTCGCCCGGCTGGAGGGTTCTCACCCGGCTGGAGGGTTCTCGCCCGGCTGGAGGGTTCTCGCCCGGCTGGAGGGTTCTCGCCCGGCTTGAGGGTTCTCGCCCGGCTGGAGGGTTCTCGCCCGGCTGGAGGGTTCTCGCCCGGCTGGAGCAGCTCGCCCGGCTTGAGCAGCTCGCCCAGCTTGAGCAGCTCGCCCGACTTGAGCAGCTCGCCCGGCTTGAGGGTCTGTTATTTTGCACCTAGTAGGCTACAAATAGCTGTTCAGAACAGCGGAGTTTGGTTGTTGGCAGACCAGACCCGGAGTATTTCAGTAATTTCAAAGCAGCAGGATTGCGCTATTGGCAGGCCATCCCCAAAAATATATAAATAGACCCTTGGGGTGCCTTGGAGAGACATCCGTTTTGATCACTCCTCATCCTCTTCCTTCATCCTCCAAGGCACCTAGCTCGGCATTGGCTAGGGAGGGGGAGATCTCAAAAGTCTTCCGGGTGTGAGGTTGTTAGAGTCAAGGATCATTCCCCAAATTCAAGTCTCTCACCAAGGAACGGCTTGGGAGAAGTAGGTGTGAGCTACACCCTAGGTCCGAACTTTAGGTGGAGCCAAATCTCGGTTCCAATATTTTGGTGCGGTGAGCGTGGACCGCGGCTCATACAGAATTTCCTAAGCAGGTTCTATGGCGGGAGATCTTGGAGGTGGTGATGACCCCAACCAGCTCCCCAACATAACACCCTACGTAGGGAGGGAAGAGTTCATGACATCCATCCAAGACATCATGGAGATGCTGCGAAGAATTGCTCCTCGGGGTGACTGCTCAACTCCCACCCCCAGGAACTAGCTCCCAGGAGTCTCGGCGAGACAGCTCCCAGGGATCTCGGCGAGATGACCCCAAGAGAGGTAGAAGAAAGTGAATCAGGAAGACAGATCCGGAATAAAGTGCATCAGGATGACCAACGAGTCAGGAGGTCAGTGATACGCCCGAAATAGATTTACGTAATAACGCAAGTGCATGTGCCAAATCAAGTAATAAAATGATTAGTTAAGATCGTTCCCTCGAGGAAGTGAATAATCTAGTGCTTGCAAATACTAGTTCTACCTTTTCCTTAAATTCAAGTGGATTAACTAAGTAAATTTTTGTTGGTGGAAAGATTAAAAGAGAGCAATAATAAAACTAAATTACTAAGACTTATTTAGAAATTCTTTTATCAAGATGGAGAAGTAGTTTCATACGTTGATTTCATTTTCCTATTGCGATGTGTTTTAAAAGTTATCCTTCATGAATTTATTAATTATTATCCTGCAATGATTTGAAAGTGGAAGTCATCATCTCTCGATCTCAGAAATTCGTTTAACCTAATTCACCTAGTTATCTCTAACTTAGGTAGAATGAGAATAACATAAAGCACTCAAATCAATGTTGCTAGCACAAGATGAAATCTCTTTCTTTCTTTATGTTAAGTCAAAATTTATGCTACACTTACGCCACTCCTCTCTCGAATCTTGCAGCGCAGTATAAAGACGGAATTTTAGCTAAGGATTTACACGACTCCTCTCTCGAATCTCGCCGTGCAAAATAAAGGATTCAACCATAAAATAACGTAACTGCTCTCTCGAATCTCGCTACGTAATTTAGACGAAGAACATTTGATCCAAAAGATCCACAAAATAACAACATAAATCCAACAAAGATGAGTTTTTAATCAAACATAAAAGGGAAATTACAACCACCACATCACAATAAATCAAAGTACTCTCAACGTACAAAACCAAGAAATTTAGTTCATGCTCAAAGGGAGAAACCGCACAACAAGAAAGATCTTACTAGACATGATGTTTAGAAATGAAAATGCTGCCGGAATTTGTGTTCAGAATTCGCTTTAGAGTCCTCTTTCTCCTTGCCAGTGCGTCCAAACTCTAGCCATTCTTCTCCTTCTCCAAGATGATGGCTCTCCAAACTCTCTATCTAACCTCCTCTCTTTTTTCCATATGGTATGAGATTCTACTCATAAAAACGTGCAGCACTTAACCAAGAGTTGTCTCTTTCCAATTTTCATTTTAGCGTAAAATTTAAATTTTAAATTCAAAATCCGTCCAGCAGGTGTTGCAACAACTTTTTTTGGTTGTTGTAACAACCTGCACAGTCCAAAATTATTTCAGTTTAACTTCTCTGGATCGATTACTTTGGCGTTTCTAGCAAGAAAAACATGGAAAAATTAGACATATTAACCATAAACAAAATAAATATGAATTTTCTTATATTTTTGCTTATTTAATTCATTTCTTTATCAATAAGATGAATATTAAAATAGAATAAAACAATAAATAACTTCTTTTGGGGAAGTTATCACACCTCCACACTTAAGACTTTGCTAGTCCCTAGCAAAGATATTTCATAACAATAAAAATGATTGAAGAAGTAATAAAATGTGAAATTAAATGATCTCTAGTTCTTGAAAACAACTTAATCAAAATATACTCAAGAAATTCACTTTACTTAACTGATAAGCCTATCAAACAATAAGAGTTCAAACATTCACAAATTCATTAGTTAGATGCAAGATAAAGCTCAAACAAATATCCTAGTGCGGTGCGTGCTTTTCTTCAAAAATAGTTTACTTCCATGCAAAATTTTATATTGAACCTCCGCATTTTATTGAAAAGGATAAGAATATGCTAAGTCTACGATTTAACCTCTACAAGAGTTAGTAGTTCAAATGAAAGTAGGATAGTTTTGGCTTGGTTAGGAATTTATGAATAACTTTGGTAATAGTATGACGTCATCTAGTTAGTATTCTTAATAATCTACCTTTTTATGGGGTTATACATCATTTTTTTAATCATACTCATCCCGGCTCTCACTAGCTGAATGTGTCGAATGTGCCTCGGTAGTAAGCTCTTGTCCTGATAGGATCTCCTCATCCAGGTTCCCACTAGCTGGATGGGTCGAATGTGCCTCGGTGGCGAGAAGGAACCAACCCCTGAGAGGATCTCCTTATCCAGACTCCCACTAGCTGGATGGGTCGAATGTGCCTCGGTGGCGAGAAGATTCCAACCCCGAAAGGATTTCCTCATCCAGACTCGCACTAGCTGGATGGGTCGAATGTGCCTCGATGGCGAGAAGGTTCCAACCCCGAGAGGATCTCCTCATCCAGGCTCCCACTAGTTGGATGGGTCGAATGTGTCTCGGTAGTAAGCTCTTGTCCCGAGAGGATCTCCTCACCTAGGCTCCCACTAGCTGGATGGGTCGAATGTGCCTCGGTGGCAAGAAGGTCCCAACCCCGAGAGGATCTCCTCATCTAGGCTCCCACTAGCTGGATGGGTCGAATGTGCCTCGGTGGCGAGAAGGTCCCAACCCCGAGAGGATCTCCTCATCCAGGCTCCTACTAGCTGGATGGGTCGAATGTGCCTCGGTGGCGAGAAGGTTCCAACCCCGAGAGGATCTCCTCATCCAGGCTCCCACTAGCTGGATGTGTCGAATGTGCCTAGGTAGTAAGCTCTTGTCCCGAGAGGATCTCCTCACCCAGCCTCCCACTAGCTGGATGGTTCGAATGTGCCTCAGTGACGAGTAAGTTTCAACCCCGAGAGGATCTCCTCATCCAGGCTCCCACTAGCTGGATAGGTCGAATGTGCCTCAGTGGAGAGAAGGTTCCAACCCTGAGAGGATCTCCTCATCCAGGCTCCCGCTAGCTGGATGGGTCGAATGTGCCTCGATAGTAAGCTCTTGTCCCGAGAGGATCTCCTCATCCAGGCTCTCACTAGCTGGATGGGTCGAATGTGCCTCAGTGGCGAGAAGGTTCCAACTCCGAGAGGATCTCCTCATCCAGGCTCCCACTAGCTGGATGTGTCGAATGTGCCTAGGTAGTAAGCTCTTGTCCCGAGAGGATCTCCTCACCCAGGCTCCCACTAGCTGGATGGGTCGAATGTGCCTCAGTGGCGAGTAAGTTTCAATCCCGAGAGGATCTTCTCATCCAGACTCCCACTAGCTGGATAGGTCGAATGTGCCTTAGTGGCGAGAAGGTTCCAACCCTGAGAGGATCTCCTCATCCAGGCTCCCACTAGCTGGATGGGTCGAATGTGTCTCGATAGTAAGCTCTTGCCCCGAGAGGATCTCCTCATACAGGCTCTCACTAGCTGGATGGGTCGAATGTGCCTCGGTGGCGAGTAAGTTCCAACCCTGAGAGGATCTGTTCATCCAGGCTCCCACTAGCTGGATGGGTCGAATGTGCCTCGGTCGAGAGAAGGTGCCAACCCCCGAGAGGATCTCCTCATTCAGACTCTCACTAGCTGGTTGGGTCGAATGTGCCTCAGTGGAGGGATAGTTCCAACCCCCGAGGGGATCTCGTCACCCAGGCTCCCATTAGCTGGCATGGCAGGTTGACCCCTTAGGGAGATTAAACAAATTCTACCCAGAGGGGATCTCGCCACCCAGGCTCCCATTGGCTGGCATCTGGTTGATCCCTCGGAGAGGCCAGGTATTTTCGGCTCCAAGAGCGCTACGCTCAGCGAATACGCTGGGTTGAATGTTTCTTTCCGAGCATGAAATTCGATCAAAAAGAGCAGGGATTGTGTACAATCTCGTATTCGCGGAGCAGGGTTCCCAAGCAAGATGTAAGACTTGGTATATATTTTTAAGTTTTTTGGGGATTTTGCACTCTTGGGGCCCAATTTATGGTTAATCTGCATAATATACTAGTAGGGGTGGAAAAATTTGCCTAGCTTGCTAGTGCTTGGCGTACCCTTTAGGGGGCGGGTGCGGCGGGAAGCCGACACCCGCCCCGACCCCTTGAGTCTCTCGCCCGGCTTGAGGGTTCTCGCCCGACTGGAGGGTTCTCGCCCGGCTGGATGGTCTCGCCCGGCTTGAGGGTTCTCGCCCGGCTGGAGGGTTCTCGCCCGGCTGGAGGGTTCTCGCCCAGCTGGAGGGTTCTCGCCCGGTTTGAGGGTTCTCGCCCGGCTGGAGGGTTCTCGCCCGGCTTGAGGGTTCTCCCCCGGCTGGAGGGTTCTCGCCCGGCTTGAGGGTTCTCGCCTGGCTTGAGGGTTCTCTCCCGGCTTGATGGTTCTCGCCCGGCTGGAGGGTTCTCGCCCGGTTGGAGGGTTCTCGCCCGGCTGGAGGGTCTCGCCCGGCTTGAGGGTTCTCTCCCGGCTGGAGGTTCTCGCCCGGCTTGAGGGTCTCGCCCGGCTTGAGGGTTCTCGCCCGGCTTGAGGGTTCTCGCCCGGCTGGAGGGTTCTCGCCCGGCTGGAGGGTTCTCGCTCTGCTGGAGCAGCTCGCCCTGCTGGAGCAGCTCGCCCGGCTTGAGCAGCTCGCCCGGCTTGAGGGTCTGTTATTTTGCCCCTAGTGGGCTACGAATAGCTGTTCAGAACAGCGGAGTTTGGCTGTTGGCAGACCAGGTCCGGGGTATTTCAGTAATTTCAGAGCAGCAGGATTGCGCTATTGGCAGACCATCCCCAAAAATCTATAAATAGACCCTTGAGGTGCCTTGGAGAGCCATCGGTTTTTGATCACTCCTCATCCTCTTGCTTCATCCTCCAAGGCACCTAGTTCGGCATTGGCTAGGGAGGGGGAGATCTAAAAGGTCTTCCGGGTGTGAGGTGAGACCTCCACGCTAGAGTCAAGGGTCATTCCCCAAATTCAAGTCTCTCACCAAGGAACGGCTTGGAAGAAATAGGTGTCAGCTGCACCCTAGGTCCGAGCTCTAGGTGGAGCCGAATCTCGGTTCCAACAGTCTGTGTTTATATTTTTGTGATCTGCTATTAACAATGGACGGATTAGCATAAATAAGTTTGTCAATAACATTGTCCTTTTATTTTTGACCAAGATATGAACTCGCACATGGTTAAAATTTTGAACTCACGTTTGTTCCTCAAAATATTATCTTTGATCCCATACTGACCGCAGAATCATGCTTTAAAATTTGAGCTTTTGGCTAAATTTAGTTAGGGCGATGTTAAAGGCACATCAAGTATAACTATGCGCACACCAACAATGAATGCACCGCAACAAATTTTCAAAAAGGTCATGTAAGATTCATCGTCCCCCATAGAGAAAATTCACACGGCGCCTCATAGGAGACCATTTCATGTCTAAATTTTATTAATTGACCTACTGTTTTTGATCTTCTCATATCATCACATTCTCGGCACGTTGTCACCCTTCTCTTCTTCCTCCAACAATTGCGGAAACTAAAGCAGACGTGGGATTGTTAAAATCACCTTCACACGTAGTTTCCGATATTGTCATGTTCACAGTGGCAGACACAGAAATTTTCTGTGTGGACGGTGTATGAAAAATATCAAAAAAAATTAAAATATTACATTTTAAATTATATTTAAATAATAATAAATAAATGTGACATGCAAAGAAATTAAATGATAAAAATGTGTAGAAAATTTAATGATAAATAAATATGTTAAAAAATAAAATAATAAATAAATATGTTAAAAAATAAAATGATAAATAAATATGTAAGTAATTTAAAAAATATGACTTACATAAGACTTCAACTCATGACCATATAGTTAAATATCATACACTATACCAACTTAACTAAGTATTTACTTGAATTTGTTTATGATATATATTTATATTTTATATCTGTCAAATAAATAAATTACGCATTCTGCTATTGATAAATGATATTTTTAAAAATCAGTATGGGCGACCGCCCACAATAAGCCCTATATGGGTCCGCCCCTGCATGTGCATCGTCCTTACCCCCATGGTCAGAATGATCGCAGCACAGATCTCCTTCCTGCTGGAGATATCATGTGGCATTTATTTCTCTCACTCACTACTTCCTCTCACAAGCCTGCTAGGCAAGGCTTGTTGGAAATTTCCCCGTTAAGTGGACTCGATTCATCGAGACGTCTCGTTAGAGTTGTACGCGCATGTTTGGTCTATTTGGACTCTTACGAGCGTGAGTTATTTTAGTCGCGCGAACGGTCGAAGCCTGTGATAGGTGGGTCAGATCGTCTCGTAACTTCAGTCGCGAACTCGGTCTCATCCTAGGCACAAAATTTGGCATATGGTTTGGCATAATATTGAATCTGATTTAATTTCATGAGTTACAATTTCTTCATTTAGTATGGAATAAATGAGATTTATTCTCACATAATTTTGTAACTCCTAAATGGTTGTCCTATTAAAACCTAATTGGATTTCATGCCATAAATAATTGTTATTCATTCTATGCCAAGTGTGAACTAGAGGTGAAAAACCGGATTCATTCTCCATCCTCATTGTCAAACCGTTGGCTTAGGGCAAGAGCCCACCGATCTTCTACTCCGGCGTCCTTCAGCGGTCGGCGAGATCCAGAAGAAGCCCGCTTCCTTGGCAGCCGGTGAATCTCGCTCAGTTTTGGTACACCATCACCGATCGGCTTTTGGGAGAGCAGTTCGTCGGAGCCTTGCAGATCCATCGCCGGGGCCGAAAGAACGTCGGAGGCGTTAAAGGACTGTCGGAGTCCAGATCTAGATCTTCGATCCAGTGCAAGAAAAGGGATCGGGCTTAAAAGAAAGAGTTTTCTCTTTCCATTAGGCCTTGCAAACAGGATTCAGCACTCCTCTGGATCATTCTCACTTCTCCAGATTTACACAAAAGCTGAAAACCATCAAGATCTTAACAGCAAGGGTAAATCCTAAAGCTTAATAATCATATATGTGGTCGTTCTGTGGTCATAATAAATATATATATATATATATATATATATATTCATATGCAACATTTAGATGATCAGACCTAACTCTTATGTATATGTTTTCTTTTCTCTATCAGTTAGTTCCATATGAAACTGTAACTCAATAGAGATCATCAGATCACGATTAAGAGCTTTGTCTAACTTCCATGTCGATATTAGGCAGATCTGAATATTTATATCTAACATATTGTTTCGCTTTCACTGCCACCGTATAACCACTGCATCAAATCTCAGGAAGTGGACAAAGCTAAACTAATGGTTTTTTTTTTATTGTGTGTGCTGATTTTATCTAAGTGCAGAAAACAAAGTCTCGAATAATCTTGGCTGAATATTGAATGTTAGTGGGATCCGCCAACGTCGCGGAATTCATAAGGAACAAGACGTCACAACTGTTGCGCATTTCCGCAATCATGAAGAACGAGCAAGAATCCAAAAACGGTATAAATTAATTTCCGCAATTCAGTTACCGTTCATTTTAGTTCGCTTTATTTTGTGTTCTTAATTTAGAAAAATAAATTAGTGTTTGTGCTCCAAATTGAGATTAGTAGTGTATGGTTAAACGATCCTATTGGTTTATGTCTCGCTGTGTTTGCTAGAAAATTTTGATATTATTTCTTTCATCGTAGCGGCACATACACCATAATTTTCATAACAGTTGGTATCAGAGCGAGGTTAACCCAAACCTATTAGTCTCCTTCATAATTTGGAGTAAATTATTTTTCTAATTAATTCAGTTAAAGAACACTATTTTCAAAACCCATTAATTATTTAGAGAGAAACAAATCTGGGATTGATATTAAAAGGTGCTTTTCATAAATCAATTCCCGACAAAAGTTGTGTTTTCTGTAAGACGATTGATTGCCCATACGTCATTAAGATAAGAAACACGATATTAATTTAGGGCAATATTCAGATATCCCGGTGTGAAAGGGTCTCGTGGATTGATAAGAACTGTAGCCGCCAAAGTGGCCTTTTCGAGTCGATTTGTGAGATTACGGTTTCACATGTTTTAGGGAGTTCTCTGAGACTAGTGCGCAATCATTCACCCAAAGGTGGTGCTTGCGCGATAGGTTCAGAGGGTTACACAAGGACATTTGGACGGTAGTGCAGGACTCAAGTAAGCTATTCACCCAAAGGTGGTAGTTCTACGAAAAGCTCAAGCGTAACTGTTGCTCGTTCTTGTGTGGAGAATTACTAATTGCGTGGCACGTAGTCTGCCCAAAGGTGTTGCGTGTTGACGCGCTAGGATTCTCCGCCTAGTGTGCTGTTTAGGGTTTTATAGCCACTATTGCTCTTTTTGTCACTAATAATTATTTTCTCTCTTCACAGTCACCTTTACAGTCCATAACAATATGGCGACCATTGAAAAGCTCACTGGATCAAATTTTAAGAAGTGGAAGTCCGACATCATGTTTGCTCTCGAGATGGCGGACATAGAGATGGCTATGAATTCCAATCAGCCTGCAGCCCTCACAACGACTAGCACTCAAGCTGAAAAGGATCATTATGGTGCATGGAACAAGTCAAACAAAATCTGCTTGTTGACTATGAAGCGTTCCATTCCGGAGCACCTGCTGAGTGGTCTTCCAGACACGACCGTCGCCCGGGATTTTCTGACTGCAGTTGGGCAGAGATATAAGGTGTCTTCCAATGCTGAGATTGGAACTCTAATTCAGGACCTCTTCTCCATGAGGTATTCGGGAGGAAGCGGAGTTCGTGATTACATTCTGAAGATGGTCTACTATCAGACAAAACTGCAGGAGATGGAGATTACTCTCCCTGAAGCCTTGATAGTGCATCAAGCACTAAATACACTTCCTGCGGAGTTCAGCATTTTGAAGACTACCTACAGTTCCCAGGATGAGGCGTGGAAGATAAATGATCTCATCACTCGTTGCGTTGCTGAGGAGGAGAAACTGAAGAAGGAAAAGACGAACACTGCGTTACTCGTCGTCAAATCCTCTTTCAAGAAGAAGAAGAAGTTCAAAGCTCCCTCTAAAGCTCAGGATGGACAAGCTTCAGGAGCAAGGATACTGGTGGAAAGAAGCCTCTTACCTGCTTCTTTTGTAAGAAGAAGGGGCACGTGAAGCACGAGTGCCTGAAATTTAAAGCCTGGATGGATAAACGTGGATTTGCGCCTAAAGGTAACTCTTTAGCCCTTGTCCTTTGTGAATCTAATTTAATTGAAGCCCCATCTAGTTCTTGGTGGCTCGATAGTGGAGCAACTAATCATGTTGCTTACACACTGCAGGGGTTCATCAAAAGGAGGAGGCCAAACAAGGGTGAGTGCAGACTCACGGTTGGCAACAATGCAGAGGTGGAGGTGGAGTTCATCGGGGACATTTGTTTGGTCCTTGATTCTGGATATCAACTTTTATTAAGAGACATATTTTATATTCCTTCGTTTAGAAGGAACTTGATTTCTGTTTCAGCATTAGATAGACTTAATTATGGTTTTAATATTTCTGGTGGTTTAATTAAGCTATTTCATGAATCTCAGTTCATTGGCCAATGTTCACTATCTAATGGTTTATATAGAATATGTCTTGCACCTATTGATTTTTATGTCACCTCATATAATATAGAGAATGTTGCTAGTAAAAGACCTCTCATTAAGGAGCAGTCCTCCATGCTATGGCATAAAAGGTTAGGTCATATCTCTAGGGAAAGAGTAGAAAGATTAATTAAGGAAAACATTCTCCCTACTCTAGACTTCAGTGACCTAGAGACATGCGTGGACTGCTGTAGAGGAAAGATGACCAAAATTAAGAAGAAGGGCTCAACTCGTAGTTCAAGTGTGTTAGAGGTTATTCATACGGACATCAGTGGTCCTTATTCCACTACCCTCTGTAGGAACACCTATTTTATTACATTCATTGATGACTACTCCCGTTTTGGCTATTTGTACTTAATTAAGGAGAAGTCTGAATCCCTTGAAAAATTCAAGATTTTCAAGACTGAAGTTGAGAAACAAACAGGGAAAGATATCAAGATTGTTAGGTCTGACAGAGGTGGCGAGTATTTTGGTAGACATGATGCCTCCGGGCAACATAAAGGTCCGTTTGCCAGATACTTGGAGAGCTGTGGCATTGTTGCCCAGTACTCCATGCCGGGTAGTCCTGAGCAGAATGGTGTGGCTGAGAGGCGTAATCGCACCCTTAAGGAAATGATGAGGAGCATGATGAGTAGGACAAATCTTCCTGAATTTTTATGGGGTGAGGCGCTTAAGACTGCAGTGTACATCCTTAATAGAGTCCCGTCTAAGTCAGTACCCAAAACCCCTTTTGAGTTGTGGACTGGTAGACGACCCAGCCTTAATCATTTGCGTGTCTGGGGTTGTCCTGCAGAAGTCCGTTTGTACAACCCATCAGAAAGTAAGATTGCCCCTAGGTCTTGTCGTTGTTATTTCATTGGCTACCCAGATCACTCCAAGGGATTTAAGTTCTATTCCCCTTTAGGAGGACCCAGAATTGTGGAGTCACAAACAGCTAAATTTTTAGAATGGAATGTCGCTGATGAACCTAGTTGCTCTCGTCCTATTAATGAGGTCGAGGAAGTTGTGCCCATTAATTTATCTGTGCCCTTGATAAGAGATCCTGCGGTGCCTGAACCCATGACGGAACAAGTGGAGGATGTGGAAGCGGTCTTACCACCGATTCCAGTTGAGATTCCTCCTCATGTCCAGGAGGCTCATCCACCCGCTAGGAGATCCATTAGGCAGAGAAGGCCTGCGATTTCCTCAGACTATGAAGTCTATTTAGGAGAGAGTGATTATGACATTGGTCAAGTGATTGACCCAGTGACATTTAATGAAGCTGTGTCTGGACCTCATGTTGATCTGTGGTGGGATGCGATGAAAGACGAGATGGAGTCTATGAAGCTGAATAAGGTTTGGGAGTTGGTTGAGTTACCCAAAGGCTGTAAGCCCATTGGTTCTAAATGGGTATTTAAGACCAAGAAGGACTCTAAAGGAAAGGTCGAGCGGTTTAAAGCTAGACTGGTAGCCAAGGGATTTACGCAGAGAGAAGGAATCGATTACCACGAGACCTTTTCTCCCGTTTCGTCTAAAGACTCTTTCAGAGTAATAATGGCATTAGTAGCTCATTATGATTTGGAGCTACACCAGATGGATGTAAAGACCGCATTCCTGAATGGCGATCTTACCGAGGAGGTCTATATGGTGCAGCCTGAGGGGTTCAAGTCTGGTCATTCCGATCAACTTGTGTGTAAGCTTAACAAATCCCTATATGGTCTGAAGCAAGCTTCTAGACAGTGGTATTTGAAATTTGATGAGGTAGTTACTTCTTTTGGTTTTGTAGAAAATAAGGTAGACCGTTGCATATATCTCAAGATCAGTGGGAGCAGATTCATCTTCTTAATTCTCTATGTAGATGATATCCTGCTTGCAAGCAGTGATTTGGCATTATTGCATGAATCTAAGCAATTTCTGTCAAAACATTTTGATATGAAAGATCTTGGAGAAGCATCCTTCGTTCTAGGGATTGAGATCATTAGGGACCGATCTCACTATTCATTAGCACTCTCTCAGAAAGCCTACATCGAGCGTGTACTTGAGAGATTTAGCATGCTCGGTTGTAAGCCTGGTGAAGTACCTGTGCTTAAAGGTGATAAGCTCAGCTTATCACAATGCCCCAGGAACGACATAGAGCGAGAGCGCATGAAGGATATACCTTATGCTAGTGCGGTAGGCAGCTTAATGTATGCCCAAGTCTGTACCAGACCGGACATTGCCTTCGTAGTGGGACTTTTAGGCAGATATCAATCGAACCCAGGACCTGATCATTGGGTGGCTGCTAAGAAAGTCCTAAGGTATTTAAAGGGAACTAAGGATGTAAAGTTAGTCTACCATAGAGTTCAAAACCTTGAGTTAGTGGGGTATACAGATTCTGATTTTGCCGGGTGTGAGGATGATAGAAAGTCTACTTCAGGTTATATATTTAAGTTTGCTGGTGGGGCCGTTTCGTGGAGGAGTGTCAAACAGACACTCATCACTTCATCCACAATGCATGCAGAGTTTGTCGCTCTCTTTGGAGCTTCGACTCACGCAGTGTGGCTTAAGAATTTTATTACAGAGTTAAAGGTTGTCGATTCTATAGCTGGACCCATCCGGATGTACTGTGATAACATTTCTGCAGTTATGTTCTCGATGAACAATAAAAGTATCACAGGATCCAAACATATGAAAATTAAATTCTTGACCGTTAAGGAATTGGTCAAGAAGGGTGACATTTTAGTGGAGCATTTAGGGACAGATGACATGTTGGCCGATCCACTTACTAAAGGACTCCGCCCCAACGTGTTTCAGAAACATGTTATTAATATGAGGCTTAAAGAGTCGATCGATGTGCTTGATTAGTGGGAGGCTTCATGAAGCTCCAATTCAGTTATCTGTCGTTTGGTTTGCACTTTATTTAATTCATTAATAATTAAAGAATTTTGATTCAACAATATTATTAATTTTCAATATTTGTTGAGTTTGTGTGACACGTCACACTTCATACAAAGTCTCATGACTTGTGTCAGTCGGAGCATAAGGCCTAGGGCATTTCATTTGAATTATGGCCTGTAGTATGTTTTTTGACGCATTAATTTTGGAACCTTAAGGTTAGACATACTTGTTCTTTTGAACACTTAAGAACTTCTCGCAGCATGGTTTAGTGCATTCATTTGAGAAGTTTGGTTGACCACCACATTAGAACAACCTTTATGTGCACAATTTTAGCATGTTGTTCTATGTTTCATTTGACCGCGTTTTGTCCATGTCGGTTGAGTCCGTAAGCTGCTGTGACCATGGAAGGTCCCGTATCGCTCAATGATGCGGTTGCCGCCATGATTCGGAGTGAAGGATTTGATTGGACCGGATTGACGTGAGAGTGGACTCGATGTCGCGTTCGCTAATTGGTACCCTTAAGTTTAGTGAATATTTTATCGGAATGTCATAAATTACGATGAATACAAGTCCAAGTGGGAGAATGTTGGAAATTTCCCCGTTAAGTGGACTCGATTCATCGAGACGTCTCGTTAGAGTTGTACGCGCATGTTTGGTCTATTTGGACTCTTACGAGCGTGAGTTATTTTAGTCGCGCGAACGGTCGAAGCCTGTGATAGGTGGGTCAGATCGTCTCGTAACTTCAGTCGCGAACTCGGTCTCATCCTAGGCACAAAATTTGGCATATGGTTTGGCATAATATAGAATCTGATTTAATTTCATGAGTTACAATTTCTTCATTTAGTATGGAATAAATGAGATTTATTCTCACATAATTTTGTAACTCCTAAATGGTTGTCCTATTAAAACCTAATTGGATTTCATGCCATAAATAATTGTTATTCATTCTATGCCAAGTGTGAACTAGAGGTGAAAAACCAGATTCATTCTCCATCCTCATTGTCAAACCGTTGGCTTAGGGCAAGAGCCCACCGATCCTCTACTCCGGCGTCCTTCAGCGGTCGGCGAGATCCAGAAGAAGCCCGCTTCCTTGGCAGCCGGTGAATCTCGCTCAGTTTTGGTACACCATCACCGATCGGCTTTTGGGAGAGCAGTTCGTCGGAGCCTTGCAGATCCATCGCCGGGGCCGAAAGAACGTCGGAGGCGTTAAAGGACTGTCGGAGTCCAGATCTAGATCTTCGATCCAGTGCAAGAAAAGGGATCGGGCTTAAAAGAAAGAGTTTTCTCTTTCCATTAGGCCTTGCAAACAGGATTCAGCACTCCTCTGGATCATTCTCACTTCTCCAGATTTACACAAAAGCTGAAAACCATCAAGATCTTAACAGCAAGGGTAAATCCTAAAGCTTAATAATCATATATGTGGTCGTTCTGTGGTCATAATAAATATATATATATATATATATATTCATATGCAACATTTAGATGATCAGACCTAACTCTTATGTATATGTTTTCTTTTCTCTATCAGTTAGTTCCATATGAAACTGTAACTCAATAGAGATCATCAGATCACGATTAAGAGCTTTGTCTAACTTCCATGTCGATATTAGGCAGATCTGAATATTTATATCTAACATATTGTTTCGCTTTCACTGCCACCGTATAACCACTGCATCAAATCTCAGGAAGTGGACAAAGCTAAACTAATGGTTTTTTTTTTATTGTGTGTGCTGATTTTATCTAAGTGCAGAAAACAAAGTCTCGAATAATCTTGGCTGAATATTGAATGTTAGTGGGATCCGCCAACGTCGCGGAATTCATAAGGAACAAGACGTCACAACTGTTGCGCATTTCCGCAATCATGAAGAACGAGCAAGAATCCAAAAACGGTATAAATTAATTTCCGCAATTCAGTTACCGTTCATTTTAGTTCGCTTTATTTTGTGTTCTTAATTTAGAAAAATAAATTAGTGTTTGTGCTCCAAATTGAGATTAGTAGTGTATGGTTAAACGATCCTATTGGTTTATGTCTCGCTGTGTTTGCTAGAAAATTTTGATATTATTTCTTTCATCGTAGCGGCACATACACCATAATTTTCATAACAAGGCTCACTCTCCTCTTCAATTCAAGGCCACATATTGCAAACTGCATACTAGCTGCTGCTAGTTGTCCGCCCAGACAAGTGTTCGTGCTTCCTCCTGAAGACTGAGGTTGCACGAAGTTGAGCTTGCTCCTTAGCTTCTCTTTTTTTTTGAAGCTTTCATTCGCAATAGAACGAAAAGAGGAAAAGGGACCGCAAAAACAGGTCAAAAAATAAGAATGTTCTCTCGGTCACTCTTAACAACCTCAGAGAGAACCGGCGGGAAATCCTCAAAACAGGTCCAGAGAAAAGTACATGAAATAGCATAGCGAGAACAAAAATTTACAGCCCGATTTGCCTCCCGCGGAGCATATCGGAACAGGACACGAGAAAGCTCGAAAACGAAGCCCAACAACACCGTTTTTGACCCAATCAACAGCTGGCCCAAATTTTATGTATGTTGAGCGTAAATGAAGGAGGCGGATTTGTTCTTTCCAACATTGTGGGGGGCCTACCTTTAACATTTACATTTAAGGGATATATTTAGTGTTTTAATTTTATATTTGATATGCGTGTAGACATTTTAGGTGTGCCCTTAGTATCACCCTTTATTTATTTAACCAATTGATTGTTTTCGTACGCACAAACTAGGCGTGCACATAAGGCCTGTCAGGCCCAGGCCCAGGCCCGGGCCTGCTAGGCCCGGGCTTTTATTAGTCCAGGCCCAGACCCAGGCTTGACTTTTGTCAGGCCCATGCCGGTCTCAGACTCTCCTCCAAAAAGAGGGTCTGGTAAGGCCTATAGGGCAAGCCCAGGCCGGGCCAGGCCCAAGCCCGGGCCTAGTTCACTGTTCAGCGACAATCTAGCATGTTATTGTAGTTCCAGCGTTATAAATCTCCCGTTCAGCCTAAGTTCAACCAATTGATATTAATTGGCTGACATTAATGACACTCATTTTTATAAAAAAAATTATTTAAATTTAAATTTTATAATGATAATAAGTTTTAATAAATTTTAAATAGGGGCTTACTCTAGTGCGGGCGTACGGGCGTTCGGGCAAGGGTCTAGGAGGCTTCAAATTGAAAAGTGATTAACATGAAAGTTGTAGATCTCGGCGGGACAAACAACTTTCATGTTAATCACTTTTTGATTTGGAGTCGTCTTGGACCTCGATTTGGGCCCCGAAATCTGGGGCGGAGGAACTGCTACAGTAAAGAGTACCACGACACAGATTTCGGGGCCCAAATCGAGGTAAAAACGGCTCCAAATCAAAAAGCGTTCAACATGAAAGTTGTTCGTCTCGCCGAGATCTACAACTTTCATGTTGATTACTTTCCGATTTGAAACAATCTTGACCCCGAAAATGGGTTGCCCGTACGCCGGCATTTTGCCCGTACGTCTTTAATTAGAGTCTAGAGAGATGTTGGCCCGGGCCCAGGCAAGGCCTGGTCCTAGACCCAGGCAAAGCTTAGGACCGGGCCTAGCCTAGGCCTGGCCCGGGCCGGGCACCAGGCCAGACAAATCATTAGATTTAAGACCTTTTTAGGCCCTCCAGGACTGGCCTGGGCCTGGACCGGGCCTACGTGGGCCCAGACCTAACCAGGTTTTTTCAAGGCCGGGCCCAGGTAGGCTTTCCAAGCCCAGTCTTTTTGTGCACGTCTAGCACAAACCAAGTGAAAACTTGGGTTTTTAATAAAAATGATAATATTTGTGTTTAAATAATGAATAGGATAATTCTAACGGTCCTACTAATTTTTTTTTTATTCTTCTTCATGCCTAAGAATATATGGAGTCTTAGGTTTCATTTGATTCCGTGCCTTCGGGTACCGTTTGGAGCAAATGTCGCCTGACGGCGGATAACCAAATGATCCGCCGTCTCCGTTTGTTTCGTTTCTTCCCGCAGCAAGGAGGAAACGACTCCGATCCGCTCCGTTTCGACCCCCGTCTCTCTTCCTCCAGTTTCAAAGCCTCATTTTGACCTGCCAGGTGCTCCCTCCACCACCGAACTAAAAGAAGCCTTAGGCTTCATTTGTTTCGGCGGTGGCGGGTCGATACAGCGGGTGGAAACGGAGTGTTCGATACAGAGGAGGATGTGGTTGCTCCAAACGGAGTTTTTTGGGACGCTTCTCAAGACGGGCGGGTGGAAACGGAGCAAACGCCGCCAGAGATTCATTTATTTACCCGCCATCCGGTGGCGTTTGTTCAAAACGAAGCACCAAAACACCCAAATAAATAGACTCCCGGATCTAGAAAATTGGTAATAGAGGACAACAGAATTACTGACGTGGCCACGTTGGCGTGTCTCGGAAAATATTCTCGAGAACACGATCACAGCAATGTCAGCCGCACTCACTTATGACACGTAGGACCACACATAACTCGATAATGCCGATGCAAATACATTGTGATTTATATATAATATAATAACGGTATTAGACGGTATTAAGAAGTGTTCTTATAAGTGTTTTGGTGACCAGGTTCCTCAATTGTCGATCAAAGTGATTTTTCAAAAGCTCTGTCAAACAGATTTTGGACGCGTTATCCGAACTATCAGCTTTATCACACCCATTTGTACTTTTGTTTTCTTTCACAAAATGCACGATAGTGGATAGTTCGGTTAGCGGCGGAATTATGATATTATGGCTCTTTTTGAGGGAATATTTTTAGGTCAGGACTTCTAATCATGAGTATGGTCAGGACAATTAATGAGGGGCCTGAAATGATGAGGGCCCCGCGCAAAAGTGTATGGCTCAAGCCACAACTGTGTGGGCCCCAACTCCTTTGTAGACTCCTCATTGGTGCAGGACCTTGCTCATGGTCAGGTGTCCTTGTTAATAAATTTATTGTCTATATGTCGCTACGGAGAATTAATATTATCAAAAGTTTTCTGACAAATCGTAACGACACATAAGACTAAAGGATCGATTAACCAAACGCTAATGTTCTCTTTTGGAGTGCAAGCACAAATTTATTTTTCTAATTTTAGAACACAAAATTAAGCGAGCTAAGAAAAACGGTAACTGAATTGCGGAATTAATTTATACCGTTTCTAGAATCTTGCTCGTTCTTCATAATTGCGGAAATGTGCAATAGTTGGGACGTGTTGTTCCTTATGAACTCTGCAACGTTAGCAATACCCGCCAGCACCAAAAACTAATATAGGGTCACTACAACAATAAAGAAGTTAGCGTAAAACAACCATATAAATATATGTATATGTGTGCACAGGTGACTAATGCATGAAAACAAATAATGCTCTGTATAGTGATTGGACTAATCGAGATATAGGTAATGATGAAAGGAGTACCAGCACTTCAGTTTTCTACCCAATATATGTAGGGGCTTGCTTGTCCACGATTTAATAAATTTGAGTGGGTTTGAGATCAGAGCTCACTGACTGTAGATTTCTTTCATGGCTTGGCAGGCGGCTTCCCTTCATAGATCCAGAGCGGCAGCAGCTTCCTATCTTGGCGCCGATGAAGATGCCCACTGGATGGGAGTGCTTCCTCAAAATTTAGTGGCCGAAAACACCAGCAGGTGGTGAAGATCCAAAGCCCTCCCGACAGTTACAGATCTACAGGCGACGGGCACTTCACGCCTCTAGGAGAGCGCCGGCGATCAACAAGAGTTGAAGATACTCCAGGTTCTTGCTGCCGAGATGAAGGTTCTCCAAGGACCGAAGCGAGGAAAACTCAACGCCGGCGGTTTCAGGTCGTAGAAAGGGAGAGAGCTCGGGAGATTTTTCAGCCCTTGTTCACCGTGAGGCATAAAAAAAAAATAGAATGAGGGATTTTAAAGTTAGGCTCTAATAGGGCAAGCCCAAAATTTTGGAGTTACCAAAATTTAATGGGGACAATAAAGTCCATTAAAAGCTCCAAAATGAATGAAAATAAAACCCCCATGAAATCAATTAGATTTCATAATTATGCCAAAATTTTGTGTCAAGGGTGAGACCGAGCTCGCGACTGAATTTACGAGACGGTCTGGCTCACTTATCACAAGCTTCGACCGTTCGCGCGACTGAATTAACTCACGCCCGTAGGAGTCCGAATAGACTAAATATACGCGTACAACTTTAACGGATCGTCTCGATGAATCAAGTCCACCTAACGGAAAATTTCCAACATTCTCCCACTTGGACTTGTGTTCATCGTAACTCATGACGTTCCGATAAAATCTTCACTAAGCTTAAGGGTACCAATTAGCGAACGCGATATTGAGTCCACTCCCACGCCAATCCGGTCCAATTAGATCCTTCACTCCGAATCATGGCGGCAACCGCATCATTGAGCGATACGGGACCTTCCATGATCACAGCAGCTTACGGACTCAACCGACATGGACAAAGCGCGGTCAAATAAAACATAGAACATCATGCTAAAATTGTGCACATAAAGGTTGTTCTAATGTGGTGGTCAACCAAACTTCTCAGATGAATGCACTAAACCATGCTACGAGAAGTTCTTAAGTGTTCAAAAGAACAAGTACGCCTAACCTTAAGGTTCCAAAATTCATGCGTCAAAAGACATACTATAGGCCCATAATTCAAATGAAGTGCCCTAGGCCCTATGCTCCGACTGACACAAGTCATGAGACTCTGTATGAAGTGTGACGTGTCACATAAATTCAACAAATATTGAAACTTAATAATATTGTTGAATCAGTATACTTCAATTATTAAATGAATTAAATAAAGTGCAAACCAAACGACAGATAACTGAATCAGAGCTTCATGAAGCCTCCCACTAATCAAGCACATCGATCGACTATTTAAGCCCCATATTAATAACATGTTTCTGAAACACGTTAGGGCGAAGTCCTTTAGTAAGTGGATCGGCCAACATGTCATCTGTCCCTAAATGCTCCACTAAAATGTCACCCTTCTTGACCAATTCCTTAACGGTCAAGAATTTAATTTCCATATGTTTGGATCCTGTGATACTTTTATTGTTCATCGAGAACATAACTGCAGAAATGTTATCACAGTACATCCGGATGGGTCCAGCTATAAAATCGACAACCTTTAACTCTGTAATAAAATTCTTAAGCCA
Source organism: Platanthera guangdongensis (assembly GCA_039583875.1). NCBI lineage: Eukaryota > Viridiplantae > Streptophyta > Magnoliopsida > Asparagales > Orchidaceae > Platanthera > Platanthera guangdongensis. The sequence continues at coordinate 26,341,757 of CM077166.1, read as the reverse complement.
CACCGCGTGAGTCGAAGCTCCAAAGAGAGCGACGAACTCTGCATGCATTGTGGACGAAGTGATGAGTGTCTGTTTGACACTCTTCCACGAAACGGCCCCACCAGCAAACTTAAAAATATAACCTGAAGTAGACTTTCTATCATCCTCACACCCGGCAAAATCAGAATCTGTATACCCCACTAACTCAAGGTTTTGAACTCTATGGTAGACCAACTTAAAATCCTTAGTTCCCTTTAAATACCTTAGGACTTTCTTAGCAGCCACCCAATGATCAGGTCCTGGGTTCGACTGATATCTGCCTAAAAGTCCCACTGTGAAGGCAATGTCCGGTCTGGTACAGACTTGGGCATACATTAAACTGCCTACCGCACTAGCGTAAGGTATATCCTTCATGCGCTCTCTCTCTATATCGTTCCTGGGGCATTGTGATAAGCTGAGCTTATCACCTTTAAGCACAGGTACGTCACCAGGCTTACAACCGAGCATGCTAAATCTCTCAAGTACACGCTCGATGTAGGCTTTCTGAGAGAGTGCCAATGAATAGTGAGATCGGTCCCTAATGATCTCAATCCCTAGAACGAAGGATGCTTCTCCAAGATCTTTCATATCAAAATGTTTTGACAGAAATTGCTTAGATTCATGCAATAATGCCAAATCACTGCTCGCAAGCAAGATGTCATCTACATAAAGAATTAAGAAGATGAATCTGCTCCCACTGATCTTGAGATATATGCAACGGTCTACCTTATTTTCTACAAAACCAAAAGAAGTAACTACCTCATCAAATTTCAAATACCACTGTCTAGAAGCTTGCTTCAGACCATATAGGGATTTGTTAAGCTTACATACAAGTTGGTCGGAATGACCAGACTTGAATCCCTCAGGCTGCACCATATAGACCTCCTCGGCAAGATCACCATTCAGGAATGCGGTCTTTACATCCATCTGGTGTAGCTCCAAATCATAATGAGCTACTAATGCCATTATTACTCTGAAAGAGTCTTTAGAGGAAACAGGAGAAAAGGTCTCGTGGTAATCGATTCCTTCTCTCTGCGTAAATCATTTGGCTACCAGTCTAGCTTTAAACCGCTCGACCTTTCCTTTAGAGTCCTTCTTGGTCTTAAACACCCATTTAGAACCAATGGGCTTACAGCCTTTGGGTAACTCAACCAACTCCCAAACCTTATTCAGCTTCATAGACTCCATCTCGTCTTTCATCGCATCCCACCACAGATCAACTTGAGGTCCAGACACAGCTTCATTAAATGTCACTGGGTCAATTACTTGACCAATGTCATAATCACTCTCTCCTAAATAGACTTCATAGTCTGAGGAAATTGCAGGCCTTCTTTGCCTAATGGATCTCCTTGCAGGTGGATGAACCTCCTGGACATGAGGAGGAACCTCAACTGGAATCGGTGGCAAGACCGCTTCCACATCCTCCACTTGTTCCGTCACGGGCTCAGGCACCGCAGGATCTCTTATCAAGGGCACAGATAAATTAATGGGCACAACTTCCTCGACTTCACTAATAGGATGAGAGCAACTAGGTTCATCAGCGACATCCCATTCTAAAAATTTAGCTGTTTGAGACTCCACAATTCTGGGACCTCCTAAAGGGGAATAGAACTTAAATCCCTTGGAGTGATCTGGGTAGCCAATGAAATAGCAACGACAAGACCTAGGGGAAATCTTACTTTCTGATGGGTTGTACAAACGGACTTCTGCAGGACAGCCCCAGACACGCAAATGATTAAGGCTGGGTCGTCTACCAGTCCACAACTCAAAAGGGGTTTTAGGTACTGACTTAGACGGGACTCTATTAAGGATATACACTGCAGTCTTAAGTGCCTCACCCCATAAAAATTCAGGAAGATTCGTTCTACTCATCATGCTCCTCATCATCTCCTTAAGGGTGCGATTACGCCTTTCAGCCACACCATTCTGCTCAGGACTACCCGGCATGGAGTACTGGGCAACAATGCCACAGCTCTCCAAGTATCTGGCAAACGGACCTTTATGTTGCCCGGAGGCATCATGTCTACCAAAGTACTCGCCACCTCTGTCAGACCTAACAATCTTGATGTCTTTCCCTATTTGTTTCTCAACTTCAGTCTTGAAAATCTTGAACTTTTCAAGAGATTCAGACTTCTCCTTAATTAAGTACAAATAGCCGAAACGGGAGTAGTCATCAATGAATGTAATAAAATAGGTGTTCCTACAGAGGGTAGTGGAATAAGGACCACTGATGTCCGTATGAATAACCTCTAACACACTTGAACTACGGGTTGAGCCCTTTTTCTTAATTTTGGTCATCTTACCTCTACAGCAGTCCACACATGTCTCTAAGTCACTGAAGTCTAGAGTAGGAAGAATGTTTTCCTTAATTAATCTTTCTACTCTTTCCCTAGAGATATGACCTAACCTTTTATGCCATAGCATGGAGGACTGCTCCTTAATGAGAGGTCTTTTACTAGCAACATTCTCTACATTATATGAGGTGGCATAGAAATCAACAGGTGCAAGACATATTCTATATAAACCATTAGATAGTGAACATTGGCCAATAAACTGAGATTCATGAAATAGCTTAATTAAACCACCAGAAATATTAAAACCATAATTAAGCATATCTAATGTTGAAACAGAAATCAAGTTCCTTCTAAACGAAGGAATATAAAATATGTCTTTTAATAAAAGTTGATATCCAGAATCAAGGACCAAACAAATGTCCCCGATGAACTCCACCTTCACCTCTGCATTGTTGCCAACCGTGAGTCTGCACTCACCCTTGTTTGGCCTCCTCCTTTTGATGAACCCCTGCAGTGTGTAAGCAACATGATTAGTTGCTCCACTATCGAGCCACCAAGAACTAGATGGGGCTTCAATTAAATTGGATTCACAAAGGACAAAGGCTAAAGAGTTACCTTTAGGCGCAAATCCACGTTTATCCATCCAGGCTTTAAATTTCAGGCACTCGTGCTTCACGTGCCCCTTCTTCTTACAAAAGAAGCAGGTAAGAGGCTTCTTTCCACCAGTGTCCTTGCTCCCTGAAGCTTGTCCATCCTGACCTTTAGAGGGAGCTTTGAACTTCTTCCTCTTCTTAAACGAGGGTTTGACGACGAGTAACGCAGTGTTCGTCTTTTCCTTCTTCAGTTTCTCCTCCTCAGCAACGCAACGAGTGATGAGATCATTTATCTTCCACGCTTCATCCTGGGAACTGTAGGTAGTCTTCAAAATGCTGAACTCCGCAGGAAGAGTATTTAGTGCTTGATGCACTATCAAGGCTTCAGGGAGAGTAATCTCCATCTCCTGCAGTTTTGTCTGATAGTAGACCATCTTCAGAATGTAGTCACGAACTCCGCCTCCTCCCGAATACCTCATGGAGAAGAGGTCCTGAATCAGAGTGCCAATCTCAGCATTGGAAGACACTTTATATCGCTGCCCAACGGCAGTCAGAAAATCCCGGGCGACGGTCGTGTCTGGAAGACCACTCAGCAGGTGCTCCGGAATGGAGCGCTTCATAGTCAACAAGCAGATTTTGTTTGACTTGTTCCATGCACCATAATGATCCTTTTCAGCTTGAGTGCTAGTCGCTGTGAGGGCTGCAGGCTGATTGGTATTCATGGCCATCTCTATGTCCGCCATCTCAAGAGCAAACATGATGTCGGACTTCCACTTCTTAAAGTTCGATCCAGTGAGTTTTTCAATGGTCGCCATATTATTATGGACTGTAAAGGTGACTGTGAAGAGAGAAAACAATTATTAGTGACAAATAGAGCAATAGTGGCTATAAAACCCTAAATAGCACACTAGGCGGAGAATCCTAGCGCGTCAACACGCAACACCTTTGGGCAGACTACGAGCCACGCAATTAGTAATTCTCCACACAAGAACGAGCAACAGTTACGCTTGAGCTTTTTGTAGAACTACCACCTTTGGGTGAATAGCTTACTAGAGTCCTGCACTACCGTCCAAATGTCCTTGTGTAACCCTCTGAACCTATTGCGCAAGCACCACCTTTGGGTGAATGATTGCGCACTAGTCTCAGAGAACTCCCAAAAACATGTGAAACCGTAATCTCACAAATCGACTCGAAAAGGCCACTTTGGCGGCTACAGTTCTTATCAATCTACGAGACCCTTTCACACCGGGATATCTGAATATTGCCCTAAATTAATATCGTGTTTCTTATCTTAATGACGTATGGGCAATCAATCGTCTTAAAGAAAACACAACTTTTGTCGGGAATTGATTTATGAAAAACACTTTTGAATATCAATCCCAAATTTGTTTCTCTCAAAATACTTAATGGGTTTTTGAAAATAGTGTTCTTTAGTAGAAAAATAAACTCCAAATTATTAAGGAGACTAATAGGTTTAGGTTAACCTGGCCTCTGATACCAACTGTTAATAAATTTATTGTCTATATGTCGCTACGGAGAATTAATATTATCAAAAGTTTTCTGACAAATCGTAACGACACATAAGACTAAAGGATCGATTAACCAAACGCTAATGTTCTCTTTTGGAGTGCAAGCACAAATTTATTTTTCTAATTTTAGAACACAAAATTAAGCGAGCTAAGAAAAACGGTAACTGAATTGCGGAATTAATTTATACCGTTTCTAGAATCTTGCTCGTTCTTCATAATTACGGAAATGTGCAATAGTTAGGACGTGTTGTTCCTTATGAACTCTGCAACGTTAGCAATACCCGCCAGCACCAAAAACTAATATAGGGTCACTACAACAATAAAGAAGTTAGCGCAAAACAACCATATAAATATATGTATATGTGTGCACAGGTGACTAATGCATGAAAACAAATAATGCTCTGTATAGTGATTGGACTAATCGTGATATAGGTAATGATGAAAGGAGTACCAGCACTTCAGTTTTCTACCCAATATATGTAGGGGCTTGCTTGTCCACGATTTAATAAATTTGAGTGGGTTTGAGATCAGAGCTCACTGACTGTAGATTTCTTTCATGGCTTGGCAGGCGGCTTCCCTTCATAGATCCAGAGCGGCAGCAGCTTCCTATCTTGGCGCCGATGAAGATGCCCACTGGATGGGAGTGCTTCCTCAAAATTTAGTGGCCGAAAACACCAGCAGGTGGTGAAGATCCAAAGCCCTCCCGACAGTTACAGATCTACAGGCGACGGGCACTTCACGCCTCTAGGAGAGCGCCGGCGATCAACAAGAGTTGAAGATACTCCAGGTTCTTGCTGCCGAGATGAAGGTTCTCCAAGGACCGAAGCGAGGAAAACTCAACGCCGGCGGTTTCAGGTCGTAGAAAGGGAGAGAGCTCGGGAGATTTTTCAGCCCTTGTTCACCGTGAGGCATAAAAAAAAAATAGAATGAGGGATTTTAAAGTTAGGCTCTAATAGGGCAAGCCCAAAATTTTGGAGTTACCAAAATTTAATGGGGACAATAAAGTCCATTAAAAGCTCCAAAATGAATGAAAATAAAACCCCCATGAAATCAATTAGATTTCATAATTATGCCAAAATTTTGTGCCAAGGGTGAGACCGAGCTCGCGACTGAATTTACGAGACGGTCTGGCTCACCTATCACAAGCTTCGACCGTTCGCGCGACTGAATTAACTCACGCCCGTAGGAGTCCGAATAGACTAAATATACGCGTACAACTTTAACGGATCGTCTCGATGAATCAAGTCCACCTAACGGAAAATTTCCAACAGTCCTGACCTAAAAATTACTCCTTTTTGAGAGGGTGGGGATTTATTTTCACCAAACGGAGCCTAATTCAGCCCGGATGCATTAAAATTGAAAATGATGTGTTTTGATTAACATTCATACGAGTCATTACAACAACAAAAAAGGCCAGGTAAGAGGCAAGGGCGGATCTAGAGAGGGGCCTGAGCTTACCCTTTCCCGTTATTTTTCAAAATGATTCATGAAATTGGTTTCTTCTCGTGAAAGCAGTGAATTTTGACTATTTATACGTGACTAGGACTCCGTTTGGGAGGACTTATTTTTACCGGTCAAGCGGTTACGACCGCATGAACCGGACCTTAATTATGACCCGATTCATGCGGTTGTAACCGCTTGACCGGTAAAAATAAGTCCTACCAAACATAGCCTAGATGAGGAAGAAACAACTTTAATGTGATGAAAGCGTTCAGATTTGTGAAGTATGCATCATCGGGCCCAAAATTCCAGCAAAATAGGGGTCGGCCATTAAGTTTAGGGTTCTGTGGGAAACTTTTGACAAATCCATGACATATTGAAGACCACGTGGCATTAGAAAGTTTTGGCAATTCTAAGACTGAGCGGTATGTTCTGTCCTTTTAAGAATTCCATCAGGTCGAAGGTTGTGTTTGGCGCGGCTTATCGCGACTTATTTGTTACGATGAGCTTGGACAAAAATGTAATTGTCATGCCAAAATTTTATGCCTCAAATTTTTTTTTTTATATAATATTTGTGATACTAAACATACATTCTATGACAATGACTTTTTTGTCCAACCTCACCGAAGCAAATAAACTGTGATAAGCCGTGCCAAACACATCGTAAGCTTGAGTTGTAAAATCTTCCCAAACCACTCATGTACATGTCTTCGGAGTGTCCAGTCTTGAGAAAAATCAAGTGTTGAGGAGCGCTCGTTGGAGCAATCACAAGAGCAGAACTATCCCAAGTGAAACAAGTGTTGAGTGGAAGAATGAGAATTGAGTCAAATCTTTGCCGAAAAATCTCACAGCTCTCTCTTCTCATTTCTTCTCTTTCTGTGCAAATGAAAGCCTAGACGGCTTTTTACAGTTTTCAGTGGGCACAGATGTAATTGTGCTCTCTTAGAAAAAAAATGAATGGGAGAATATGAATGAATGGTTCGGATCAGATTGCCACTTTTAGGGATAAGATGAACATGCCCCTCGGGATGGGACGGCCTAGGCAACACGAGAAGCCTGATCAGGTTCGCAGGAGAGACGGCGGCGGCGGAGCCATGTGGAAGGCGGCGACGGCGGCATACGGGGCAGCGCGGGCATTGGAACACGCGTTGCCCGCACGGACTGGACTCACGCGCAGGCGTCGCGCTGCGTCGACGTGCCATGTGCTGGCAAGCGCGGGTGAGCGCGCGTTGCTCACTGTGTGATGTTTGCAAGCCCCTCTTGCGGGTGCGCGGCCGACATGTGCTCAATTTTCAACCGTGCCTCCGCGCATTCCGGCATCCGTTTGAGGGATCAAACAGGGTCGGAGTTGCGCGAGAGTAAGCCTGCCGGATTTGTCTTGATGAGCCGGTCGAGACCACGACAAAATATCTCTGATTCGACAGAACCATTTTGGAGGAACCTCATCATATTTATTTCTTAAAACACGTGTGTTTGATGATTCAAACAGACTAGTTTTAATGAAATGATGTGCAAAGAAGCTTCATCCATAAGAAATCACAACCTTCCTGATTGCAAAATAAATAAAAATAATAATTCAAATCTTAAACTATTTCAACTGAATGTTTTGAAAATCGGATCTGACCGGCCGATTCAACAAATCAAACCGCCAACCGGAAACTCAGGTGGTCCAATCCAGCCCAAAGAATCACTCCCACAACAGACAAGCGAACAACCGGAAAACCAGGCGAACGAGCCGTAGAACTGCCCAGCCGGCCAGCCTTCAAAAATCTTAAATTTCATGTGAAGAGGGAGATTCAAATAATTGTTGTTATATTTATTATATAAATATAAATAGCATAATACTAATTTAAAAAAAAAATTACATAAAACTAAAATATATATATACATAATTTATATTTTAAACCCGTAGATTTTCTCAATTAGTCCATTTAAATTAAAAATATTAAATTTAAGATTTAAAAATATTATAACATATATTATAAATTTATTAGATTATATTTATATATTAAATATTTATTCATTTATACATTTGAGCTAACGTAAAAACTATTTTTTATAGAAATTATAAATATTTTATGATATTTTAATAAAAAAAAAGAATAAGCGTGTTAATTTAAAAGAAACTATGCGACTAAGTCGCGTGTTGTTCGAGCATCACAATACTGATATAAGAAACTCTAACTCCTTTAAACCCAAAGAATCACTCCCGCCACAAACAAGCTAACAACCAGAAAATCAGGCGGACGAACCGTAGAACCGCCCAGCCTTCAAAAATCTTAAATTTCATGTGAAGAGGGAGATTCGAATAATTGTTGTTATATTTATTATATAAATATAAATAGCTTATTACTAATTTAAAAAATAATTACATAAAAAAAAATATATATAATTTATATTTTAAACCCGTAGATTTTCTCAATTAGTCTATTTAAACTAAAAATATTAAATTTAAGATTTAAAAATAAATATTATAAATTTATTAAGTTATATTTATATATTAAATATTTATTCATTTATACATTTGAGCTAACGTAAAAACCATTTTTTATAGAAATTATAAATATTTTATGATATTTTAATCAAAAAAAAAAGAATAAGCGTGTTAGTTTAAAAGAAACCATGCGACTACGTCGCGTGTTCGAGCATCACAATACCGATATAATAAACTCTAACTCCTTTAAACTAGAGATACTAGATAGTGTTGCAGTATAATGTTCTTTACAGTTAATAAAATTCCTATAATTATAGAAACCCAAAATTATTGATATGCAATAGTAGTTTATGATAGGAAGCTATAAACCCATCAAAAGGCCAATCAACATATATAGACTCCTATCGGTTAGATCTCTATGAATTTGTGGAAAATATACAAATCGTGTAATCAGGAAACACTAATCATATTCAATATGAATACAAGTTCATTAACCATTAAAAGAGGCACTGCCTAACATACTCAAATGATTAAGTATGCAATACAACATCGAATGGTAAATAATTGAATGGCACAATTGAGGTTTTCTCTCGTGATAGATAGAGACGGCACCATCTTACTCATAGGCGTAGTAGACCGTATGAGCCTCAAGTTTGGGGAGATGACACCCATTTAGAAGATTAGTAGATGCGAGTCCGTGTCTGTGAGACACTAGAACACCTGCGTTCGTTAGTACGGACACTGATCATTATAATCACATATAAGAAGCTACTAAACCTAGAATACGAAGGACAAACATAAAACACAAAATTCAAGAATATGTCAAAGTTTAGAAAACCATGTTGCCAAACAGTTTCGGAACTTCAATAAAAATATGTGATTAAACTAAAACTGACATTTACATTTACAATATTTTGATAGAAAAACATGCATAGTATATCATCGTCTTTTTCTTTAGTACAAAAATGTTATTTCAAAAAACACGCACTTATATTCTTTCAAATTATTTTAGTGTCACTAGAAGAAATGATTTTGCTTACTCTCTAGCGGGCTAATCCATTTTTGGGTATTTCATTACACGGGTCACAACTGGGGAGTTGCGTCTAAAATAAGCATGTGCGGACCTCCATTTATAGTTTATTTTTGCTCAGTTGTCTTTCCTTTTAGTACTTTATTATTTTATTTCATGAACTTGATGTAACTCAAATATTTGAGATTTCTATGTATCATACTATGTTTAGTATTTCAAAAAATTCAGAAACATGGTTCTTTTTTTACTAGTTGCCTCTATGAATTCAGAAAATTGAGATACACTTTTACCCTTAATTTCATTTACTACTTATGTTATAAGTTTTTTCATAGTACTTTCAATTTTACCTGCAACGTAGTAATTTAAATATTGTTGCTTAGTTTACTTATCACGGGAGCGCCCAAACTGCTAACTTGTTGTTAAACTAGATTGATTGGGGGTGTTACATAGAATCAAAAACCTAATTTCATCCTCATCAGGTTTTGGAAAGACCTACTGGGAAGCGAACAAATTTCTTGAAGTGCAATTTCATACTTTCATTAAAAGGAAAATTTCACTAAATTGAAGAACACAACTTCTGTTGTAAGTTTTCTCATAGTACTTTCAATTTTACCTGCAACGTAGTAATTTAAATATTGTTGCTTAGTTTACTTATCACGGGAGCGTCCGAACTGTTAACTTGTTGTTAAACTACATTGATTGGGGGTGTTACATAGAATCAAAACCTAATTTCATCCTCATCAGGTTTAGGAAAGACCTACTGGGAACCGAACAAATTTCTTGAAGTGCAATTTCATACTTTCATTAAAAGGAAAATTTCACTAAATTGAAGAACATATACATACATGGGCATTATGAATCAACATAAGGGGATTTTTTTTTTTCAAAATTGAACTTTTCATTCTCATATGATTTCTGCACTGAACTCAGGTAACACAATTAACATATATTTCTAACAGAAATAAGAAAGAGAAAGGGTTACCTCCTTCACTTCATACTACTCACAGAGTCTGCTAATCCCTTGCCACTGGTTTCTAATGGAAAAAATATCACTGCCATGCCGGAAAGGAACAGCACAAGTTCAAATAACAGAAGCGCTGCAGTTTGATGGCACCCATGAACCAAAGCAACAGCCACAAGCGGACACAGCATCCCACCAATTCTTCCAACAGCGCTCGCAGTCCCAACTCCGGTGGTTCTGAGGGAGGTCGGATATATCTGAAAACAGCAGAAAAAAATAACACTACACTTTAGCAGAAGACACGATTGATTTACGGGCAGAGATGTTAACGGTCTAGTCTAGAAATGATCAAACCCCAACTTAGGATTGCTACAAAGTCATTCATTCCAATTTCGAATGTTATAGAGGTGCAAGCTGTAATTAAGCGAACTTCGAGGGGAGGAACCGGTAAATAACCCTCCTATACACACACAGGCACACAAGCATATACATGTTGCACCCCTCTATTACAGGTTAAATACCGGGATTTCCCCTAGGAGTTTGCTTAATTACAAGTTGCACCCCTCTATCATTTGAAATTACACTTATCTCCCCTCTAAGTTTTCCTAGTTTACAAAATGCCCCTTTAGAAATATAGATGAAAAGTGATCAAATATGACAAATTATTTTATGATATTTTAATCTTATCCTACATTGAAAAGAGTGTTACATTTTACCCTTTGTAATGAAGCTACAATCATTATAAAAGAATAAAACTGAAATATCAAAAAATAATTTGGCTGATTTTATCATTTTTCATCCATATTTCTAATGGAAGGGACATTTTTGTAAACCGAGCAAACTTAAAGGGAAGATAAATGTAATTTCAAAAGATAGAGAGGTGCAGCCTACAATTATGCAAACTCCCAAGGAAGATCCTGGTAATTAACCCTATATATGTATATTGTTACGCGGGCACATTCACTTAAGTGGACCCCCGCCCCCCCTCATCATAATTTATGGAGGGCGCATATGGAAGCCGCCACGGTCGCAGACACATTCACTCAAGTGGACCCCCCTCATCATAATTTATGTAGAGTGCATATGGAAGCCGTCATGATCGACCTTCTTATAATTAATTTGTATGAATTAACTAATTGATATTTATTAATTCATACTAATTAATAGCAATCAATTAAGTTAATTATTTTGTATTTCCTTGTTGGGTTGCCTTTTGTATTTTCTTATTTGAGTGCCTTTTGTATTTTCTTATTTGGTTGTCCTCCCTCATTTATATAAGAAGAAGGGGTTTATTTGTGACATCTTGGAATATATGAAGGTTTTTTTAGGGTTGCTCCCTAATTTCGTCTTTTTTCTTATTCCTTCTTTCTCGCTCACCCCCGTCGGCCCTTCCCCTTGTCAGATTCTTCCTGGAATTTAACTGTGATCCTAACAATTGGTCTGACATGTCGTGCCGCCCGCTGGAAAGCCGCCGGTGGTGGAATCCCTGTTCGCGCTCCTGTCCGCAAAATCACATCTTGCGCTCGTTCGCAATCTACATTGCAGGTTCACTCTATTCGTGGTTTCAACCCTGCAGCACGCCGTCTAGCACGCCCCGTCCGCCTCACGCTTCGCATCGCTGCGTTCATCCAGATCGCGTCAACCGTCGACCTCCCGCTAGCTGGCTGCTCCGCCTCGCCTCTTACCGCAATGGCTTTTAACCCCCGATCGAACAATTCAGCGCTGTTTTACCCCGATCGATCGATTCAACGCTATTTTTGCTTCTGCTTGCATCATTCCTCCTGCCTGTATCAGCCACTGCGTCGATCGGGCTTCCAGCCAACGTCGTCCACTGCTCAGTGCAGTTCCCCCGTTCGCCGCCTGCACTCTATTTCTGGTTGTCAGTCGTTCCCGCTCCAGGGCAACCAAAGCTCCGACGTTTTGTCGCAGGCAGGCCACGACACACTGCTTCCACCGACCTTCACCAGATCCAGCCGCTCCTGGCCCCGATCTGACAAGTTGTGCACCGTCCCGCCATATCCAGCCCTCTACTAGGGCCCACCTCAACCAGCTTCGCCTTTACCAGCCGTCGTCCGACGACTCCAGTACCATAGTCGCTACCCAATCGGCCGCTTCTGGGCCGTTGTTCTTGCCGTCGCCGGACACCAGCCCTCGACTGGATTTTTCTGCCCCCGCTGCACAAATCCAGGCCACATGCATCTCCCTCCATGCCAAAGTCGATCATATTCTCGTGTACCACAGAGGGAATTCTACAACCCCCCCCCCCCACAAGGTTTCTTGCCCTAAGTCGTATCCTCCACGGCTGCCCCCGACACCATGCGAGAGTTTCCCTGCCATGCCGCCATCAACATTGCTCTACGACACCAAGCCGCCTCTCCGCCCTGCAGTTGATCGTCCCGTCAAAAGCGCATTGGTCGCGGCTGTACCACATCTCTCCACAATTGTCGTCCCTCCACCGCTTCTGCCGCCTATCCGGTCACCCGCTCTGCCACCTCCAGTAAGCCTACTGCCTCCTCTACTGGCTCTTACTCCGTCGGCCCCTGTCTTGCCGCCCCCTCCGGCCACTCCACCGCCTCCTCTCCCGACTCGTGCTCCGCCGGCCCCTGCCCCGCCCCTTCCACCGGCCGCATCGCCGCCTCTTCTTCCTCTCTGTGCTCGGCTGACCCCGGCAGATCCATTCCTGTTGTCGGTCGTCGCGTCTCTGACATCCTTGTGGTTGCTGCTCACCACCGCTCCGCCGACCTTGCGGAAGCCACTACTTCCGCCGCCGGTCGTTCCGGAGGCACCACCGCTACTCGCCAACACCGCCGCCACTGCTACACGCTTACAGGTCTTGTTCTGGCGGGAGGTCAAGGTACCAGATGATCCTCCTGTCAAACTCGCACCGGCCCTGTCGTTCCTCTACCGTTCTCTCGGTGACAAAGCCCTTACGTGGGCGGTGCGGAGGACTTCCCGCTGCTCATCGCATGTCACCAAAATTCTTCGAGATCCCGACAATGGGTGGGGCTTCGACCTTGAGGACAAGGTCAATTTCCAAGGGCGGTATAGTGTTACGCGGACACATTCACTCAAGTGGACCCCCCTCATCATGATTTATGGAGCGCGTGTATAGAAGCCGCCATGGTCACAGACACATTCACTCAAGTGGACCCCCCTCATCATAATTTATGGAGCGCGCGTATGGAAGCCGTCATAATTGACCTTCTTATAATTAATTTGTATGAATTAATTAATTGATATTTATTAATTCATACTAATTAATAGCAATCAATTAAGTTAATTATTTTGTATTTCCTTGTTGGGTTGCCTTTTGTATTTTCTTGTTTGGGTGCCTTTTGTATTTTCTTATTTGATTGCCCTCCCTCATCTATATAAGGAGAAGATGTTTATTTGTGACGACATCTTGGAATGTATGAAGTTTTTTTAGGGTTGCTCCATAATTTCGTCTTTTTTCTTACTCCTTCCTTCTTGCTCGCCCCCGCCGTCCCTTCCGCTTACCGGATTTTTCCTGGAATTTATACTCAGCACGACTTAATTCAACAATTGACTCAAAATCAATTATTTTTAACTTACGATATCAAAATTTCCAGTTTTGCACTGGTAATATTGAGCACTAATCAGAAGCATAAGCCCGTATATAAATACAATTTTTTGAGGGCAACTTAGATATCTTACTACCACCCATAGGGCTATGAGAAAAAAGAATGAAAATAATATCATAAATTCAATTCATACTAAAAATCTCGTACTAACCTCTGGGGCGTATACATAGATAACGACGAAGCTTCCAGAAATACAAACCCGAGCACCAAATAAGAGTACTGTAGTTACAACTTCTTTCTGGCCGACTATAAGAGGCAATAAGAAACCGCAACTTACAAGAAGCATAGCTGACATTGAAAATTTGCGTCCCAACCTATCCACAATTGTAGCTGAAAGCAGAAGCCCAGGAACCTCTGCAGAATCATGTTGAAGAATGAGTTCTCTGTCGAATGCAAAAAATAGCCTCACATTTTACAGACAGATGAGGATTTAGGGAGCGTTTGGTGAGGTAGATTGGGCGCGGTGTGGATCCGGAGAAACACCGCCAAGGTTCCGTGGCCGTTTGGTGGCGCCGCGGTCGGACGTTCTCGCGATAGCGAGCCGGCAAAATTTGCAACGCGCACTCCACCCCACGGTCCCCACCAAGTGCGTCCTTAATTTTACGCTGAAAACTCGTGTAGAATTATGGACTTTGGGTCAGTTTGGCACAACCTCACTTAAGGAACTCCATCCAATTTTATGTTCAAAACAATTTTTTTTCTTGGTGGCAGTCATAACCGTCGTCATTCAAACATATATTCTATGACTATGGAATTTTTGTCCAAATTCACAGGAGCAAGAGCGTCGCGCCAAACGGACCTTTAATATAGGTTTCAAGCTTCTCCGCATATAACTAATTGGTTTAAGTTAATGGATGCAAAGTGTTACTGGGGTTCTGAGGAAGGAAGAAGGGTAGGAGATAAATCCAAGGAAATTCCCCAAGCCAGCCTTATGATCAAAATCCAATTGATCCAAAAGATATCAACGTATATACAGAAGTTCATTCAAATAGGCCTCAGGGCAAACCGGTAATTGATGTCAAATATGAAATGGGAAAATTAAAAGATGATATTAAAAGATGGTGTCGCTCAAGGATTCAACTCTCGACGATTTCGTCATGATCAGCGGATCACCCAGCCTAGAATAGACATGTCAGCCTCGCTTTGGTGTTGATCGATGCTTGACGCAGGACGAAGCTATGTGGAAAATGAATGTGGGTGCCGACACGCTAATGTACTGCGACATGCAAATGTGAAGTGACTGAGCCGACACACTAATGCAAAGCTAAGTGGATGTGCAGAATAAATGCGGTCAAGCCGGACCTAAATGAAATATGCATGTTTTAAATATTCCAAAAACAAACTTTACCCAATAAAATTTTATAAGTTAAGCAGTGCTACACAATGTGAATCGATAATTTTCAGGTACACGAATTATATCAAGCACTTTCTCCTCACAGAGGATGATCAACTACAAATTGCACGAATAAATACTATAGGACTAAAAGAAAATACAAACAATTACGCAACGAGCTATGTTTGAAGAAGGGAAAAATTATTAAAGATTCTACCTGCAAAACTACTGATGAAGACATCTTTGTAGAGGCTGCTACCAACTGAATGTTTTAGAATAGGGTATGATGCACATTTACTACTCCCACGACTTAACTCAGAAGTAAGCAAGACAATTCCATAATATGAAAATGCATTCCCAAAGAAAGCCAACCAAAGGAGAATAGTTGGTCTGATCATTTCTGGTGATAGGAGCTTAATTAATGCCATGATGGCTCCAGTCTTAGATTCTAATTCACTAACAACTGTACTCCTTCCATCCCCGACATTTATCAAATGCGCTGCTTCAGAGGGATCAGAATTTTCATCAAGTTCTATCCTTTTATCAGAGACGAGGATGCCGGGTAGAAGTGCGACTCGGTTTACTCTTGCCATCTTCTCTAAAATATCCATTGCCTCAGATGTCTGACCTCTCATGCAAAGATACCGTGGAGACTCAGGGACCATACTGTAGAATAATAGTAGAAGGAAAGATGGTATCGAAGAAAATATTAAAAGCCACCTCCAGCCCAGTGTTGGCATCACAGACTGCAAAAATAATAGAAAATTAATGAATATTCAAGCAAGTGAAATATTTGTATGGATGGAATAATCTTGGTTTAAGAAAAACTTCTATAACTAACAATGTTGTAAATTTGCACAAAAGTGCAAACATAAAATATTTTTCTAGCTCCTATTTAAAGATGGGTACATGATGGGAAAACACAGCATAAGTGGCTCATGTTTTAAAAGTAAACAATATATGGAATATCAACTGCGGCGATTTTCCAAGCCTTTATAGATGATGTTAGTTTGAAAGATTCTTTAAACATGATACACTTCAATAATGATAGGAACAAAAAATAGATTGCACTACAGTTGAAAAGCGGGATACAAACTTGTGAAGTATGCTAAAGCCAAACTCTCGAGGATTGATTCCCCCAAAGAGTCCCTCTCCAAGTAAGAGTTTACACGGACTTCACAAGATACCCCTAAATCCCATCTATTCTCCCTTATATAGGGGAGAACAATCACCCAAATTATCAAAATGGCCCTTAAAGGAAAAATTACAAAAAGACGCAATACAAATTAAAGGGCAATATCAGTAGATGATAAACGGAGAGACGAATCCAAGTATTCAGTAGTCGTGAGGAGAGTTGTTCACAATGTGTATTCATATAAAAAAGAGTGAGAACTTTGGCTCAGTCATTAAAACTTTTTGGGGAATAATGCTTTGCACAAATACATGCCTGGATGTTTCAGAGAAATGAAGAGGACTGGCACTTACTAAAGAAAGGGGAGTAAATTATGAAAACTAGAAAATATTTTAAAGTGTCATTGTCTACTGAGAAAGTTTTATGCTCACATACTCGCCCAGGCAAAGCCATTTCATCGGAACCACCGGTGCTCGCATATGGACCCTCTAATGCTCTAGACGCCTTGTACTCTCACCTTGAATCAGATGCCATCATAATATTCTCTAGTACTTGAAGCCGACGTCTCATTGCCAATTTCGCCTCTGTTGATGTTGTTGAATATTCCTTGCCAACATGATTTGCCAAGTGCCAACTATGAAACTAGTCATTTATCATTTTTATCAAATATAATATACTTGAGTATCATTTTTTATCAAATATAATATACTTGAGTATCACTTTTTAATTGTATTATGGAGACTATGTGATGCGGGAAGGCAAGCATGACCAACTTAGCATCACGTCAAATCACAACAGGATTCCTCTACTCTATTTGGATTTTCATTGAATATATATAAAAACAATAGAACTCACAATGTATGGTAGGCTACGTTAGTGCACAAATCCTAGACTTCTAGGGGGAATGTAAATGCGACACACTAACCCGAATCTAAATGCAATGATTCCGTCGGTGACGGCGACAGATTAATTTGAGCAATTGAAAATTCAACCCACACAAATAGTTAAATAACAAAAATAGCATTCAATTAGCAAACAACTAATGACTTTCCTCCGCTCGGAGGGTCAAGGCTAAGCGCGCGGCGAATAAATCTCACCTACAAATTAAAAGTGCATCAAAGCAAATTTCCACAAACACAATTCCCGAACAAATGCAGTGTCCAATCCAATAAAAACGCTGAATAAAATAATCTAATACAACACGTGACTCACCAAAGTAGTGGGCTGACCGAATCACCGAAGATTCCAGAACCGGATGCGTTTCGACGGCGATCTAATGTGGAGCCGGTGGCGTGAAAATAACGTAGGTGGCTGTCCTCGGCGGTAGATGGTGGAAACCAGAAATGGGTAGATCCGGCGATGTATGGGTAGATCCGGACGGGGAAGGGGAGATCCGATAATTTGAGATCGGATTCGGGCTGAAATTTCCAGATCTGGGCTGATCCTGAAGGGGGAAGGCTATAGGAGGTGGTTCCACGAGAAGAAAGGCTGTGAGGAAGAAGAGTCGATGGCTGGAATTGGGCCAGATGTTGGGCATAGGAGAGGGGGATGGCGGAAAAGAAAGGGGGAGGCGTACGGGTGGCAGCGACCTGCAGGGAAGGCTGAGGAAGCGGCGGTTGGGTGGCTGCTGGAAGGGGGGGTGCGACTGTGAAGGGGAGCAGCGGCTGAAGGGTTGGCCGACAGTTTAGGGCTGTGTGGAGACGGCGACTGGGTGGTTGCTGGAAAGGGGGGTGCGACAGTGAAGGGGAGCAGCGACAGGGGAGATGACTGGCGGTTTAGGGCTGTGGAGGTGGCGACAAGGGAATATGGAGGGGGGAAACGTGGCTTAGGGTTAGGGAAAGACTTTGGAAGGAAGATACAAACCTAGGAGTCTTCACCTAGGGATCCACGAAGTCGGCACCGTGGCGGGATCGCGGGATTCCAGGAATACTTATAATAAAACAAAAGCAAGGGCATTCCAACTTCGACGATCATTACTGGTCGGAGGCAGGGCCACTCAAATACAATAAAAATAAACCAAAAATACTAAAGTAATATATGAATTTGACTCGTAACACGGATCTGGACACATCCGTGAAGTCGGATCCATTCTTGTCTCGGCGTCAAGGCGAACCAAGGCGAGCGCTGGGCGCCTTGACGCTTAGGCGTCATAGCGGACGCCTAGGCGACACTAAGGCGAGCAAGTCGCAAGGCGCCATTTTTTTTTAAAAAAAAAAAAGCAGTCTATCGACTGCGGTTATTATACTAACCGCAGTCTATACTATCGACTGCGGTTATTAACATAACCGCAGTGTATAGTATACATGCTATATACTGCGGTTGTATAATAACCGCAGTGTATAGTATACATGCTATAGACTGCGGTCTTCTAATAACCGCAGTTTATAGTACACATAATATAGACTGCGGTGTTATACTAACCGCAGTTTATAGTATACATGTTCTCGTCTGCGGTTGTTTAATAACCGCAGTATATGTTATATATACTGCGGTTAATAGAATAACCGCAGTATATATCTATTGACTATCGACTGCGGTTATTCGAATAACCGCAGTCGATAGTCATATATAGACTGCGGTTACAAAAATAACCGCAGTCTATAGTATGCCTGCCATACTTTAGACTGCGGTTAGTATAATAACCGCAGTCTACAGCTCCTTTTTTTTTAAAATAAATTGTTTACCAATTACAAACACAGCTGAAGATTTTTTGTTCTTCATAGCAGACTAGCAGTTAGCAGTAAGCAACTAAGCATAGCAGTTAGCACTTAGCAACTAAGTATAGCTTCTGAATCTTCTGATATCATGAATTCATGATATCTTCATATCTCAATTCTCAAATCTCAACACCTGATATGATCATATGACAAGAAGTAGGCAAGTAGCAACTAGCAACTAGCAACTAGCAAGCAAAAATGTTCCAAGTTCCAACTACCAATATCATGTATTCTGTATTCATGAATCATGAATTCATGATATCTCAAATCCTCAATTCTCAAACATCAATACATTCATACCTATGACCTATCTCAATTCTCAAATACCATGAAGCAGTAAGCATGTAACAGTAAGAAAAACAGTGGCAATCATCTATCAATGGTCAAGACTCAAGACAAACTTCAGAGAAAGCAATAACAAAAAAGGGAACACAAAAATAGCATATTAGCATGAATAATATTTTTAACATTAACTTTAAATAATCATACAAGGTCAACTAGAATCATCATCTAGTAAGTCGTCATTGACATTACAGGTGTTTGGTTGGATGGAGGTACTCGTCATTTGCCCATAATTATCATAAATATCTTCATCATCACTGGCAACTACAAAATGATCTAAATCTTCATCCCCTTGAGCTATTAGTTCATTTATTTGAAGATTAGTTCCAACTCCACTTCGTAAATTTCGAGCCCCAGTTCCAAGAGCTCTCTCTACAGCATCCCATGTGAGATTATCATCATCAAAAACTAGAGCTTCCTCTGGTTTGTTCACCATCCACTCACTACTCCAGTCGAGCTCATCAAGCACCAAAGGGTTGTAATTTCTTCCCTTTTCACGTCTTTCTTGGAATCGTGCTTGTAGACGCCGATTATATTGGATGTATACAAGATCACTAAGTCTTTGATGTTCCAATCTATTTCTTTTTTTTGTGTGAATCTGAATCAAGATAATTTCAAACTTATTGGTAAATTAGTAAATATAAAATATTAAACTTTTTATTGAATATTTGTATACTTACAAACTCAAAAGTACTCCAATTGCGCTCACAACTAGAAGAAGAACAACATAAGCCAATTATGCGCAATGCTACCTTTGTAAGGTCAACATTTGGTCCTCCATGTGCACCCCACCAGTCCACTATTCATTTAAGACAAATATAAATTGTTTGACATATAAATAATTTAAGAAAAAATAAAAATGTAAACAATACTTACTTGGATTTAAGGTGGTTCGTTGCCTAATAGCCATAGGCTTTCCAAAACTATTTCGAGATGCTTTGTAGTTAGTACCTTGCTCGGCAATCTTGTCTTGCAATTCTTGATCGGGCACTAGTCTTGCAATAACATCATTGAAAGCATCTTGAAATTTCCAGGAAATTGATCAAATGTCTCCCTCTCCTGTCTGTCCAACCATCTGACATAAGTGTGCAACCATATCTCCTCCAGTACGCTTGATAGTTTGTCTTCATCTCCATGACTTTATCTTTTGTATTTTTTAACAATGGGACTCTCAAATCATGATAACTAGGGCCTTTATAACCAGACCCATACTGTCCAACTGCTTCAAGCATGACTTCAAAACTTCGTGCCTTTGCGGCATTGAATGGAATTCCACATTCATAGAACCAATCAGCAACATAACTATCAACTCTCTTTTTTTCTTCAGGTGTTCTAAAACATCTCTCGATAGTAGTTTGTGCAGGACCTTTTGCACGTCTATCATCTACTACATCTTCAGGAACACGCCTCACATGAGCATCCATAGGCCCCCTTTTTTGTGGCAAGTGGATTACTTTCCTTTTTTGGCACTTGTCCCAGAACTTGGGACAAATGACGTTTTAGCTGTAGATAATGCCGGGGATACATTTTGTGACCCCGTTGGCTCTCTTTCTTGGTCACTCTCATTGTCATCATCAACAGTCAGATGCACATTGTCCTTTTTTTAACATTTAAAGCTGAATACATCTCAGCTGCTATTTCAGAAGTAGTCTTCAAACACTTGGATACATCTCCATACCCGCCACATAAGTGTTGTTTCAACCTTTTGATATCACCCTTTATCAATCTACCACACAAATTACATTTAACTGTATTTTTATCTTCTAGGTTGGGCCAATGACCATACTTCCAACCAGGATCATTTGACTTTGCTTTTCGTTTAGGATCCATTTTTGGATCAAGGTCATTGCTACCAATGGATGGAGCAAGAGTGTTGGTGTTTTGGTCTTCCATCTTTCACAAACAGGACCTATAGATTGCAGAGTTAGGTCGGGACAATGAAATAAATAACGGCTAAAGAAATCATCAGTCATCAGTCATCACAATGAACAATTTAAAGAACTCTAAAAGACATGCTCATTTAGAAGAGTCAACAAGACCATAAGATCATCAGTTCATCACTATAGACAAGACACTCCATGATAAATCTAGCAATACAAAAATACATTTGTCATGTGTCAATCAAATCATGATTCATGAAACACAATAAGTGATTATATAATGACAAATCATATTTCTAATATTATCTATTTTCTCTTGCGAAAATTGTGTCACTCCATGATAGATCTGCAATAAAACAAAAATGGTTAAAATCAATTCAACATAATTATTACCAATCTACATGCACTACACAGTAACGTCACATACTTTTATCAATGATGACATTGGCCTAGTTTTAAGAGCATCAACTATATCAATCATGTAGCACATGATATAATACCCACATTGAATACTATCTGGTTGTTTTGGGCACTACACAGTAACATAAATAAACAATTGGTAAGTATTTTAATTACAAAGGTTTAAATTACAATACATACTCATATAAGCTATACATCTAAAACTTACCGGAATCAACTTTGTAAGTTTTATTTTTTAAAAACTGGTACGCTGCTCTTTTGCTAAATCTTTTAATGCTCTTCATAAAATAAAAAAAGAATCAGTTTATAGCAAAATGTAAACAACTAGGAAAGTAAGTAAATAACACATTAATAAACTTACTTTGTAATGACATTCTTAATATCATCACGAATGTCATTATTTAAGGGATCAAGCCAATAAACTGTATAATTATTATAATCAATAATAGCCAACATCCAATGTTCCCTGTGAAACAAATGAAATAATTAATAACTTAATTAGAATAAAAAATAGTAATAATCATTGATATTTGATACAAAGATTTTTCATACTTACAATCTATTATAGGGCACAAATAATAAAGAATCTGATTGGAGTTGACTAAGCGTCCTAAGCCTGATTTTTAGATCTTCAACTCGTGTTTTTAAATGTTCTTTGGCATAGTCATCATTAATAACAAAAATGGAATGTGGATTATGAAAATATACACCAGTATTGTATGTAAATTCCTTTAATTGTGAGTCTATGTACCTGCAAAAACATGTAAATTCAAAATCAATTTATATATTAATAAAAATTCTTAATTTTATAATATTTGATACTCAGTAGTCAGATGCACAATACTCACTCAATACATGCTAATATGATGTTAGCTCCAATCATTTTCATATTTAGAAAATCATACAACTCTGAATTTTCAAAGTACGTACATGTTGATTCAACACTCCTAAATACTGTTGAATCTAACATTAGAGATATTATTTTATCTTCATTCTCCATCTTACTTATAAAACTGGGCAAGATATCAATGAATTCATTTGTAGTCTCAGTCTCACTAGCCTGTGGAAATAAAAGAATTAATATTGTGAAATGTGGACATCAATATTGAATTCATTGATTACATAAAAGTCAAAAAAAATATAATAAATTATAATACCGTGCAAGATAATTGTTCATGTCTACTCTGACTACTCTCAGGTTCATGTGACCTGGATTCGTACTCCGGCTGAGACTGAGAAACCAAAAAGTAACAAAAATATTATTACTTACCTGCGCAACAAAAAGAGAAGACAACATTTCATAAAAGTATAAATATTTAAACATAATAATACTCGTGCAACTGGAAGTGCAGCACTTGTTCCAGTTCTAGCACTAAATATGCGCATAAGCTCTTCAATTTGATTCTTCATAGTGCTAATCTCGGCTTGTTGCGCTTCTTCTTTTTGGCTCCATAATTTTTGTTGCGCTTTTTATTTTTGGATCCATAATTCTTGTTGCTCTTGTTCTTTTTGGATCCATAATTCTTGTTGCTGGCTCAATCTTTCTTGTACTATAGCTTCAACATCTTCAATACGAGCTATTGGTGTGGGTGTCCTATCACTCCGCCTATCATTCTTGAAAAATCTTGTAATGGTGGAAAACTTGCCACCAGCTCTAACTCTGCCCGGATATTCTTGGCCTAAAACAAATGCAAGAATGTCATTTCTTCCCTGTGACACTGTTTCAGCACTCCGGGACTCTTGGCTCGACAACTCGTCCTAAACAAAAGTAATAAATATTGGAAGTTGGAACAGAATTGCAGATAAGAAAATATACTTCTCAAGAAATATTACTATCGATAATTTACAAATGATGAAATGATTCATTTACACTTACCATTTTAGATGCCAATTCAGCTGCATCTTTACTAATGTATTCACCCGTCTTTCTTTTATGACCGGCTTTCCATAACTCCGCACGTGAAATTGGTGCAGCTTCACCTTGTTCAACCTTGACAATAAAATGAAAATAAATTATCATACAAATAATTGAGAAACCAAATTTTAAAATACAAAAAACGAGAGAGAAGTAGAGAGATAATACCATTCTTTTTTTTAATCCAGAATAACTCATTCTGGAAGTAGTATGAAAGGTCTTTTGTGTTTTTGCTCTCTCAATATTAACCTTACTTTTCTCCTACAAAAATAAATGTGTTAATACTTAATTTGGTTATAAGTTATAAAATTAAAAAATGATATAAACATTGAATTTAATAAGAAGTTAAGAACACAACCATATATTCTGTAGTAGTGCGATGGTCGACAAAAACTTTCCAGTCTTCGGCAGTAATAAAACTATATTTGACAGGAACATTGTATCGATGCTCCAAATCAACATTTTTTACATAATTGACAAAAAGTTTGGATTTTCAAGTCCTCCAACTTTCACCCATGCTTTTCATTAATGTCTTGTAATGACCATCAATATTATCAAAAAATATCTGAAAATAATAGAAAATCACTTAAAAAGTAACTAAAACACAAAGATATGTAATCACTAATCACTCATAAGTCATAACAAGGTTACGTACATTTAATTCTGCCCATATGTGATCTTTAATTTGTTTATCAACATCCTCCATGCAACATATGTAATTGGCACATAACACTTCACAAGAGATCCCATCAAACTCATCAATTTATTTGTTTCAAGACCGGAATAATGCGGCCATCATCACGGAAAGAAATAATAAGCTTCCTCCCCTCTAGCCTAAGCTTATTCAGTTCATTCATTTTCGTGAAGCCTCTTGTTGACCTCGATGAAGATCCCTGTCCGACATTTTCCTGTAAAACCCTAAAAAAACCTAAACCATACAAAAAACCTAAACAAAATTCATACAAAACCGCAATGATATTGAGCAACTAGTTATTAGTTAGTAGTTACTACTACTTACTACCACACAATGTTTATACATGTATAAATGTATAAATGTATAAATGTATAAATGTATAAATGTTTAACAAGGTTCCTAAGCAGGTTTAGACATGTATAAATGTATAATAATAATAAACACACAATGCTTAGCAAAGAGCAAAGAGATCAAAAGTTCAAAAACCGAGAAAGGTATTAGAAATAGTATACCTAAGTGAGAATATTAGTTTTTGTCGAAGAAGAATCGTTCGAAGCAAAGGAGAGCAGCAACTTGAACAAAATCGCCTTTAGGGTTTCTCGCAAAGCGCAGGGACTGTAAAAAGAAGAACCAAAAAAAACACGGAGAAACACAAGATTTTTTACGGCTCACGGTTAAAAATAGGTAGAAACGACTGCGGTTGCTATATAAACCGCAGTATATACTACATTCAACTGCGGGTATTGTACACACCGCAGTCTATTCTCTGGAAGTAATAGACTGCGGTTTGAAAAGAACCGCAGTCGTGTGAGAATGGACTGCGGTTTATACAAACCGCAGTCTATTTCTCTGGAAGGAATGGACTGCGGTTTGAAAAGAACCGCAGTCGGTGTGAGAATGGACTGCGGTTTATACAATACCCGCAGTCTATAGTAGCATAGACTGTGGTTTCTATAGCAACCGCAGTCTATGCTAACCATACACTGCGGTTATTGTACAAACCGCAGTCGATGCTCTGGTTCATGGGATAAACTGCGGTTTTAAAATAACCGCAGTATATTCTCGGTTTCATACAATAGACTGCGGTTTATATATAAACCGCAGTCTATTCCCATATTTTTTGTAAAAAAAAAGGCGCCAAACGCCTTGTTTACAATTGAGCGCCGTGACGCCTAGGCGACGCCTAGGCGACGCCTAGGCGACGCCTAGGCGACGCCTAGGCGACGCCTAGGCGACGCCATGACAAGAATGGTCGGATCGGTAATCCGATCAAGCCCTGCTGCGTGAATACATGAACGTGGGTCCCGCCTTGCCGCAAACCCCTCATGTTGCGTGATCTGATGGATCCCCATCATCTCATGTGACAAAATACGAGCGTATTCAGTTTCTACTAAGTGCCCTAAAACTTAAGCCTAATGGGAATGTGAAAAGCATTTCCGCTAAGATTTTAAAGAAAAAAATAGCTGTTGGGACAGAAAATGCCACTGAAGTAACTTGCATATCAATGAATTTTCCTTTTACAATCTAAGACACTAGTAAAGAACATGACTTAAAAGACAGAGGGTTGCTAAAACAAAAATAATAATATGTTACGGGCCTACTTCTGTAACTGTGGTAACTCGTCAGAATGATGGCCGGAGGTGGAGATGACGATGACGGAGATACCGTGGAGCCGGAACCGCGGCTGCCTAGGCGGGGTTGCTCGTTGGAGGAGAGAGCCACCAATATCTCACACAAGGGGACAAGAAATTAGAACTTCATTTTTCATATCCTCAACATACACTACTCATGCCTATATATAGACTACAACATATAAAAAAATAAAACACTAATGATGACACCTAAAACTAAACTCGGGGCTCGAGGCTCCCACATAACTCATAACTCATAATGACACCAACACAACTCATAACACAACTCATAACTCATAACAAACTCATACTCATAACATAATACTTTAAGTTATTGAAGTATACAATGAAATTGGAAAAAAAATTGGATAATGCAATCATTATTTCAGATGCTTTTACAGTTATTTGTAATTTTTATATGTGGCACCGTGGCAACCATTGTTTCC